>JASEVX010000002.1:120435899-120510386 GCA_031761405.1 Serripes groenlandicus
TTGCTTGGCATGAGCAATGGCTACTTTTCAAAGAATATTTAGTTTTTCTGTGGTACATGGAACTCAAAAACATGATCGAACCCTTTACCCACATGCAGACGAATTTTGAAAACTGTGTTGCAAACAGAGAAATTGCTAATTTTTCGCCATAAATGTTTTTTGTCTGCTGTAGATCTGTAAAAACGTGTCTGCATGATGGAATGGATTAACCCTTTCCCTCATTCGACAATTCTGCAGCATACGACTTGGAACATATTTTGTCAAAAAAAGGAAAATTTCTATAATTGAATAGATAACCTAAGACTTAAAGTGGAAAACATTGTGGCAAAAGGAGAAATTGCTCGTTTTGAGCAATTTCCTCCTTTTGTCACTATGTTTTCAAAAAGCTGTCTGCTGCAGAGGCGTCAGAAAGCATCTATATGAGGGAAAGGGTTAACCCTTGCTCACTTGCAAAAGCATACCTCCACTGCATCTGCATCAGATGGCTTTTGAAAACATTGTGGCATTATTTGCAATTTCTCCATTTGCCACAATGTGATCAACTCCATTCGATTATTTACTTAACATTTATAGATCTGTATTTGTGCAAGTCGTCTGTTTTGCATGTTTGAAAGGGTCAAGATGTCAAGCTAATGTTTTCTATGGCCTGTCTACTACAGTAAGTCCCATGTCCCTTTCCAATTACTTAATTGAAGAAAATGCACTTTGTCTACATAAGCGTGAAATTGAAGGTCTCAAACCATTCAATGTCTGGAGGAATGTGAATATGTTGACAACAGTTTCAATAAATTATTCAAGACAAATTCCTCCTTTTCCAACAATATTTTTACTTGTTTCTACCGCAGAGACATTACTCACTGCTTTTATTACAAAAAGGAATCCTATCATTATCAACACAGGTAGCTTGAACCCATTTCCACATGCAGGCGCATCTTGATTGGATTGCAGCATGCAGAAGATGACTTTTGTTAACTTTAAGAGCAACTTCTACTTATGTAAAAATATTTTGAACTATTTAATAATTTTCTATTCTATCATGTATAGAGATTTACCAATTCTGGCCAATATATCTGCTATATATTCGTAGTATGATGGAAACGTTAACAGTGCCCAAAAGTTCTGTGATTGATCGAGCTAGATAAATATGGACATATGTTACCAACAATTTCTCCTTTTTCAACAATACTTCAATTTTAAGTTTTGATTGCTGCTGCAGTCATCAACAATGGCCTTCATTTTGGCAAGGACTAACTTATAAACAACTTATTTATAAATTGGAACCTGAAACATAAACATATGATATCTCACGGCTTTAACAAGTGCAGAATTTGAAAGTTGTATACAGGTAACTCCTGTTATTACCTACCTTTATAATTATAAATTAAAGCTGATAAATCCAATACAATTATAATTATATCCACATGAATCTTTAGGAATTCTTCACTTTATAATATTACACATCATAAACTAAAGAGTCTGAATTAATTATGTTCACACACAAACAGAAAAATATCCAGTTTAAAGAAATGTCCATACAATTGAACACTACATATATACTAACCATACAGATCTCAAGACAGAAATCTTTCCCACTTTGATAGCACAATATCAATTACCCTTAGTTTAGATCACAGGTTTACACTATAGTTCTCTAGCAGTACAAAAATCCAATATCAGCTCTGTTATAAAAGTGTCACTAAGTTTTAACACACAGTCACATCTATGTCCATAAAATAAATATTAATTTATAACCATTATGGGCAATGATCAGAAAGATCAGGTATGAAATCTTCCGTGTAAACAAGACTGAGATTTTGAAACTTCTAAACCCCAATTTGTTGTAACAGTGTGTAGTAGTGTAGAAAAAAAATATAGTATGGCCCTGTGCCAAGGATAAAATACTATCAACACATTGATTGGTCAAGTAAAACTAGGAGGCGGGACTTACCAATTGGCCCTCTACCTCATAGGTAAAGTTTAAACTAAATCATCCAGGTAAGTGTAGGCTAAATTACAGAATAGAAAATATAAGTCAGACTTGAAAGATATTTGATGATTTCAAACATTATAGAAAAAGTATTAATGTGTTAAGAAAAATAAAAATGAAATAGCTGTTTTTCAAAACTTGTGTTTAAAAACAGAAAAGACTTGAGTGTGACAAGGGTCTTTTTCCCCCCTTCCACTTTAACTAGGCTCCAGATATAGGGGTTTCAATCAAAAATAAAAATTGTTTTAAAAGCAAACCAAATATTGTAAATCACTATTTGCAACTCATAAAATGGCCCTACAAGGACATTTTCGATTGTCTACCAACAATATAGGAGTTAGGACAAGTATATAAATATCATAATTCAAATTTTATTACCCAACACCAATCTCAAGATGCTTTCCATCACTGAAGGGAAAATTGTACAATTTAACCCGAGGGTTACAAATTGATCTTTAGACTCAATTTGCTCCCTCTTTTTTTATTATTTTATGTTTAATCTTGATTTTACTCCAATCCATCATATTTTTATTGCCGAAATAGAGATGTAATTTGGTTGAATATTGACACACCACCCTGTGGGCGCCCATGTATGATTGACGGACCCAGATAGAGTACACTACCCCTGCCCAGGGGGTATGGCAGGTAAATAGAGTAACCCTTTCCCACATACAACAAATCTGCAACAGATGACCTTCAAAACATTTAGGCAAAACTGTTGAAAAATCTCTAAAAATGAACATACTATGAATGAAAACAAGAGTTGAAGACATTTTTGACGAATTGGGAAATTGCTCGCTTTGAGCAATGTCTCATTTTGTTCCAATGTTTTCAAATGACATCAGAATGTGTTTGTATGTCAGAAAGGGTTAAAGAAAGTATTACCTATAGATCTTCAAAGCCTAGTTATAGATATGGTAATATGAAACAAAATTAATCCATTACCCTTTTAGAATAAACACTGGACACTACTTATTTGTAATTCTATTATACAGTGAAAGAATCAACTTTTTGTGTCTCCCAAGTCTTGTCATCTTTATAACACCTTTCCCAGTACAAACAGCATTAGGTTACCAACTTGCGAAATCATTGTGGGAAAAAGAGTAATTACTAAAAATGAGTAATTTCTCCCTTGGACACTTTGAATAAAACACTATCAGAATTATGCTTTCAAATTTTAAGATGTTACTTTTTTTTGTAACTAACCATCAGAATTTAAAATGTACCTGAGAAACACTGAGATTCTGTTGAAAAAGCCATGAAAAGACCAATCAATATATATACCACCAAAAAATAAGTCCACTCTCAAAGGCACAAGCACATACCACCTAAATGTTGTTGTTGTCGAGTGTCTCTGGTGCGGGAGGTCACAGGGACGATCCCCAGCCGGGCTATACCAAATACTCAAACAAATGAAGTAATGGCTTCCTCTCCTTGGTGCTCAGGAGTGTGGGGTTAGCATCACGGCTGACTCGCTTGTGTCAGGATAAATGAACCAGTAATGTACCTGTAACCTACCCAGCAAATGCCGTGGTAGAACTGATAAATTGTTGAAAGTGACATAAAACACCAAACCAAGAAAAAGTACCATATTACCAGGCAGGGTCATACCAAATACTTTAACCCTTTCCCACTTGACGCATTTCGACGCATTTTCAGCAGACGAATTTTGAAAACATTATGGCAAATGGAGAAATTGCACTTGACAATCAATTACCCCGTTTGCCACAATATTTTCAATTCCATTTAATGATTAAACTCCTTTTTGGAGATATTTCACGTTTTTGTCACTATGTTTTCGAAGTCTTCTGCTGCAGAATTGTCGTATTTGGGTAAGGGTTAACCCTTTCCCTCATATAGACGCTTTCTGCCGCCTCTGCAGCAGACAGCTTTTTGAAAACATAGTGACAAAAGAAGAAATTGCACAAAACCTGCAATTTCTCCTTTTGCCACAATGTTTTCCACTTTTAGTCATAGGTTATCCATTCAATTATAGAGATTTTCTATGTTTTGACAAAAAAAGTTCGAAGTCGTCTGCTGCAGAATTGTCGTATGAGGTAAAGGGTTAACAATGGGAGTATAATGGCTTTCCCTAGTTGGCGCTCAAGAGTTTTGGGGCTAGCATTACAGCTGACTCGCTGGTGTCAGGATAAATGGACCCGTAATGTACCGGTAACCTACCCAGGACATGCCAAGGTAGAACTGATAAATTGTTGATACAAACATACAAAGCATAAGTACTAGATGAGAGTTCTGTAAACCTCCATGTCAGAGCAAAACCAACTTTGTTTCAACTTGTATTTTTTGACTCCCACTTGAGACTGGGCGTCTTACCTCCTGTACCGATAAGTCCAAGATATATCTCCGATTAACCCTTTCTCACTTGTAGACATATTTTGATGCATCTGCAGCAGAACTTACTTTTGAAAACAATTTTCTCTTTTGCTACTATGTTTTCGATTTTTATTAAATAACTATTTTCAATTTTATTAAAACAACAGATCTTAAGAGATTTTCCATATTTTTACCTGGATGTTTTCTAAGTTGTCTGATGCAGATTTCTGGTCTGTGGGAAAGACTTAAATTTCTGGTCTGTTGGAAAGACTTAACTCTTAGCACGCTAGCAGCGGGTTTTGCAAACCAATGATGACATTTGCAAACAGTTTGGATCCAGATCAGAACCCACAAAACTAAGGGACTGATTTGAGGTTCAAACTGTTTGACACTCCGATTCTATTTCAGTCAACATTTGGGAAAACAAATATTTTTTCATAATTTTGCAGACGAAAATAATTTAGCATGCAGTGTTAATTAAATCTACAGTACAAGGAGGGTCAAAATTTGCTGTAAACAATTTATTTACTTACCTGTAATTCTATTTTCCACAAAATCTGGCAAGGCTGTATCAGGCTCTAAAGGGTCTTAATGCAACTGTGAAAAGGAAAAAGTCAGTTTATGATTTTTTTTTTTCCGCTCTCTTACATATCATTCACTAAAACATTTAATTTTATGTTATGTAATTTTAAGAAACCACTTGTTCAAATTGAGCATAAGCTTTTAAGCTTCTATAGGCCCGTTTGATAGTGTAGACTATATCATGTACAAGCATCTGACAGGTGCAGATAAGTTCAAGAGACAAGGGAGACCCTAGCTTTTTCCGAAAAGACTTCTTGCTTCTTTAACATGCTCAGTGTATTGCACTGATACACATGTGGCACTTTTTCCTGGAAAGGTCCAGTACTTGACCTCTAGTTGAGCGGGAGACGCATCAAACACCTCAGAAAAATCCAGAACCTGGACTGGGATTCGAACCCCAGAACTCTGGATTGACAGTCCAGTGTGTTAACTACTTGACCAACAAGCCACTCATACATTATACTATATGAGAAGTGTTTAGTTGTCTCATGGCATATAATACAGTGGAGACTTGGGCGAGCCTGTCCATCTGCACTGTCTCACCAGAGACTTCACTGTCTGTCTACATGTGATTTAGCCCTCAGATGCATCCTTTGACAATAGAACTAGAAGCATAGTGCTACTAGTTTATAGTTCTAGGCCAATTTTACCTTTACAGTTTAACCCTTTCCCTCATACGACAATTCTGCAGCAGACGACTTTGAACATATTTTGTCAAAACATAGAAAATCTCTATAATTGAATGGATAACCTATGACTAAAAGTGGAAAACATTGTGGCAAAAGGAGAAATTGCACGTTTTGTGCAATTTCTTCTTTTGTCACTATGTTTTCAAAAAGCTGTCTGCTGCAGAGGCGGCAGAAAGCGTCTATATGAGGGAAAGGGTTATACTACCCCATTACAGAGTCAATCCCAGACAAGGCTCACAGTTAAATTTGTGAGCAGTCAAGATCCAAATCAACCTAAGCCTCATCGTGTCTGATTGGAATCTTGTTTTTGAATTGTTAAAGCGCATGCAGATGAGATGACTTACCAAGAGTCTGCAAGTTAGTGATATAACTCTTTCCCAGTCGCAAACGCATTTTTATGCATCTGCAGTTGACGACTTTTGTAAAACATTATGACAAAATAAGAAACTGCTCATGAAGAGCAGTTTTCTCCATTGGCTACACGGTTTCATATATAGATATTTTGCATAATTTTACCTTGATTTAACCCTTTCCCTCATATAGACGCTTTCTGATGCCTCTGCAGCAGACAGCTTTATGAAAACATTGCGACAAAAGAAGAAATAGCTCAAAACGAGCATTTTCTCCTTTCGTCACAATGTTTTCATCTCTGTTCAATTATAACATGCATTTTCAATATTTTTGCCCTATTGTTTTCAAAGTTGTCTGCTGCAGATTTGTTGTATGTGGGAAAGGGTTAAACGATATTTCAGTTACATCAAGGCTGCCAGTTCACCTAATATGCATTTTCTTGATCTCTCCCACCATAATCATTCCAAGGCAATTGGTTACCTTTCCACAATAAGACTGTGAGTCAGTCCATTGCGGTTAATTCAAACTCACAACCCCTAGACAGATAGCCATCGCCACTAACTCTTTCCCTCATATACATACTTTCTTACGCCTCCGCAGTAGAGGACTTTTGAAAACATTGTAACAAAAGGAGAAATTGCTCAAAACAAGCAAATTCACCTTTTGCCACAATATTTTCAACTTTATTCAATTATTATACCATTATTTATTAAGATTTTTCACATTTTTGTAAAAAAAAATTCAAAGTCGTCTGCTGCAGATTTGCTGTTTGTGGGCAAGGGTTTACAATCTTGACTGTACATCATTCTGTAAATGGAAACAACATTTTTAGAACTTTTTATCAGATTTTTCAGTTTTATTATGTGTTTCATTACTACTGGTCCATTTATCCTGACTCCTAATAGTGAGCTGTAATGCTAACCCAAAACTCTTGAATGCCAAGGAATGAGAAACATTGCTTCCATCTTAAAAATCTCTTGAACCAACGACCTCCTGCACCTAAGAAGTACACTCTAACACTACACCACCATTGAGGTGGTCAGTATTTCATAATGCTTATGCCCTTTCCCACATTTAACAATTCTGCAGCAGATCTCTTTGAAAACATATTGGAAAAAATGTGAAATATCTCTATAAATGAGAGTTTAAACATTAAAAATAAAGTTGAATACATTGTGGCAAAAGGAGAAATTGCTCATCATTTGCCACAATGTTTTCGAAAGTCGTCTGCTGCTAATGCATCTGAATGTGTGTGCATGTGGGAGAGGGTAAAGCAAGACAGATGGTGAAAGGTCTGGTGAATCTGTGTCTTAAGAGTTTTCACTGTTCTCCAGTGGACTAATACTTTCAAAGATGCAGATGCATTCTGATGCATTTATTTATTTATTTATTGGAGTTTTACGCCGCTTTCAAAAAATTATTTCAGTTATATCACGGTGACAGTTCACTTATTCATGATCCCTGGGTAAACAAACCAGTACTAGGCTAGAAAATGTGCCTTGCCCAAGGGCCATTCTGATGCAACTGAAGCGGACAACTTTTATGAGCGTTGTCGGGAAATGAGATTATTGCTCATAATGAGTATTTTATTCTGTTCACTTCTCTTTTATGAATCATTTAGAGAGATTTCACATATTTACCCAGAGATGTTTTCAAAGTTGTCTGCTAGAGGAAGAGAGAGATTTCGTATAAAAAATAAATAAAAAAATAAAAAAATAATGCCCCTTATCAGTTAAAGAGTTTTGAGTACAACTTTTGGCAGGTAGCGCTATCATGTACAGACCATACATTTTCTGTTGAACATAGATAACAGGTCACTACAAGCTAAATTAGGCCAACCGTTTCCAATATTCACTTAACCCTTTCCCCTCATATAGACGCTTTCTGACGCCACTTTTTGAAAACATAGTGACAAAAGAAGAAATTGCTCAAAATGAGCAATTTTTTCTTTTGCCACAATGTTTTCCACTTTTAGTCATAGGTTATCCATTCAATTATAGAGATTTTCTATTTTTTGACAAAATATGTTCAAAGTCGTCTGCTCAGGTGAGCTAAAAAGTAATTAAATATATTTCTATACATAAAAATTAGCTTCTTTGAAGATTTTATTACTTGCAGTCACGGCTGAAATAGGTGGTTGGGAATTTCAAACTCTATTTTTTTAATGTTCCCAAAAGGTTAAAGTTAATTATCAATAAAGAACAGGTCATGAGTATTTCTAGAACTTGTTGATTTTTGCTTTTAAACGTCGATGTTCCAATTTTACGCGGTCAAAATAGTATGTTAAAATCATAATACCATATGACTATTCCAGTAGTTTGATTATATTTGTTGGTGATGTTATCAATAATGTATTATTTCTGAAAGCAATTATATTTCTTGTTACTTTGATACCAAAGTATTACCAAAATGTTGAAAAATAAATGAAATAAAGGATTTTTCTTGTCTCTCGGGTGATGTCGTTTTTATCGAAAATTCTGAAAAGGGGGTAGGGTAAATTCAAATTCAAATAAAATTGTTATTTGAGGTTAAATTTCTTTTAAATTTTGTTTTTGAATCCACATGTCCAGGAAATGTTAAGAAATTATCAAGCTGATCATAATTTGAAATGTTGCCCATTAGGCTCCTACTACCTTAAAATCCAGGATATATACACAATATTAAATTTCATTAACTTCATGTGAATTCAGTATGAAGTGGATGTAGACAATTTAGTTGGACTCTGGAAAATGGTTAGTCATATCCATTCTATTAACCAGCCTGTTATCAATAGTTAGATTGCCACTGTGCCAATCATCTAAATATCATTGTGATCATAGTTTATAATAATCTACCTTGATTATCGGCATCACTTCCATTCACACTTGTTTTTATCAGTCTGCCACTCACTGTGCATTATCAGCTAAACATCAATGGACTCATAAATCTGAAAATATCAAATTGACACAAGTTTATCCCCTTCTCAAAAGCAATAATTCTACAACAACCAACTTCAAAATATCCAGGCAAAATCATGGAAGATCTGGACTTATTAAAGTATTAATTTTGAATCAAGTTGAAAGGAATGTGGCAAAAAAAAAAATGCTTACTATGAGTAATTTCCTATTTTGCTTATTAACCCTTTCCCTCATACGACAATTCTGCAGCAGACGACTTTGAACATATTTTGTCAAAAAATAGAAAATCTCAATAATTGAATGGATTACCTATGACTAAAAGTGGAAAATATTGTGGAAAAAGGAGAAATTGCTCGTTTTGAGCAATTCTTCTCTTTTGTCACTATGTTTTCAAAAAGCCATCTGCTGCAGAGGCGTCAGAAAGCGTCTATATGAGGGAAAGGGTTAAATATTTTCAAAAGTTGTTTGCAGCAGAAGAACCAAACTATGTCTGTATGTGGAACAGGGGGCAGGTTAACCTTTTCCAACATACAGACGATTTCTGAGGCCTCCGCAGCAGACAACTTTTGAAAGCATTGTGGCAAAATAAAAAAAATCCCGTTTATGAAGATTTTTCACATTTGTGCAAAAGTTTTCAATACTTCCGCTGCGAATGGAATGTTGGAAAGGATTAAGAACGGTGTACATGCTTATTCACTGTTACTGAGCAGACACTGTAACTAGATTGTTTGGAGACCTTTACGGTATTAACTCTAAAAGTGACAAAGCCAATGTAAATTTGTTTCATAGTCAGAAACATTTCTTAAAGTGTCTCCCACACTGCTTTGAACTCTGTATCATTATTACAATTTAAATATTACATGTCTTAATCCTTTACCACATGCAGACACTATCTGACGCATCTGCAGCAGAAGTCTTTTGAAAACCTTGAGACAAAAGGAGAAATTGCTCAAAACAAGCAATTTCTCCATTTGCCACAATGTTTTCGACTTTTAGTCATAGGTTATCCATTCAATTATCGAGATTTTCTATTTTTTGACAAAATATGTTCAAAGTCGTCTGCTTACAAAATTGTTTACACATAACAAAGCAGGAGATTGTTTTATATAGTTACTTCCCTAGTTCTCTTTAGGAGCCAATAGTAGATACTAAATTTTATATTACAAACCAACTTCCCTCTTGTCTTTTTGAAACCATCAGAGTTTCTGTCTGACAAAGGTCCCAATACCATCCCAACAGTTTCTAGTACTTGAATCTTTGACCTTGGAAATACAAACATAATACAGTGATATTGACCAATAATATTTGATCAACTTGACTGGTCAAACAATGTCATGTTACCCTTAATGTCCAGGTGAGATAATTCATTACTTTAAATCTTTCCCATATACAATAAATCTTCTGCAAACAACTTTGAAAACATCTGCGGGAGGAAATAGAAAATATTTTTAAATGAATGTTTATTTATTGAGCAGAGAATAAAGCAAGCAGTCAAATGGAGAAATTACTCATTTTCAGCAATTCTCCTTTGGTCACAATGTTTTCAAAATTCGTCCACTGCAGATGCTTCAAAATGTGTCCACATGTGGGAGATCACATAAATATCACTTTTCTCAACTATACTTTCCAGCCCAGAATCACAAAGACAGAACTATTGTTCAATTCAAATCGAAGCAGAGACAGAAGCAAAACAATGGCTACTTTATCATATATGTTTTCATAATTTTTCAAACTGCCGAATAGTCAGATGATGTCCTTACCAGATAACCCTTTCGTCTACAGCAGAAAAAACTTATGAAAATATTGTGGCAAAATGTTTACAATTCTCTTCTATAATTATGGTTTCATTTATAAATAGAGATCTTAGATATTTTGTTTCTAAACAATCAAAGTTGCTTGCAGCTGATCAGCTGATTTGTTGTATGTCAGAAAGGGATAATGGACCTATTATCTGTCATGTTTGAATAGCTATAAAAGCATCGGAAGATTTGATTTTATTAGGAGTGCATTCCAATTTGTCTATTGTACAAATCTTGCAGTCATTGATTGTATTGACCAATTAACCCTTTTCCAAATACAGAAAACTTAAAAGCCCTCGAGTCATTAGATATCACTTTAAAACTTTTGTTAGGAAAAAAGAATTGACAATTTAAATTTTGTATAGAAATGTTCAGGTAGTATCTTCGTTTTACCAGCTATTTTCAAATCAGCAGATTCGAAAAAGGTTAATTCAGAAAACTATATGCCTTAAGATAATATAATCATATCTCGAGATGATTAACTTCTAATTAAATGAAATAAATCAAAATTTTTGGTCAGATTCGAAAACTTGTAAGGAAAAAGAAAACTTGTTTATATCCAGACTGAGTACCTTCGAAGAAATCCCTTACTTTTTGTTCTTTCTTTGGTGTCAACTGAACTAGCAAGGACTTGGCACATATTTAACCCTTTCCCACATACAACAAATCTGCATCAGATGACTTTGAAAACATATTAGTAAAATTATGGGAAATCTCTATAAATAAAGGTACAATTAACGAATAAAGTTAAAAACATTGTGGCAAAAGGAGAAATTGCTTGTTTTGAGCAATTTCTACTTTAGTCACAGTGTTTTCAAAAGTTGTCTGCAGCAGAGGCGTCAAAAAGTGTCTATAATTATGTGGTTAAGGGTTAAAGGCAAGGATCTTCTTTAGTTGCTTCAATGTCTTTAACTTCTGATCTTTTTACCCTATCACACATATGCATAGTTGCAGCAGATGACTGAAAACATATGGAAAATCATTTTAATGAAAGTGTAACTATTAAATATAGTTGAAAACATTGCCGCTATAAAGGGACTAATTGCTAATAATGCAACAGTTTCTCCTTTTGCAACATTGATTTCAAAAGCTGTTAGTGTTTTATGCCGCATTGAACGATTTATTTAGTTATATCAGGGTGTTTCCAAAGTAAGTTGCCAGTACAACTGTTCCATTTATCCTGACACCAGTCAGTCAGTCATTATGCCAACCCCACAACCCCGAGCGCCAATGAGGGCAGCCATTACTACCATTTTTATCACTACACAACTGTTGTGGTTTCAATGATAATTGAGATAGGATGGATTGTTAAACTAGATCCTGTTATATAAACCAGTTATGTAAATAAACAATGCAGGAAAAATCAATCCAACACAAATGACTTCTGTTTGTAGATAGTAGAAAAATCCAATTGACCATTTACCTCATATTATTTTTTGAGTCATCACATTATTTGAAAACATATGCGATCGCTCACCTGACTTATGCAATGTGATTTGTCATGCCAACCACACAGTCAACCACATTAACCCATTACTTCACACAGACGACATTTGACGCCTGCTGCTGCAGACGACTTTCGAAAACATTGCAATAAAAGGTGAAATTGCTCAAAACGAGCAATTTCACCATTTATTGCAATATCTTCATGAAAAGCCATGTGAAGTAATGGGTTAACTCATTTTGTGGTCAGGTAAGCTAATAGTCCCGTGTTTTTCAACCAATCAACATGGCTTAGTGGAATCTGATAGAGGGTCATCCAAGATACATTTCTACAAAATTATTTGAAAATCGCCCAACCAGTTTGAAAAAAGAAGAATTTTAAGTTTTTTTTCGTTTGGTTGCAATGGAAACCAGAATTCTGTTTGGATCCACAAATTTGAAGGAATTGCCGAACTAAAGGCAATCACAACAAGTTAATGTTGTATTGCAAGCAATACAAAAGGCCCCTACCGGACGAGGGTAGCACATTGTGTATTGTATGTGCATTTTTTGGACAAAAACAGCAATGCAATGCATACAATACAAGTTACAGTTAACAATTTGCATGATAAGTTATTCTAGAGATTAATGCAATTTGAACAAATCAGGTATCAATTTTTTCTAGATTAGGTAATCCTATCAAACAGTATTCATTTTGACCTTTGACCTCTAAGTGTGACCTTGACATTTGAGGTACAGGCATGGGTCTTGTGCGCGACACGCTGCCTCATCATGGTGAACGTTTGCGCCAAGTTTCTTTGAAATCCTATGATGCATGGTTAAGATGTGGGCGGGACAAGGTTAGGTGGGACTGACAGACAAGACGGAATCAACCAGACCGGTCTTCGACCGGTAGGAGACTAATAACTTGTATTGAGCACATGTGGGCTAAAGATGATAGCATCTTGGAAATTGGAAGATGATAAAGTATCAAAAATATTGAAGGAAAACAAGAAATTGTTCATAATGAGCCACTTTTCCTTTTTCTCAATGTTTTCAAAGGTTATCTGTAGTACTGTCACATCAGTCAGCAGGTGTCAGTTTTAAGCAATTTATGAAAAGGTTTGGCTAAATACATGTAACAGGATCCAGTTTTAATGAGGCAATTTTCTGGATGAATGTTTTATTACTGACTGGAGATAACTAAATGCACTCGGACACCTGGGGGGGTTTTGAAGCCTGTGCAGTCTAATCAGAATCGATACATTTCTCATATTTATAAAAAGAAATTCTCCATTTAACAAAATGTTTTTCAAAAGATGTCTGCTGCAGATTCTTATTATGTAGGAGAGAGATTAACCCTTTCCAACTTGTAGATGCATTCTGACACATCTACAGCAGACGACTTTTGGAAACATTGTGACAAAAGGAGAAATTGCTCAAAATGAGCAATTTCCCCGTTTGCCACAATGTTTTCAACCTTTTTCTCAGTAATTAATACCATCATTTCTAGAGAGATTTACCGTATCTTGAGTAAATGTTTTCAAAGTCGTCTGCTGCAGATTTGTTGTATGTGGGAAAGGGTTAATACAATCACCCCAGTAATTAAATCTAAGGTTTTTGGAAAATTATAAATTGTGTCATTAGATAATTCATATGTCAATTTTAGCAACGTACGCATGTAGGGGATATATATCGGGTAAAGTTTAGTGAACTTCTGTTACTGGATTATATAATTTCTCCTTTGACCCTTTCCCACATACAACAAATCCGCAGCAAACAACTTCCAAAACTTGTTGGCAAAGACATGAAAAATCTCCATAAATAAGGGTTTACTTATCAAAGAGTTGAAAACATTGTGACAAAAGGATAAATTGCTTGTTTTGAGCAATTTCTACTTTTGTCACAATGTTTTCAAAAGTCTTCTGCTGCACAGGCGTCAGAAAGCGTCATTATGTTGGAAAGGGTTAAGACAATGCTTCAGGTCTGTAGTCTCGAAATGTTTATTGTTTCACAGCAATGTGCATCTAGTTAAACGGCAATTTGTTTTTTACCTGTGAAGTTTTGGATGGAAGCAAATTGGTATGCATCCAAGAAGAAAATGAGCTTTCTGTCTGCACCTTAGCCCTTTCCTACATATAGACATGTTTTGACTCGTCTCGGAATATTGGAAAGATTAAAGCCAAGTTTTCCTTTTGCCATAATGTAAAATTTTCAATATTATTCAATAAGTATACTTTCATTTGTAGAGATTTTCCATATGCATGCCTTAATGTTGGCAAATGCGTCTGCTGCAGTCTTGTTGTAAGTGGCCGAGGACTAGATAAGGGGGAGTGAACTGGTCTTTTCCCATCCATATCTCTCTTATGACCCCAATTTACCCTATGTTGTGGGTACTCAAAAGAATCGCCTCTCTGAGACGATTCTTTTGAGTACCCACAATATATGGTTTGAGGGTCAAATAAGGATTTGTGGATGTGAAATACTCTTCTTGTCTAGAGATCTGAAGAGGGGAAGAGTTAGGGGAGATATTCTTTGTGTTTTACAGAATTTCTCCCACAATCAGAAGCCCTTATCCTGGTGAACGTCAGAACCTGGTGAAATCATTGCTGATTGTTGATAAATACCTATCATACACAGGGATTTGGTTTTGGGTATGAATTAGACAAGGAAAAGCAACATTGTGGACAATGTGGACAAAGATCAGATTGCCAAAACCATGCTGCCTGTCTAAATGACTGTCTGCAAAATGGTGTAAAAGTCATGAAGAGCATATTAACCCTTTCCCGCATACGACAATTCTGCAGCAGACGACTTTGAACATATTTTGTCAAAAAATCGAAAGTCTCTATAAATGAATGGATAACCTGACTAAAAGTGGAAAACATTGTGTCAAAAGGAAAAATTGCTCGTTCTGAGCAATTTCTTCTTTTGTCACTATGTTTTCAAAAAAGCCATCTGCTGCAGAAAAAAGAATTTAACCCTTTCCAATATACATCAAATCGAAGTTGTCTTCTGCGGATTTGTTGTATGTTTGAAAGGGGTAAAGATTAGTATAACAGGATAGAGCTGAATTTACACATGTGCAACATGTATGTTTAACCTTTGAACTGATATATTAAGAGTTTGGATGCATTTGCAGCAGAAGGAAAAGAATAACAAGCAATTTCTCTTTTCCCCAAAATCTTTTGAATTCGGCCAGGGACGTAGATACTTATCTACATCTACGTCCCTGATTCGGCATACAAATAAAACTTCCAATATTTCAGATTTCATCAATTTTTCTTCAGATGTTTTCACTGGTAATTGTTTAACCCTTTCCCTCATACGACAATTCTGCAGCAGACGACTTTGAACGTATTTTGTCAATAAATAGAAAACTTCTTTAATTGAATGGATAACCTATGACTAAAAGTGGAAAACATTGTGGCAAAAGGAGAAATTGCTTGTTTGGCCAATTTCTTCTTTTGCCACAATGTTTTTAAAAAGTCATCTGCTGCAGAGGCGTCAGAAAGTGTCTATATGAGAGAAAGGGTTAACCCTTTTCAGAGGTCTAGATAAGGAGGTGTATTCAGCTCTTTTCCCCACAATATCTCTCTTATCATCCAACCAAAACCTATGATGTGGGTACTCAAAAGAATTGTCTTCTTTATTCTTTTGAGTACCCACAGCATAGGATAGAGGTTGAAATAAGGATTTTAGAACGAAAAAAACTCTTATCTAGAGCACTCCATTTCCACAAATATTTGACATTGAAAACATCTAGGGGATAATACGGGAAATGCCCGTCAATGAAGTTTCAATTTTAAATAGGATAAGAAAACATTATGGTAAAAGGAGAAATGTTTTCAAAAGTTATCTGCTGTTAAAATGTCATGCAGAAAGGTAAAATGCTGATTTAAGCCTTTCCCACATATAGACGCTTTCTGACGCATCTGCAGCAGACAACTTTTCAAAACATCATGACAAAAGGAGAAATTGCTCAAAACAGCGCTTTCTCCGTTTACCATAATGTTTTCAAGAATAAACAATAAATATTCTTTCATGTAGAGAGTTGTTCTGAAAGTCTTCTGCTCCAGATTTGTTATATGTGGAAAAATGGTTAACATACCCTTTCCCTGATACAGACAAAAAATGACAGTTTTGCATGCTGTTGTCTTTTGAAAACCTTGTGGGAAAAGAAAAGGGAAAAGATCTTAACAAGCATTTTCGCCATTCCAATAATGAATAATGTTTCTAACTCTTGCTTCAAATATGTTATAACAGTTTTCCAGGTTTTGCATTTTCATAACCAGGTATTTTTTAACCCTTTTCCACCTAAAGATACATTTTGACCCATCTGCAGCATACGACTTATGAAAACATCGTGACACAAGGATAAATTGCTCAAGTCGAGCACCTTCTCCTTTCGCCACAATGTTTCAGTAATGTTATCTTCATTTATAGAGATTTTCCGTGTTTTGGCCTAAATATTTTCAAAGTCGTCAGAAATGCTGCCAAAGGTTAACCCTTACCCACACACATCTAATCTGCAGCAGACAGGCTGGAAAACTTACCCACAACTAGAGATTGCTTTTTTGAAAAAGCGCTTGTCTCCCCATTTGTGTGGTCGTAGGGGAGGAAAAGAAATGATGGAGATGAATTTTTTAGTTTTGGACTGGAGATGAAGCAACAGTGACAATCCTCAGTTATTGAGCGGAAACCATTTTTCAGCTGAGAGTTACCATGACCTTGGTCTTTGATCTAGTGACCTCAAAATCAATAGGGGTCATTTGCTGCTAGTGACCAACCTGCACACCAAGTATGAAGTTCCTGGGCCCAAGCAATCTTCAATTATTGAGCGGAAACCATTTTTCAGCCGAAGGTCACCGCGACCTTGACCTTTGACCTAATGACATCAAAATCAATAGGGGTCCTACAGGTTAGGACCAAGCTGCACACCAAGTATGAAGTTCCTGGGTATAAGCGTTCTTGAGTTATTGAGTAAAACACATTTTTCAGCTGAAGGTTACTGTGACCTTCGACATTTGACCTTGTGACCTCAAAATCAAACAAATTCAATAAAGGTCATTTACTGGTTAGGACCAACCTGCACACCAGGTATGAAGTTCCTCAACATAAGCATTCTTTAGTTATTGAGAGGAAACCATTTTTCAGCTAAAGGTTACCATGACCTTGACCTTTAAGCTAGTGACCTCAAAATCAATAGGGGTCATCTACTGGTGGTGACCAACCTGCACACCAAGTATTAACTTCCATGGCCAAAGCATTCTACAGTTTTTAAGCAAAAACAATGTTTCAGCTCATTGTCACTTTGACGTTTCAGCTCAAGGTCACTGTGACCTTGACTTTGACCTCAAAATTAATAGGGTCTTCTACTGGGCATTGCCAACCTGCATACCAAGTATGGAATTCCCCGGCCCAAGCGTTCTTCAGTTATTGAGCGGAAACCATTTTTTACCTCACAAGGTCACCATGACCTTGACTTTTGACCTTCTGACATCAAAATCAATAGAAGTCATCTACTGGTCATGACCAACCTGCATACCAAGTATGAAGATCCTATGCCCAAGCGTTCTTCAGTTATTGAGCGGAAACAAGTGTGACGGATGTGACCTTGACCACTATGACCTTGACCTTTGACCTAGTGACCTTAAAATTAATAGGGGTCATTTGCTGGTGGTGACCAACCTGCACATCAAGTATGAAGTTCCTGGGCCCAAGCAAAAACTATTTATCAGCTCATTGTCACTGTGACCTTTCAAGCTCATGGTCACTGTGACCTTGACTTTAGACGTACTGACCTCAAAATCAATAGGGGTCTTCTACTAGGCATGGCCAACCTGCATACCAAGTATGGAGTTCCTCAGCCAAAGCGTTCTTCAGTTATTGAGCGGAAACCATTTTTTACCTCACAAGGTCACCATGACCTTGACCTTTGACCTTCTGTTATCAAAATCAATAGGGGTCAGCTACTGGTCATGACCAACCTGCATACCAAGTATGAAGTTCCTACGCCCAAACGTTCTTCAGTTATTGAGCGGAAACAAGTGTGACAGACGGAAGGACGGATGGAAGGACGGAAGGAAGGACGGACGGAACGGGCAAAAACAATATGTCACCCCCATGTAATGGGGGAGACATAAAAACATTGAACATCTCTTTAAATGAAACTAGAACTATCACTGAAGATGATAAATACCCCCCCCCCCCCCCCCTAAAATGGCAACCATAACTTAATAAGTAAAAGGGCCATAACTCTGTAAAATAATATGCAATTGTAACCCCTTTAGGATATGCACATCTCCTCTTGGTATAGAAGCTTCATGTAAAATTTTATTGAATTCCACCCAGTGGTTTGTAAGAAATAGGCCGGACAAAACATGGCTTCCACAGGGACTCCTATATACCCCCTCTTCTTTGAAGGGGGTATAATTATAATCATTGAATAGAGTTAAAAACATTGTGACAAATGGGAATTATGAGCAACTTCTCCATTTGCTACAATGTTTTCAAAAGTCTGCTGCTGCATGTGGGAAAGGGTTAAAGCAGACATCCCTAGAAATATCATATCAGGTAAATGGTTAACAAGTCCATTAAGGAATGGGTTAAAAGATCCAATAAAACAATAGAATGGCACTATAAATATGTCCAGTTAGTAGAAAACTATTCCCCTTAGGATAATGACTAAATAGTCCTGGGACATCTACATTGCAGTAAAAAACTTATCTTTCCATTAGCCCTACAGGAATTATATAACCCAAAACAAAAGAAAAATCATAGTGGTCCTATAACCCTTTCCCTCAAATAGACGCTTTCTGACGCCTCTGCAGCAGACGGCTTTTTGAAAACATAGTGACAAAAGAAGAAATTGCTCAAAACAAGCAATTTCTCCTTTTGACACAATGTTTTCCAATAGTTTAGTCATAGGTTATCCATTCAATTATAGAGATTTTTTATTTTTTGACAAAATATGTTCAAAGAAATCTGCTGCAGAAATGTCGCATGGAGGTAAGGGTTAACCCTACAGGAATTATATAACCCAAAACAAAAGAAAAATCATAGTGGTCCTATAAACAAAGGAATATCAGGTTATTTTATTGGCTATTTGATGAATCTACAGAAATTGTAAACATTTAACCCTTTCCCACATACATACAACGAATCTGTAGCAGGCAACTTTATAAAAATTCATTCAAAAATATGCAAGCTCTCGATCTATAATGAACAAGTAACTGGAGGATTGCAAGCAATACCATAGTCCCCTACCGGTTTGCACTTTTGAGTCTGTTTCTGTTGTCATAGCAACCCAATGTTTAGGTATATCAAGACAATAAAGTATGAAAATAAAGAAAGGGAAATAACTCAAAAATTAGGGAAGCAAGAGTTATGGTTCATGTGCACTGCACTCCCCCTTGATACGGATGTATTCATGTGTGAAATTTCATAGCCATAGCTAGTATAGTTATGGAGATATGCTCCGGACAAAAATCAAGTATGAAAATAAAGAAAGGGAAATAACTCAAAAATCAGGCAAGCAAGAGTTATGGTTCATGTCCACTGCACTCCCCCTTGATACGATGTATTCATGTGTGAAATTTCATAGCCATAGCTAGTATAGTTATGGAGATATGCTCCGGACAAAAATCAAGTATGAAAATAAAGAAAGGGAAATAACTAAAAAATTAGGCAAGCAAGAGTTATGGTTCATGTCCACTGCACTCCCCCTTGATGAGATGCATCCATGTGTGAAATTTCATAACCATAGCTAGTACAGTTTTGGAGATATGCTCCGGACAAAAATCAAGTATGAAAATAAAGAAAGGGAAATAACTCAAAAATTAGGCAAGCAAGAGTTATGGTTCATGTCCACTGCACTCCCCCTTGATACGATGTATTCATGTGTGAAATTTCATAGCCATAGCTAGTATAGTTATGGAGATATGCTCCGGACAAAAATCAAGTATGAAAATAAAGAAAGGGAAATAACTCAAAAATTAGGCAAGCAAGAGTTATGGTTCATGTCCACTGCACTCCCCCTTGATGAGATGCATCCATGTGTGAAATTTCATAACCATAGCTAGTACAGTTTTGGAGATATGCTCCGGACAAAAATCAAGTATGAAAATAAAGAAAGGGAAATAACTCAAAAATTAGGGAAGCAAGACTTATGGTTCATATGCACTGCACTCCGCATTGATGAGATGTATCCACATATGGAATTTCATAGCCATAGCTAGTACAGTTTTGGAGATATGCTCCGGACAAAAATTTGCCGGACTGACTGACTGACTGACTGACTGACTGACAGATGGACTGACGGACTGACGGAGTGCAAACCTAATAGTCCCCTTCGGCACGCCGGTAGGGGACTAAAAACAATTATCAAATAAAGTTAAAAACATTATGGGAATAGGTGTCTGCGCCTATATACACATTTAATAAATACCATTGAGGTTGGTTTTACTGAAGCATCGCCCAGTATTATTAACTGATATACAGTGCCATTTACAAAATAAAGAGTAACAATATTATTTTTGGTCTTTCGATTTCCCCAAATAATCCCACAATGGGTCTGTCTATCTTAGTCTATCTTCTGAAGCAGATGGACTTTGAAGCCATGTGCAGACATTTTTGCAGCAAAAGACCTTTGAAAACATCGCGGTTAAAGGAGAAATTTCTTATCATGAGCAATTACTCCTTTGGTCAGAACGTTTTTCACTCTTTTCAATACTTATTGAAATTTCCATATTTTAGCATGTCCAGATGTTTTCAAATTTGTCAGCTGCAGATTTGTTGGATGTGAGAAATGGTTCAACAGCAAAATAATCACTTTAAATAAAATTGCCATATCATATTCGAGATTGCTATAAGAGAGCAATTTTTCCTAGACAACCAAGTCTTATTTGTCATAAAATGTGAACTCTTCAAAAGAGGAGTCAGGAAATAGCATAATTTCATAATTTAAGAAAGTAACGTTGGACAAAATTGAAGTCTGACTGAAAAGGTTGATGCCAAAATTCGATTTGATACCGAGGTGACATTAAAACTAATGTTTGACTATAGACCTTTGCAGAGATCCTCTGTGGTCAATTGGTCAGTCTGAGAGATTTGATACTTACTGCTCAGTGGTCATCGTAGAGTGCCCATGGGCTTTACACATTTCTAGCTTAGTACTGGTGAGCTACCCAGGGATCATGAATAAGACTTAGTGTTAGCTTGTCTGTTATCAACCGAAGTTAGAATAAGAGAATGAATAAGTGTTCTGTTGCCAAGATATAACAGAAATACTGTTGATAAAGGTGTAAAGCCATTACATATTAAATCAAGTTGAGCTTTGGCCTCAATCTAATGAGGAGATGAAAATCAAGACTTTCACAAGATCATTAAATCTGGAAAATTACTAATCAACAAAATTACTACCATTCACCTTTAATTGTGACCTTGACCTCTAAGTTAAAGCCTTGGAACTTCCTAGCAACACATGACTTACCTAGTCAAACATGATGTATCAAGGTATTAGAAAAAAAACTTCAATAATTAGGTAATTTAGTCTGGACAAAGTCAATTGATTCTACATTTCCTATTTGACCTGAAGGTCTGCATGTCCTTGACCTTTTAACTTTGCACCATAAATATTGTAAACAGTCAAACCTGTGCTAAAGACTACCATTGCATAGCAATTCTCTGTCTATTGTTATCACTTTTAATTTTTCAATTACTCACTTTCTGCATGAATGACCCTACAATTAAAGACCACCTTTGAACAAAGACCAATTGTTCTAATCCCATGATTGGTCTTTAAACACAGGTTGGACTGTACTTATGCAAAGTTGACTTCAAATATTAGCCTAGTTTCAGCCTGCTCATAGCCAATTTATGCAAAAAAGCCTAAAGATTTTTGCCTTTTAGATGCATTTTAGATTATACTTATCTTATTCTTGTTCTACTGCTTTAGAGATTTGTTGTATGTGGGAAAATATTAATACATGTCATCCCATTTGTGGAAGATTAGATAAATCACTGCAACTTTACATTGTATTCTAACACTACTCTGCTTTGGAGGTTATTTTGAATAAATGTAACATCTAGAAATTGGAAATATAATTTCTCCCTTTTCCTTAAAGTCTTCCAGTTATCTGCTGTAGAAGCAAAAAACCTTGTCTGTCTCAGGGAAAACGTTGAAATAATGGTTCATAATGACTCCATGCTTGTACATTTGTAAAGTAACCTTTGACTTTAACACAACTTTAAACAAGTTTGTTACAATGCATGTAAACATGCATTTAGCTCAAAGGCATTCCAAACAAACATCAACATCAAAGGCCAATTGCTGTCAGTGAATTCAAGTCCTTTTCGTGCCAATCTTGGTACATAATATCATTGTCTACATTAGGAAATAAAATAACTCCTACCCGTAACCTGGTTTAAAATGTCCAGATGATTCCACATTTTGACAATTTCAAGAATAGAAAGAATTCTTTCAGATAACGATAGACAGACAGTGATCAGAACAGATTTGGATAAGGTTATGGTGATGATAAAAAAGAAAATTGAAAAGGAAGACATGTACATACCTACCAATATGTCAATAAATGAAAGTATGAGAGACAGACAGATAGACAGATGAAAGGTGGACAGAGGTTAAGGAGATGTGATCGATCCCTAAGTGCCAAAGCAGATGACACATAAATTGAATATTTATGTAGAAAATCCTAAAAACTAAAGGTGCATCATTTTCCGGAAATGCATGTTAATATAGTTTTTTTGTTTGTTTTATTCTTTTATAGTTTTAAGCTGTTTTCAACAGTATAAGAGTTGTATCGTAAAGCCTTCCAACTTCGTGATCTTTTCACACATATTGACGCTTTCTGACGCCTTTGCAGCAGGCGGCTTTTTGAAAACATGGCGACAAAAGAAGAAATTGCTCAAGAAGAGCAATTTCTCCTTTTGACACTATGTTTTCAACTCTTTTTTCAGTCATCACATTGACCAGTTCACCTAATCGTGTGTTTCCTGGTTTTCCCACACCAGTACACCACACAACATACTTTCCAAGCAACTTGCTGCTTTTCAACATAGACAGTTAAACAGCCCATTGGTGAAAGAGGAATGATGCATGTCACTTTTGTCAAACGTCGGAAAGAATGTTGGCCGAGCTGGGATTCGAACTCGCAACTCTGGATTGACAGCCTGCGTCGCTACTGACTGATCAAAAGTTGTCTGCTGCAGAATTATTGTTCTAAATGGGAAAGGGTTTAACCTTTTTAAACTCTTGAAAGTCCTAAATGATATATATTATGTTATGTTAATTAGAGCTGTCATTGGTCTTTTGTATTCTTCAAATGACAATTGATTACATTAGCCATTATAAAACAATACCCCTACCAACCAGTAAGTCTAACCCTATCTCCAATATACAATACTTTAAATCATTCTAGTTTCTATAAACAATTGAAAACAATGCAGGAAAATCTCTGATAGTAAATGTTATAAATCAAGAGTTCAAAATGAGTAATACTTTCCTTTTGCCACAATGTTTTCAATTGTCCTCAGCTGCAGATTTGTCAAAATGCATCAAGTTTTAATTCATAATTTGTAGGAAAGATTAACCCTTTCCCTCATACGACAATTCTGCAGCAGAAGGCTTTGAACATATTTGGTCAAAAAAGAGAAAATCTCTTCAATTGAATGGATAACCTATATCTTAAAGTGGAAAACATTGTGGTAAAAGGAGAAATTGCTCGTTTTAAGCAATTTCTTCTATTGTCACTATGTTTTCAAAAAGCTGTCTGCTGCAGAAGCGTCAGAAAGCGTCTATATGAGGGAAAGGGTTAAGCGTTTACCATGAAGGCAGAAGTTACACACCGTGAGTTGTAAAGTGTTTTTTGATCTGCCTATGAGTCATACCAAAAACTGTAAACATGCATTGTAAGACTGGACTGGCACCTTGACAAACTGGCAGTCACAGTGCCTCTGTCGTCAAGTCCAAATAGATTTGTCTACGTTTTGATTGATATCTAACCCTTTCCCATTTACGACAAATCTGCAGCAGACACCTTTGAAAAAGGAAAAATTGCACGCTTTCTGACTCCTCTGCAGCAGATGGCCATTTGAAAACATAGTGACAAAAGAAGAAATTGCACAAAACTTGCAATTTCTCCTTTTGCCACAATGTTTTCCACTTTTCGTCACAATTCTGCAGCGGACGACTTTGAACGTATTTTGTAAAAACATAGAAAATCTCCATAATTGAATGGATAACCTATGTTTTTACAAAATACGTTCAAAGTCGTCCGCTGCAGAATTGTCGTATGAGGGAAAGGGTTAAGGTCTCCTTTTGACACAATGTTTTCCACTTTTAGTCATAGGTTATCCATTCAATTATACAGATTTTCTATTTTTTGACAAAAAAAGTCGTCTGCTGCAGAATTGTCATATGAGGGAAAGGGTTAAAGTACTGGTTGAGTATGAAGTCGTCTACTGCAGAGGCCTCAGACTTTGAAAATGTCAATTAACAATTATTGGATACATGTTTTTTTTAATCTTCATTTTGAACATTTGTTTTCCTTTTGCACCATGGTTTCAGAGGTCCTCTGCTGCAGATATGGCAACCCGTCTCTGCATGTGGGAAAGTGGTAAAATTCATATTGGAGACAACTCGAGGACCTCTGCCTCGTTATCCAAAGGTCTTGGTGTTGACCAATTATGTGAAATTTGAAGATTGATAAAGTCGTCTGATGCAGAGACCTCAGAAAACATCTGTATGAGGGAGAGGGTGAAGACTGAGTGAACATAAAGCAGAGTTGATTAATTTAAGTTGTAATAATTTGCTTCAGAATTAATGCTAATCAAAATAAATGTTGAAGTAAAACAAAATTGATGTCTATAAATCACATTTACGTAATCTGTGAGATACGTCATCTCTCTGTATTAGGAAAGGAAACTTTTGGAAAAATTAAGAAAAACCCTAACTCAGGGCCATAAATGATATCATATCCTATTGAGTTGACACATTTGTATTTCATAATATCGGATCAAAATGATCACACCATTAATTTAACAATTGGCAAGTTATCAAATATATTGACCTTTTCTAACATGTGCTCTTCTGCAGACTAGAAGACAATGTTTGAAAACATTGTGGCAAAAGACGAAATTGCTCATAATGAGCAATTAAGTTCTTAAGCCCCAATGTTTTAAACTTTACTCAATGTAAATGGGAAAGGGTTAAGTATATACTTACTTACTGAGTCATGACTAACTTTCTATATATATATTTCATACAAATCATAATGATTAGTAATTTTATAAATTATAGTAACAAACATGGGAGAATTGCCATTAACATATCAAATAACAATTTCACACTACTTAACCCTTTCCCTTATACAACAATTCTGCAGCAGACGACTTTGAATGTATTTTGTCAAATAATGGAAAATCTCCATAATTGAATGGATAACCTATGACAAAAAGTGGAAAACATTGTGGCAAAAGGAGAAATTGCACGTTTTGTGCAATTTCTTCTTTTGTCACTATGTTTTCAAAAAGCCATCTGCTGCAGAGGCGTCAGAAAGCGTCTATATGAGGGAAAGGGTTAAACTGTTTACCTGGTATCTTTGAACCCTTTCTAACACACACAACACATCTGCAGCTGACAATTTTAAAAACATGTAGACGAAAAATTATTGACATCTAAATTAATAAATGGAAGTATAATAAATCAAATAAAATTAAAAAACATTGTTGCAAAAGGAGAAATTGCTCATTATGAGTGAATAACTTCTTTTGCTTCAATGTTTTCAAAATTTGAGTGCTAAAGATGCATCATAAGTCTATAAGTGGGAAATGGGTTTAAAGACATCAGCTTTGAAAACATGTCGGGATGAAATTGTAACTTCTGCAAGATATTTGCCTCCTTTTCAGCAGTTGCACATTTTTTCAAATAACTTAAAAAGGTGTCTGCTGCAGAGGCGTCAAAAGCTGTTTATATCAATAAAAGTTTTTAATAGTCAAAGTGCATTTAGTTATTTATTTAAAACCTTGGAGAGAAGACCGAGGTGACCTGCTAATTGTTAATTATAAAATAGACATGTAAAGAAAATCAAAGAAAGCAATCCGATACTCTCCGATACTTTTTCCATGTGACTTTTAGCGACTCTGCAGATGATACCTAACTTTTAAAATTGTTATATAGTGGAAAAGAACAAAAAAATATCCACAATGTATTATGCTCTGATTTAACCCTTTCCCTCATACGACAATTCTGCAGCAGACGACTTTGAACATATTTTATCAAAATATAGAAAATCTCTATAATTGAATGGACAACCTATGACTAAAAGTGGAAAACATTGTGGCAAAAGGAGAAATTGCACGTTCTGTGCAATTTCTTCTTTTGTCACTATGTTTTCAAAAAGCCATCTGCTGCAGAGGCGTCAGAAAGCGTCTATATGAGGGAAAGGGTTAAAATAACAAATTGCATATAGACTTTCTTTTCATATATTTTATTTTTTTGAACTTTCGAGTATGCTATGATCGTCTGTAATCATTAACTGTTGGAAATTATTTTTTTGGTTATAAAACCTTGTGAACATGACCTATTGTCCTGCAAATTGGAAATTACAATAATTGCTTCAATAAATAGTCAAAACATTTTATCCCAGGACAGTATTTCAAGTCTTATTAAAAACAATTTCTGTTGGGTGGAAAATTGATTATGTATAAAAGAGAGCACAATTTAACCCTTTCCAACATGTAGACGCTTTCTGATACCTCTGCAGCAGACTACTTTTGAAAAAACATTGTGACAAAAAAAGAAATTGCTCAAAACAAGTAACTTCTCCTTTTGCCACAATGTTTTCAACTTTTTTCATAAAATATACCCTCATTTATAGGTATTTTCAATGTTTTTGTCCACATGCTTCTAAATTCATCTGCAGCAGATTTGTTGTATGTGGGAAAGGGTTAAGACTGTAAAGACAAAATTGTCACTAAAGACTCTCCCACTTGCAGATACGTTTTTACGCACATCAGCAGCGGACGACGTTTGAAACTTTGTGGCAAAAAGGAGAAATTGCTAATTACGAAGCAGATACATCAAAATGTGTCAGCAGTTGGGAAGGTGTTAATTTCCTTGAATATTTACGCATTCAGTATGACAACCAGCAGTGAATGGAAACAAGTAACCCTGACACGTAGGTCCACTATCAATGAGACTATGAGTGGTCGTTTCCTTACATTGTTGTGAATGGAGTGAGTAATAATCATTACAAAATTTGAGGGCTTGGCGTGAAACGGTTGTAACTAAAATGAGTATTTTTTACTAAGGTTAATCACCTCGCCATAAAGTCTTTATAAGCGTTAAATCATTTTTCTTGGTAAACAATGGAAATTTAGGTGCCATTGCTCGTTCTGAGCAATGGCACCTAAATTTGTATTGTTTACAAAGGGGTCAAAATTGTCCCTATACAAGAGTTTTCAAAATAGGTTTTTAGTTACAACCGTTTCACGCCAAGCCCTCGAAGAGATGCAAGGAAACACAATGTCAAACAGACTGTCCTCTGATTGGATGAAAGTTTTTGAGTCAGTCATTCATTCTTCTTCAAAGGTTTATTGTTTTAGTAACAATACTATTTCTTTCTATGATACAAACAATATTTGACACCTTTCCAGCAGACCAGTTTTGAGAACTTACGAACAACTGCTGAAAACATGGTCGAAAAATTGAGAAATTGCTCTTAAAGACAAGTTTTATCCATTTTCAAGTGTGTATCGTAATATTGGGCCTCAATTTTAAAAGATAACATCGATTCCTCAGATGTTATCGAAGCAGGAGAAACCAAAAAATATCATATCAGGTAAATAATGATGGCATCATACCCTACGATGATTCACGATATTTTCATAATTCAATTTTTCCACATGATTTCCCAAGTAACTGGATATTTGCTATGGTGAATCATGACCGCATTTATCTTTCATGACTTTTTTCCAAGAGTCTGCAGATTCTGGGCTGCAATGCAAAAAAACTGTTATGATTGTCAAAATGTTGTTACATCAATAATCCCTTCCTAAAATACAACAATTCTGCAGCAGTTGAACTGTGAAAAAATCCTGACAAGAACACTGAAATTTTCAATAAATGAAACTATAGTTTTTGAATATATTTTGAAACTTGAAACACTTTAGCAAAGGAGAAATTGCTCATTCCATTTGAGACCGCCTCAGTGGTGTAGTGGTAGGCAGTCCGCCTTAGGTGCGAGAGGTTGCGAGATAGATACCTGGCCAGGACATACCAAAGAATTTAAAAATGGTAGTAATGGCTACCCCCCCCTTGGTACTCAAGATTACAGGTAATTAGCATTAGGACTGTCTGGCTTGTGTCAAGATAAACGGAACTTACCTAAACAAGAGGGCCATGATGGCCCTGGATCGCTCACCTGATTTAATTTTTATTTTTTTAACTTTAGCCATATGAACCCCGCCCCCTGGGGGCCATATTTTTAGACCAATCAACATGGCTTGAAGGAATCTGATAGTGGGTCACTTAAGGAACATTTCTACAATATTATTTGAAAATCGGTCAGATATTTTCGGAGGAGAAGCTTTTTTAAGTTTTCACTATGGCCATATAAGGCAAAATAGTTTTGTTTTTCAACCAATCAACATGGCTTGAAGAAATCTGATAGAGGGTCATCCAAAGAACATTTCTGCCAACCAGTTTTGGGAGAAGAAGAATTTTGAAGTTTTTTTCGTTTCGTTGCCATGGAAAGCAGAATTCTGCATGGATCCCAAAACATTGAAGGAATTCTGGTGAGGTCATGGAGAGGATGCTTTCTGTGAAGTTTCATCCCAATTGACCCACTGTTTACTGAGGAGAAGAAGTTGACGCACGACGGACAAAAGCCGATAACAATAACTCACCTAGCTCAGGTGAGCTAAAAATGTGATATAACTGAGAATTTGTTAAAAGCGACTAAAACACTAAACAATCTATCAATCAATCTCATTCTTTTTAAATGTCATCTGCTGCAGATGTGTCAGAATGTGTGTGCAAAAGGGAAAGGGTTATGCTGGAAGTTTGTCCATAAATCTTTCACTGATACAGATAACAGGTGATGTCTCTCCAGCAGACGGCTTTCGAAAACACAGTGGGAAAAGAAATGCAATTTCCACTTTTCCCACGATATTTTAAACTCTGTATGAAAATCAGACTTCAAATATATTTGTTCAGAGGATGCCGTCGAATCAAATAAAGTTAACTCTTTCCCTCATACGACAATTCTGCAGCAGACGACTTTGAACATATTTTGTAAAAAATTGGAAAATCTCTATAATTGAATGGATAACCTATGACTTAAAGTGGAAAACATTGTGGCAAAAGGAGAAATTGCTATGTTTTCAAAAAGCAGTCTGTTGCGGAGGCGTCAGAAAGCGTCTATATGATGGAAAGGGTTAACCATTCCCATCATAATACAAATTTGCATGCATCAGGCAACTTGAATAACATCTAGACAAAAATTATTGAACAGAGCTGAAAACATTCTGGCAAAAGGAGAAATTGCTCATTATGAACTATCTCTTATTTTGCCACATTATAATGTGTTCAGAAGTCGTCTGCTCATATGAGTCAAAATGTGTCAGCAAATTGAGAAAGGGTTAAAGCAATGAAAAGATTTCAATTTCAATTAACCTTTCCCACATATAGACATTTTCTGACGCCTCTGCAGCAGACAACTTTCAAAAACATTCAGGCTAAAGGAGAAATTGCTTATAAATAATGAGCAATTCCTCAATTTGACACAATGTCTATATTCAATAATTGTTCTTTCATTTATGTTCCACATCTTTTACTTAACCCTTTACATATTGACGCTTTCTAATGCCTCTGCAGGAGACTGCTTTTTGAAAAAATGGCGACAAAAGAAGAAATTGCTCAAAACAAGCAATTTCTCCTTTTGTCACCTTGTTTTCAACTCTATTCAATTATTGTACTTTCATTTTCCGAGATTTTCCATATGTTTTTCGAAGTCCTGTGCTGCAGATTTGACGTAAGTCGGAAAGACTTGTAATTTATCGGAGTATTTTTGCTCATGCAAAATGACACAGTAACAAAGAGTATTTGTGCATTTGAACGCATGTTTTTATTCGTGATTGTTGCTCCGATATGTAAGTACAATTTGTACAAGCTTGCACCAACCTGGTGACTCTACTGCCTTGGCATTGTAAAGTAAACCATTTTATCCAATAGTACACCTGTACAGACAAATTTTGTATGGATTGGCAGTTTTGGTTTGAATGCATGCTATTTTCAACAATATTTTGGTTGTATCACCCCATTTCCTGGGAATTTTACGCGACACCAATAAATATGTCACAGTGTTAAACTTTAAACTTTTATATATAAAGAGATTATTCCTATTTTTCTCAAGATCATTTCAAAGTCGTGAACTGCAGATTTGTTGTATGAATGGGTTAAGTCTCTTTTGCTGGAGAGAAACGGATGGTTCATAAAGTGTAGAAATCCAAGACCATGCTAATTTAATGTAAGAATATGAGCATTGATAAATCAAGTCACCAAAACCCAAGCCTTGCCTTATAAAAAGAAACAAATTTTGACAGCTGTGAACATTTGTGAAAAAAACCATTGTTTGGGAGAATAAGAAACTACTCAAAATTAGCTATTTTCAACTGGCACCTTTTTCCACAATATATTACTATTTTGTTTTGTCTCCACAATATATTACTATTTTGTTTTGTCTATCATTTTCATGCTTTTCGTGACAGGAAGTTTTAAGGACGAGACATATCACATTATAGTTTTAACCAATTCCCACCTTCAACAAATCTGCAGTAGACAACTTTGAAAACATCTCAACAATAATATGGAAAATGGAGACATACTTATTAAATCGAGTTGAAAACATTGTGGCTAAAGGAGAAATTGCTCGTTTTGAGCAATTTCTTCTTTTGACACAAAGTTTTCAAAAGTCGTGTCTGCTGCAGAGGCGTCAGAAAGCATCTACATGAAGAAAAGGGTTAATCCTTGCCGAAGCATTTTGACATATTTGCAGCAGAGAACTTTTGCCACTCTATTCAATTATTATACTTTCATTTATAGATTTTCCATAGTTTTTGTTTTTAAAAGCGTCTGCTGCAGATTTGTTGTGTGTGGAAAAGGATAAACAGGAACTGATTTCATCTTAACCCTTTCCCTCATACGACAATTTTGCAGAAGAAGACTTTGAACATATTTTGTCAAAAAGTAGAAAATCTCTATAATTGAATGGATAACCCATGACTAAAAGTGGAAAACATTGTGGCAAAAGGAGAAATTGCACGTTTTGTGCAATTTCTTCTTTTATCACTATGTTTTCAAATAGCCGTCTGCTGCAGAGGCGTCAGAAAGCGTCTATATGAGGGAAAGGGTTAAATACAATTGACTTTGATTACAATGCTTCCTTGTTATACTACAACCATCCTCTTGTTTTGAAGGACTGCAGATTAGTCATTAACCTGAAACATTATTCTAAGAGTCATGCATTGAAGTATTTAGGAAAATAATGTTACAATTCTGGGAATTAGGAAATTTGTTTTGATACAAAATTTGAATTAATGTAGGAAATGGTGGGTTTTTTCGCCCACAATGTTTTCAAGACATCTTGTGAAAATCTGTAACAGTTATAGGGGTTATACGAGGGTCATCCAATATATGCGGAGGCTGAATTGATTTCTCAAAGAGATTTCAATAACAAGAGGCCCATGAGGGCCTATGCTCTACTGGGATGGTTCTTTGGTCAATTTTCAATCCAGAGCATGTATGTATGGTGAAGATCGGATAGTAAATGGAGGCTCTATTGTGTTCACAAGCTGTTTTATACCAATTTTGACAATTTCAAGGGCCATAATCCAGTCTTGCATGGGCGGACCTGGCTGGTTTGTAAAAGGAACCGAGCTCTCATCAATATTTAACTACTACCTAAGTTTGGTGAAGAATGGATAGTAAATGGAGGCTCTATTGTGTTCACAAGCTGTATTATAGCAATTTTGACAATTTCAAGGGCCATAATGCAGTCATGCGAGAGCACATCTGGCTGGTTTGCAAAAGGAACCGAGCTCTCATCAATATTTAACTACTATCTGAATTTGGTGAAGATCAGAGAGTAAATGGAGCCCCTATTATGTTCACAAGCTCTATTATAGCAATTTTGACAATTTCAAGGGCCATAATGCAGTCATGCGAGAGCACATCTGGCTGGTTTGCAAAAGGAACCAAGCTCTCATCAATATTTAACTACTATCTTAATTTGGTGAAGATCAGAGAGTAAATGGAGCCTCTATTTTGTTCACAAGCTCTATTTGGTTTGGTGAAGATCGGATAGTAAATGGAGGCTCTATTGTGTTCACAAGTTGTATTATAGCAATTTTGACAATTTCAAGGGTCATAATCCAGTCATGCAAAGGCACATCTGGCTGGTTTTCGAAAGGAACCGAGCTCTCATCAATATTTAACTACTATTTAAGTTAGGTGAAGATCGGATAGTAAATGGAGCCTCTATTTTGTTCACAAAGCTCTATTATAGCAATTTCGGCAATTCCAAGGGTCATATAATCCAGTCTTGCGTAAGCGGATCTAGCTGGTTTGTGAAAGGAACCAAGCTCTCATGGATATCTAACTACTGTATAAGTTTGATGGAGATGTAATCAAAACTGAAGACTTTATCGCGTTCACAAGCTGTATTATAGCAATTCTGACAATTTCAAGGGCCATAATCCAGTCTTGCATGGCCGTATCTGGCTGGTTTGCTAAAGAAAACAAGCTCTCATGTACTACTGTGTAAGTTTGGTGAAGATCAGATAGTAAATGGAGCCTCTATTGTGTTCACAGGCTCTATTATAGCAATTTTGACAATTTCATGGGCGGATCTGGCTGGTTTGCGAAAGGAACAGAGCTCTCATGGATATCTTACTACTGTATAAGTTTGATGAGATACAATCAAAACTGAAGACTGTATCGCGTTCACAAACAATTGCCAGTAGAGCTAAAAATCTAATGCGCTTTTCCTTTCTATGTTCCTTCATTTTAACATTCGCTCTGCTGAATCAGTGCTCGATCACAGTGCTCCATCTATGTATAAGGTCATGAATGCTGGTTGCTAAACAAACAAAGTTGAGACATCTAACAGGACTTACCACCTCAGCTTCAAGACTGTCAGTCTTCAAATCTAACTTCCGGAGAATGGTTCCTTTAGATTTTGAGAAATGGTCCAAGTCTAGTGGAGAGTAGGCAAGTGTCAGGCAAAGTTTTCCGATCATATGTATTCATTCACCTTCCAAACTTAATGGCATGCTGTGTTGTTGTGACACATCAATGGGACTGCTTCAAAAAGTTCAAGGTGCTTTTTACTTATAGCAGGACACACTGTTTGTCTATCAAAAAGTCTTTATTTACTGTTTGACCCACTTGGACACAATGAGTACATGTATTCAGTTTTCCATGATTATTGTAGGCAAAACTCATCACCATCTTCAAATGTCTCTGTTTTCTTATAAATGTTATGGATCTTCGGATGTGTCTCTAATTCCTGTTCCTGAATACTTATCCAAGTCGCTTCTATTGCCATAATTCTGTTAATGAACTGTTCACCGTATTGCTAATACCGTTTTTGCAATAGCTATGGCACATGCACTCATTTAAGCTCAGTGGTGAGAACCTGGGGTACCCATCATACTCAGTTTAACCCTTTCCTACTTGCAGACGCATACCAATGCATTTGCAGCAGACGACTTTTGAAACAAGAGATGTTTGTCAAACAGTATGCCCCCCCTGAGCGCCATGTTGTCTACTGGTCACCGGCTCAGCCTCCATGTCAAGTTTTAGGGCCATGGGTGCAGGCCATGTGGAGTTATGAGTCTGACTCTGACCTTGACCTTTGACCTGATGACCTCAAAATCAAAAGGGGTCATCTTCTGGTCAGGCCAAACCTAAAAGTCAAATTTGAGGACTAAAGCTCTAGGCATTGTTTAGTTATCACTTGGACAAGCTTGATGACCTCACAATAGGAGTAATCTACTGATCACCCCCAGCCTCCATGTTAAGTTTTAGGGTCATGGGTGAATGCAATGTCGAGTTATCACTTAAGACAAAATTTCGCGTTCAAGGTCAGTGACCTTGTTGTTTGACCTGATGACCTCACAATCAATAGGGGTCATCTACTGGTCACCCCAGCCTCCATGTCAAGTTTGAGGGCCATGGGTGCAGCCAATATCGCGTTATCACTTTGACAAGCTTTTCACGTTCAAGGTCACTGTGACTTGACCTCAACAACAATAGGGGTCATCTACTGGTCACCCACAGCCTCCATGTCAAGTTTGAGGGCCATGGAAGCAGGCAATGTCGATTTATCACTCGGACAAGCTTTTCGCGTTCAGTCACTGTAACCTTGACCTTTGACCTGATGACCTCAAATCAATAGTCTACTGGTAATCCTGAACCCCCATGTCAAGTTTGAGGACCATAGGTTCAGGCATTGTTGAGTTATCACTCGGACAGGCTTTGGTCTACCGACGGACCGACCGACATGTTCAAAGCAATATACCCCTCTTCTTCGATGGGGGGCATAAAAATTGTGGCAAAAGGAGAAATTGCTCATGATGAGCAATTTCCCCTTTTGCCTCCCATGTTTTCAACTCTATTTGATGTTAAACTTTCATTTATGGAAATATTTCACATTTTTGCCAATATGTTTTCAAAGTCGTCTGCTGCAGTATTGTTGTATGTGGGAAATGGTTAATACTCATAATTGTATGTACCGACCTGTGACTTTTCTACATTCTCTGCAATTTGTTTGTAGGTTAATTTTCTATCTTTGGCCAATATTTCCTTCGCTTTGGCAACATGGTGGCTGGCCTGGACTATGCTTTTTTTCCAACTTCAAATTTCCTTTCCTTGACCAAAGCAATTTATTTTAATACCTCTGCATGCGAAAGTGGTTTGTTCTCCTCCTATCACTTGAATTGTTTGAATAATTTTCATATAATTTTAATATATGGCGGTTGATATTCATCAGACATCTGTGAAGCCAAATGATGTCATGCAAAGTGACATCATCATGTAGCTTTATTTGGCGCAAAAACATGATCAGAGATGATGTTGCTACATGCATGGAAGATTTCAGGACAAAAACTGTTTAGTTTCTTAAGATATTCAATCAGTCTCACTTTTTGTTTGATGACCCTCGATCATGCCTTTGTTGTATCTCATCTACAGCCTTTCGAACATGTAGATGCAAAATACAGACTGGCCATGATAGTTCAGTCAGTAATGACAAGGGATATCACTAAAAGGGTCATTAGTTTAACCTTTTCCCACATGAAGACGCTTTATGATGCCTCTGCAGCAGACAGCTTTTTGAAAACACTGTGACAAAAGAAGAAATTGCTCAAAACAAGCAATTTCGACTTTTGTCACAATGTTTTCAACTCTTTTTAGTAATTGTACCTACATTATCATTTGATAGAGCATTTCTGTGTGTTTGCCTAGATACTTTCAAAGTCGTCTGCTGCAGAATTGTTCTATGTATAGGAAAGGGTTAAAACATAGGCCGAGTCATTCACTCTTTCAGATGATAATTGACAAAAGTCACTGTGACAAGTGTCATTAATCTTGACTTCCAACAATGGGTTAAATAGTGATAACATAGCCAGTTGCTTTGAAAAAAAATTAAAATTGTGGATTATTGGTGCAAGAAAGCCAGCAACTACATGTAAGGTGAACTTGTCCTCGTAATATAACCGTTATACATGTAATTGGAATTTGAATGCTTTTTGATGCATCTGCAGCCAACTACTTTAACCCTTTCCCACATATAGACACTTTCTGACGCCTCTGCAGCAGACAGCTTTTTGAAAACATAGTGACAAAAGAAGGAATTGCTCAAAACGAGCAATTTCTCCTTTTGCCACAATGTTTTCCACTTTTAGTCATAGGTTATCCATTGAATTATAGAGATTTTCTATTTTTTGACAAAATATGCTGCAGAATTGTCGTATGAGGGAAGGGTTAACAAATAGTGTTGAAGAAAGGGAAATTGCTCATAATGAGGCATTTCTTCCTTTGCCACAATATATTCAAATCTATTCAATACCTATAATCGTTAGGGACTTAAAACATTTTTGTGATGATAATTCCAAGTTCATCTGCAGCAGATTTATCATACATGGAAAAAGGTTAAAATATTATCATACTTTTCAACAGCTGTTTTTCAAGAACTTTTCAAATCTCCTTTAACCTATATTCTGGCATACAAAATATCTGCAGTAACTATATAATCACTGTAAACAATTTTGGGGTGGGAAAAGAGAAGGCAAATCTGAAAAAGTACAATAATTGAATAGAGTTGAACTTCAACTGTTAAAGACATTGTGACAAAAGGAGAAATGGCTCATCGAATGCTATTTCTTCTTCTGCCACAACTTTTTCAAAGGTCTTCTGCTGCAAACACGTTAAATTACGTCTGCATGTTATAAAATGGGATGAATCAAAATCATGGAAACAGAGTCCAAGAGGTAATGATACAAAGGTCCTAAGTTTGAATCTATTATTGGCTACAACTCCAGGATGCAGACAATTTGACATATCGGCAGGAAATGACTTAAAAATATCTTTGCAAATGGAAAATTTTCTCCTTCTGCCACTGTCATTGAGAATTTCTATACTTTTATCAACGTGTTTTTCAAAGAAGTCTACTTCAGATTAGTTTTAAGAGGGAAAGGGTTTATGTTAGTTGTACTGTGAAACTTGTCTGCAATTTTTGATATATATATTACTTTTTTCAACATTTTACATTTCAAAGCATAAAAAGAATTCTTATATCCTTAGGAGAATAGGCTCAACAATCACTCTGTATCCTAGCCTAAGAATATTACTTAATTGGTTCAGAATGTGAGGCTTGGAGTTATGAAAAGGAAGCAAAGAAATGCGTCTTAGTTTTTTTTTATTTATTTATTTGTTTGTTTACTGTCTTCAATAGTATTTTAGTTCTATCACGGCATTTCCGGAGTAATGTACAAGTATTTCTGGTATTATTTATCTCAACATAGATGCATTGTAAGTTATGCCCATATATCCTTCTTTCTCCTCCATTCGGCCCTTGCACTTGTTTCGTGACGTATAAGAAATCAATTTTTCGAGAGACATTTTTTGTCTGCATAACTAGTCAATGTCATGGAAGCGTTTTTCTAAGTTTACATTTTACTTCCGATTACTTTCCTTTATATTTTGGCAATATGAAACTAGGTCACAAACTGAGGAGAAAGCGTTGTGACGTTCACGACCGATAAACAGGCGTATATTTTAGACATATTTTCAAAATATTTCTTATTTTTGTTTATGTTACCAGTTTATGTTGATACTTATCTAAAATAGAATAATATTTTGACCACTCGCTTCTTCATATCGAAATGCGCATGCGCGAAAATCGATGCTTAACGTCACGAAACTAGGACACAACAGGATAACCCTATTATTTTCATTTTTAAAGCCTTTGGTGTCACGGGACCAGGGATCCAACTCTTGTCTCCCTCTCTCAAGTCAGACACTCCAACCACTTGTAACACAATGGACATGGTAGAATTTTATTTGTTACATTAATTAACCATTTTCCACTTGTAAACACATTCTGACGCGTATCTGCAGCAGACCACTTTTGAAAACATTGTGGCAAAAGAAGAAATTGCTCAGAATGAAACTTTCATTTATACAGAGTTCCCATGTATTTTCCTAGATTTTTTCAAAGTCGTCCGCTGCAGTTACCTTTCTTCATTTATAATATTACTTTGATATCAAATTTATTCATTTAACTTTCTTTTTATTTCAAAAATCAATTATGAAATAATGAAAATGAGCAGCTATTATTTAAATTTAGTAACCTGCTACAATACTTATACTTTATATCACTTTTTCGTAATCTATAGGAAATTTTTGGACTCCTTTCAAAATTTAATTAACACCCCTTATCTAAAGCTGTATCATGCCGTCCTCTAGATTTTAACCTTGGTCCAAAAATGGTAAAGTATTGTGCAAACATTACTACCCAAGCCTCGTCACCCCATAGAAGGTTGTTGGGTTCATACGGTATCATGACTTAGTAAGACATACATGCTGAACCCTTTCCCTCATACGACAATTCTTCAGCAGACGACTTTGAACATATTTTGTCGAAAAATAGAAAATCTCTATAATTGAATGGATAACCTAGGACTAAACTTTGAAAAACTTGTGGCAAAAGGAGAAATTGCTTGTTTTGAGCAATTTCTTCTTTTGTCACTATGTTTTCAAAAAGCTGTCTGCTGCAGAGGCATCAAAAAGCATCTATATGAGGAAAAGGGTTCACCCTTTCCAATTTACAGACGCATCTACAGTAGACAACTTCATGATGAGCAATTTCTCCTTTAGCCACAATGTTTTCAACTCTTTTAAATTATTAAACCTTCATTTGTATACTAAGAGTTTTTCCATATTTTTGCCTAGATGTTTTCAAGGTCTTCAGCATCAGATTTGTAGTTAAAATAACTGGTGTCATTCTTAACCCTTTCCCTCATACAGACACATTCTGACACCTCTGCAGCAGACGGTTTTTGAAAACATAGTGACAAAACAAGAAATTCCTCAAAACAAGCAATTTCTCCATTGATCACAATGTTTTCAACTGTTTTTATTAATATAATATTCATTTACAAAGACATTTCATTGTTTTGTTTAGATGATCTCAAAGTCGTTTGCTGCAGCTTTGTCGTATGTGGGAAAGGGTTAACTTTTTTGTTGGAAACTGCCTCTGTGTATAAGATTATATTACACATAAATTCATATCACAAAATGCTGGAATCAAATTATAGAGCAAACCTTTGCTAATTACGCACATATTCCTCAGAGGCAGTGCTGTTTGCAAGACATACTGCAGGGGCAGATTATTCCGACCAGACAGATTTTGTAGGGCACAACTCATCAGGGTTTGTGGGTAAAATGACTCAATACAGTGTTGATTTTAGTCCCTTATCATACAAACTAATGCTTTAACCCTTTCCCTCATACGACAAATCTGAAGCAGATGACTTTGGAACATATTTGTCAAAAAAAAATGGAAAATCTCTATAATTGAATGGATAACCTATGACTAAAAGTGGAAAACATTGTGGCAAAAGGAGAAATTACTCGTTTTGAGCAATTTCTTGTTCTCACTATGTTTTCAAAAAGCTGTCTGCTGCAGAGGCGTCAGAAAACGTTTATATGAGGGAAAGGGTTTAATAGCACTTGAAAGGTACTTATAACAATCAATCAAACTTGGGTATGGTATAAACTTGTCAAATAAGGGACACATCTTGGGGACTCTGAAGGGCTCCAGATAGTTGGTCTCCAGTGTTAACCCTCTACCACTCATTTTAATGCTTCTGCAACAGAAGACCTATGTGGCACCAGGAGTACTTACTCATTAACCCTTTCCCTCATATAGTCGCTTTCTGACGCCTCTGCAGCAGACGGCTTTTTGAAAACATGGTAAAATGAAACACTGATGCCCCCCAATGGCAACATCTAGGTCAAAGGTCAAGGTCGCCAGGTCAAAAATGTTGGTACTGACAGAAAGGTCATGTCACAAGGAATACACATGTGAAATATGGTAGCCGTACCTGTTATGGTTCAAAAGAAGTGGTCAAGGGTAAAGTTTTTTTCGAGAATGGCAACATCTAGGTCAAAGGTCAAGGTCGCAAGGTGAAAAATTTTGGTACTGACAGAAAGGTCATGTCACAAGGTATACACATGCGAAATATGGTAGCCTTACCTGTTATGGTTCAAAAGAAGTGGGGAAGGTTAAAAAAAAAATTGAGAATGGCAACATCTAGGTCAAAGGTCAAGGTCGCAAGGTCAAAAATGTTTGGTACTGACAGAAAGGTCATGTCACAAGGAATACACATGTGAAATATGGTATCCGTATCTGTTATGGTTCAAAAGTAATGGCAAAGGTTAAAGTTTTTTTCGAGAATGGCAACATCTAGGTCAAAGGTCAAGGTCACAAGGTCAAAAATGTTGGTACTGACAGAAAGGTCATGTCACAAGGAATACACATGTGAAATATGGTAGCCGTACCTGTTATGGTTCAAAAGTAATGGCCAAGGTTAAAGTTTTTTTCGAGAATGGCAACATCTAGGTCAAAGGTGGTCAAGGTCGCAAGGTAAAAAATGTTGATACTGACAGAAAGGTCATGTCACAAGAAATACACATGTGAAATATGGTAGCCGTACCTGTTATGGTTCAAAAGTAATGGCCAAGGTTAAAGTTTTTTTCGAGAATGGCAACATCTAGGTCAAAGGTCAAGGTCGCAAGGTCAAACATTTTTGTACTGACAGAAAGGTAATGTCACAAGGAATACACAAGTGAAATATGGTAGCCGTACCTGTTATGGTTCAAAAGTAGTGGTCAAGGTTAAAGTTTTTTTCGTGCAGACAGGCCAAAAACTACATCTAGGTCAAAGGTCAAGGTCGCATGGTCAAAAATGTTGGTACTGACAGAAAGGTCATGTCACAAGGAATACACATGTGAAATATGGTAGCCGTACCTGTTATGGTTCAAAAGTAATGGCCAAGGTTAAAGTTTTTTTTTAGAATGGCAACATCTAGGTCAAAGGTCAACGTCGCAAGGTCAAACATTTTGGTACTGACAGAAAGGTAATGTCACAAGGAATACACATGTGAAATATGGTAGCCGTACCTGTTATGGTTCAAAAGTAGTGGTCAAGGTTAAAGTTTTTTTCGTGCAGACAGGCCAAAAACTACATCTAGGTCAAAGGTCAAGGTCGCAAGGTCAAAAACTTTGGTACTGACAGAAAGGTCATGTCACAAGGAATACACATGTGAAATATGGTAGCCGTATCTGTTATGGTTCAAAAGTAGTGGTCAAGGTTAAAGTTTTTTTTGTGCAGACAGACAGCAGACAGACAGACCAACGTGCAGACAGACAGACAGGCCAAAAACTATATGCCCCCCGAATCGGAGATTCCGGGGGGGCATAAAAAGAAGAAATTGCACAAAACGTGCAATTTCTCCTTTTGTCACAATGTTTTCCACTTTTAGTCATAGGTTATCCATTCAATTATAGAGATTTTCCTTTATTTGACAAAATATGTTCAAAGTCGTCTGCTGCAGAATTGTCGTATGAGGGAAAGGGTTAAATGATAAGCAATTTCTCCTGTTGCCACCATGTTTTCAAATTTATTATACTGTTGTTGATAGAGGATTTTGCATAATTTTGCTTGTTTTTTTCACCGTCATCTGCAGATTTGTTGTATTTGGGATAAGGTTACTGCAAGGACAAAAACAAAAATATCTTTCATGTAGGTAGCACCATAGATGAAAAAAAATACAGGTAATATAAATAATTGTTTACCCGATATGCTAATTTGTCCTGAAATTCTAACAAAAACACCTAGCTTCCATGTAACACCATATATTCACCCTCTCCCACCTACAGACGCATTTTGACGAATCTGCAGCAGACGACTTTTGAAAACATTATAAGTGTCAAAAGGAGAAGTTGCTCAAAACGAGCAATTTGTCCTTTTGCCACAAATTTTGCAACTTATTTCAATAATTTTACCTACCATTCTAGAGATTATCATATTTTTGACTAGACATTTTTAAAGTCGTCTGCTGCAGATTTGTTGTATGTGGGAAAGGATTATACAGGTAATAAAAGTAACTGTTTACGTAATAATTATGCTATTTTAGCCCAACATTTGAACAAAAACACCTTCCATGTAACACCAATATTATTACGATACATGTAATAAGAGATTATTGTTTACCTAAAATGCTATTTTCATCATAGGATAACAACTTATTTTCGATTCATGAAAATAGTCTTGGTTAGACAACAAGCTTAATCCTTTCCCACATTCAACAAATCTGCAGCACACAAAATCCAAACATACAGGCAAAAATAAGGATAATCTCTAAATAAAAGAAGTAAGTGAATAACAATGTGACAAAAGGCGTCTGTGTGTGTGTGTGTGAGAGGGTAATAATGTATTAACTCTTTGCATGCTAAATTATTTTCGTCTACTATATTGTCGTCTGCAAAATTTTGAAAACAAATATATATTCTCCCTAAATGCTTACTGAAATTGAATCGTAGTGGCAAACAGTTTGGATCTCAGATCAGTCCCCACGTTTTGTGGGGACTGATCTGGATCCAAACTGTTTGCAAATGTCATCAATGGGTGACAAAACCCGCCGCTAGCGTGCTAAGAGTTAATGTTCATATTTGTTAGGAATATTATTATTTCCACAAAGATCATGATCACATCAAAATTGTCAGATAATGCAACCATTTGGGTCCTTTAAACCAGCCATGCATTGAACGTACCTAGCTCTATTTAAAAGGCTGGGAGAACTTGCGATTACACCAGTAATGGAACCTACCCTGACAAAACGGGCATCATTCAGGTAAGCTTTGGGTTTTAAACCTGCGTTAAACGTGAATATGATACTTCAAATGAAGGAAGTATTGAATTAATCTGATTTCTTTACTCAAACTTAGCTGCAGATCTTAGACTTAGGAGATTTTTTAAGGTTTTCTTGATGGTATTATTATGGCAGCCAGGTTGTCAAGCTAGGTAGAATCTACAGGATAAGGAGGAATACAGTAGAGGACATTAACTCACACATAGACACGTCATTACCAAATCCGCAGCAGAAGAGCAATTTCTCCTTTTGCCACAATGTTTTCCAGGATATTCTTAAACTAAACTTCTATGCAAAGAAATTGTTACATATTTTCTCTTAAATATTTCAAAGACATCTGCTGCAAATGTGTTGTATGTTGGAATGCTCACAATGAACTATCATTACAAAATGCAAAGTGGTTTTGCAGACAATCAATTTCCTGCATACACTTAAATACATAATTCAGTCCACTGCACTCGAAAATAGGTGGACACAGTACCTTGGTGAATGTAGGTCTGTGTAACTTTCAAGTGCACCAGTCCACATGATGCATTTTCATGACTGTGATCAATCAATCAATTTTCATAAAACAGGGGCGGGGCTTAACCCATTTCCACATACAATAAATCTGCAGCAGACGACTTTGAAAACATACCCGAAAAAATTTGGCAACTCCCTTCAAATGAAATTACAATCATTTAATAGAGTTGAAATCATGGTGACAAAAGGAGAAATTGCTTGTTTTGAGCATTTTCTTCTTTTATCGCCATGTTTTCAAAGAGCCGTCTGCTGCAGAGCCGTCAGAAAGCGACTGGAGAAATCTTGGAATGAATTCTTTGCAAAAGAATTTTGAAGGATCAGTATTTACTGTCTTCATGAATGGTCTTTTAAGCCCTTTTCAACCCTATTTCAGTTATAAAACAGCATTTCCTGGGTAAAGAAATAGTACTACAGTCAAACTTGTTTAAAGACCACCCATGGGAAGTGAACAACCTGGTCTTTGTTCATTGGTGGGCTTAAATTGCAGGGTCATTTATACAGAAAATGAGTATATGGAAACTAAAAGCATAGTTGCTGTAGACAGGGAATTGATATTACAAGGTGTTCTTTAGCACAGGTTCCATTGTACTTGAATGTTTTATCCTGACACCAGATCTCTTGTCGTTATGCTATCCCTGCAAATCTCGAGTGCTTAAGAGTGAAACCACTACAACAATTTTTAAAGTCTGGTCTTAAACTCTCAAGGCGGCACTCCAACCACTAAACCAATCATGTTGTACATCAGATCACTTCTGAACATGTGTCATTATGATTCGGCAAGTTCTCAAATAACATTTACACTTGGCCAAGTACAGACGAGTCTCGAGTCCTACACAACAAACGACTATTTAAAAACATAACAGTGAGTGAAAATGCTCATTACGGACGATTCCCCCTTTTCCCGTTAATATTTTAATTTTTGTATAAATACTTTTTTCTTACCAAAATCCTGGGTTGGGTGCTGGGACAAGATTTTCAAAGTCAAGCCTGCTTAACCACAACACACAGACGTCAAGGTAGGGGCCCGAAAACAACACTTTTCACCCTTTGGATCTCCGGGCTTACGAAAAAAACTTGTAAAACAAGAAATATGTGAGCTACTGCTCACTAGTGATACCCCCGCTCATGTTTTGAAAGACATATGTGATGGTGGGGTAAAGGGCCATAACTCCGTGAAAAATCATCCAACCGGAACGCAAACACGATATGCGCATCTACACTTGGTGGTGATCCTTCCTATGAAGTTTCATAAAATTCCAAAAAGCGGTTGCAGAGAAATAGCCCGGAAATGAATTTAGTCATACATAGCCTGATGGTGGAGTAAAGGGCCATAACTCCGTGAAAAATAATCCAACCGGAACGCAAACACGATATGCGCATCTACACTTGGTGGTGATCCTTCCTATGAAGTTTCATAAAATTCCAAAAAGCGGTTGCAGAGAAATAGCCCGGAAATGAATTTAGTCGTACATAGCCTGATGGTGGGGTAAAGGGCCATAACTCCGTGAAAAATTATCCAACCGGAACGCAAACACGATATGCGCATCTTCACTTGGTGGTGATCCTTCCTATGAAGTTTCATCAAATTCCAAAAAGCGGTTGCAGAGAAATAGCCTGGAAATGAATTTAGTCATACATAGGGGTAAAGGGCCATAACTCCGTGAAAAATAATCCAACCGGAACGCAAACACGATATGCGCATCTACACTTGGTGGTGATCCTTCCTATGAAGTTTCATCAAATTCCAAAAAGCAGTTGCAGAGAAATAGCCCGGAAATGAATTTAGTCATACATAGGGGTAAAGGGCCATAATTCTGTGAAAAATAATCCAACCGGAACGCAAACACGATATGCGCATCTACACTTGGTGGTGATCCTTCCTATGAAGTTTCATCAAATTCCAAAAAGCAGTTGCAGAGAAATAGCCCGGAAATGAATTTAGTCATACATAGGGGTAAAGGGCCATAACTCTGTGAAAAATAATCCAACCGGAACGCAAACACGATATGCGCATCTACACTTGGTGGTGATCCTTCCTATGAAGTTTCATCAAATTCCAAAAAGCGGTTGCAGAGAAATAGCCCGGAAATGAATTTAGTCATACATAGGGGTAAAGGGCCATAACTCCGTGAAAAATATTCCAACCGGAACGCAAACACGATATGCGCATCTACACTTGGTGGTGATCCTTCCTATGAAGTTTCATCAAATTCCAAAAAGCGGTTGCAGAGAAATAGCCCGGAAACGAAAGTGTTACGGACGGATGGACGGACGGAAGGACGGAAGGACGGACATGGGTAAAACAGTATACCCCCCCTTTCCTTCGGAACCGGGGGTATAATTATTAATCTCAGTTGATTTTGAGGGAGACAACTTTGAGAAATATCAAAAGGTAAATGGTTGTTAACCATTTTCCCATATACAACAAATCAGCAACAGAACACCTTGAAAACATCAAGCAAAAATATGAAAATTTCTATATGAAAGTATAATTATAGAATAGCAAAAAGGGAAATTGCTCATTAATACTCAATATATTGTATTGTTTCTTTAACCCATTACTTCACATGGCTTTTCAAAGGTCGTCTGCTTTACAATCATCAGACGAACAATTTCACCAATCTAGAAAACTGAAAGAATTATATTGATAAAAAGTTGAAAATATAGCGATAAAAGGTGAAATTGCTCGTTTTGAGCAATTTCATCTTTTATTGCAATGTTTTCAAAAGTCTTCTGCAACAGCAGGCGTCAAATGTCGTCTGTGTGAAGTAATGGGTTAAAATAGTGATCTGCTGCAGGTGCGTCTGTATATGGAAAAGGGTTGAAATCTTTAACAAGGGATAGAGCTAATAGAGGATCAGGGTTAAGACATTTTTGTGTTGCTATAATGGCTTTATCTTTGGACAGCCTGTGATGAAATTGCAGAATGATCAGGGATTTACTTTTGATAAATGAGTCAAGCTAGGTCATGGTGAGGGCTTCAAGTGACCTGGTCTGCATGCAAACTATGGTCATTTCTAGAAAACTCTCTTTGCTTGATACAGATGACAGTTAAGACATCTAAAGCAGAAGATCTTAGAAAATGACATGGCTTTCTACTCTACATCAAATCTTTAACTCAAATTTTCTGGGTGATCGATACATTTCTCTCCTGAAATGTTTGTTTGATTGATGTTTTATACCGCTTTCAACAACTTTTAGTTATGTCATGGCATTTCCTGAGTAAGTAACCAGAACTACTCATCTATTTATCCTGACACCAGCAAGTCAGTCATAATGCTAACCCGCAACCAAGGAGGGCGGCCATTACTACCATTTTTAAAGACTTTGGTATGACGCGGCCAGGGATCGAACCAGCGACCTCCCTTTCCCGAGGCAGACGCTCTACCACCGAGGCGGTTCCTGACATGTCAGACAACCCTAAATACATCATTATCATATCAGGTAAACACAATTTATACCGGCAGGTACTTCAACCCTTTCCCACATTATAAAACAAATCTGCACCAGACAACTTCTACAACACGTAGGCAAAAATAAGGAAAATCTCTAAAAATGAGAGAAAGGATTATTGAATAAATTTGAAAACATTGTGGCAAAAGGAGAAATTGCTCTTTTGCCACAATTTTTTTCAAGTCCTCACTCAAATCTGATGCACGTGGGTTCAAATGCGGCTACATTTTGAAAAGGGTTAACATATTACAGAAAACGAGTTTGTACTTACTGACCGTATGCATGATTTTCAAGATCCAATCTTGTAATGCATGTTCGTGAACGTTGGTTATAATGAAATGAAATGAGCCACGTCAATCCAAAACCAACCTTTAGAGGTTTTAAATATAGTTAAAATTGTAATCAATATCCTTTCTCGTTTAGGACTGTATTTGGTCGTAATCATTCCAGCAGGGGAAGCTTCCGAGATCCTGATCAAACAGCACAGTAGCACTAGATAAAAGGGAATGAATGGGTCTTTTCGCCACAATATTTCTCTTATTTCTCAACAAGATCCTATGTTGTGGCTACTCAAAAGAATCGTCTCAATGAGATGATTCTTTTGAGTACCCACAACATAGGGTTTGAATGTCAAATAAGGAATTTAGAATATGAAAAATGCCCCTTATGTAGAGCTCTGGTAGTATCGACTGAGCTGGATTGTGGCTGGCCAAAAATGTCCCCAAAATGTGACACAAAAACTATATTCTATGGTTTTCAAATTCACTGGGTCATTTCTACTAAATTCTTATTGGATGTACAATAAATAGCTTTCTATGCATATTGCAGGAGACTGTCTCGGTGGATTAGTGGTTAAGAACAGAACTACTCGCTGGGTTCAATGCCAAGTTACGTCGTACAAAAGATTTTAATCCTTTCCCACCTGCAGACGCATTTTGATGCAGCTGCAGCAGACGACTTTAGAACACATTGTGTCTAAACGAGAAATTGCTCAAAACAAGCAATTTCGCCTTTTGCCACAAAGTTTTCAACTTTTTTCAATAATTATACCTACAATTTGAGAGATTTTCCATATTTTTGAGTAGACATTTTTAAATTCGTCTGCTGCAGATTTGTTGTATGTTGAAAAGGGTTAAAAAAAAGTAGTAGTGGCTTCCCTCCTTGGTGCTCAGGGTTGCTTGTATAGCTTTGATTGTTTGGTGTTTTATGCCGCTTTCAACAATGTTTCAATTATATCACTGTGTTTACTGGGTAAGTTACCAGTACTTACTGTTCCATTTATCCTGACACCAGCCAGTCAGTCGTAATGCTGACCCCGCAACCCTGAGCGCCTAGGAGGGCAGCCACTTCTACCATTTTTAAAGTCTTTGCAGGTATAGGATTACCACTGATGTGCTGTTGTCAGGATAAGCTGGAAAGTACTAGTTATATACGGTACTTAGGAAACATCATGATATGACTGAAATTCTGCGTAAAACACTCAGAAAGTTCAATCCCAAATAAGAACTTCATTTAATTGTAAGATTGCTAATTAACAACCAGTGATGTGGAAAAATATCCAAAAGAACATAAGACAATTTCTTATTCCCACTTTTCATCTGAATATATGAGAAATTCATTAAATTAATTTCATTCCACACACATTATAAAAATCTGGGAAAAAACATGAAAATGCAAACCATGGGTAACTAGATTAACTAAAGGTGTTAACACTACATTAAATTCTACTACCTGCTTATTACATAAGTGATCTTTACCACTAAACCCTTTCCCACATGCAGATGCATTTTGGTGCATTTGCAGCAGACAAATTTTAAAAACATTGTGGAACAAGAGGCCCATGAGGGCCTATGCTCTACTGGTATGGTTCTTTGGTCATTTTCAATCCAGAGCATGTATGTATGGTGAAGCTTGGATAGTAAATGGAGGCTCTTTTGTGCTCACAAGCTGTATTATAGCAATTTTTACAATTTCATGGGCCATAATCCAGTCTTGCATGGGCGGATCTGGCTGATTTTCAAAAGGAACCAAGCTCTCATCAATATTTAACTACTATCTAAGTTTGGTGAAGATCAGATAGTAAATGGAGCCTATATTGTGTTCACATGCTCAATTATAGCAATTTGGACAATTTCAAGGGCCATAATCCAGTCTTGCATAGGCGGATCTGGCTGGTTTTTGAAAGGAACCGAGCTCTTATGGATATCTGACTACTGTATAAGTTTGGTTAAGATACAATCAAAAGTGAAGACTGTATCGTGTTAACAAGCTCTTTTATAGCAATTTTGACCATTTCAAGGGCCATAATCCAGTCATGCATGGGCGGATCTTGCTGGTTTTCGAAAGGAACCGAGCTCTCATGGATATCTAACTACTGTATAAGTTTAGTTGAGATACAATCAAAAGTGAAGACTGTATCGTGTTAACAAGAAACTGTTTACGGACGCACGGACGGACGCACGCACGCACGGACGACGGACAAATCGCCACGACATAAGCCCTTCTGGCCTTTGGCCAGTAGAGCTAAAAAGGAGAAAATTTACACAGTGGAACAATTTCTCCATTTGCCACAATGTATTAAACTTATTTGATGATGAAACTCACATGTTTACAAAATTTGTCTGCTGCAGAATTGTCATATGTGGGAAAGGTAAAACACATTCGCTTATTCATCATCTTTTACTTTTCGAAATTGAATTATTGTCAAGAAAAACTTGATTTGCTTTTTACAATATCATGAACTTGAATTTGAAAATAGAGAAGAAAGCATAATACATTTTATTAAGTGAAATAATTATCAGCAATCCCTCCGTTTCCCACAATGGTTTTCAGGGGCCTACCTGGATTGGCATTTCCCCTTTTCCGATGCCGCAGCAACCAAAGTTCTACTTGGAATTAAATTCAAAGAGGACCACCGAAGGAACATACCTGTAAAGTTATTTTGAAATCAGTCAATTGGTTTAGTAGGAGAAGTCATTTGTAGGAAATTGTTAACACACAGACGTTCAGACGACGACGAAGATGCCAGACGGTGAGTAATCACAAAAGCTCACCTAGCACTTTGTGCTTAGGTGAGCTAAAAACAGAACTATTATGTATTCATGATTTTAACACAATCTATATTTTTTAGAGATGGCAACGGTTACCGATATTACTAACCGGTTACTCGTAAACTTTTTTAACCGTTTACTCAGTTAACAGTATAGATTCATAGACAATAAATATTCAATTGCTTCTAGGTTTTGTTATTGTTTTTGTTGTTTTAACTCGCATTTCCCGGCCATGTATAAATCAGACTAGATTGTCGTTATCGTAACGTATTCGTTCATGTCATACAATTTTTCTATTTTTTTTTTTTTTTAATTTACAGTCAAGAAAATATTTACTATGTATAATTTGTATAATTTGTATGCATGTAGTCTGTGACGATCATATCAGCGATGGCTAGAGTAATCTTCTCGCTCTGTGGTGCTGACAACTTTTTTGATGTGTTGATAAAGGATGTCATTGATAGCTGTTTGTATAGGCGAATTAAGGGAAGTCTGGTCTTCTGACGGATATTTTAGTCAAAGACAGTTCTTTTACCGCACAAACTGCACTTGACGTTGTTATCCTCAGGACAGCATTTAAATACTTCCAGACAAAGGATGTAGCAGGCGGCATTATGGCAATTTTCTGTAGATTTTTTTTTTTTAAAGAAGTGACCTTTATTCGATTTATAATATGTCGAATGAAAAAGGCTATGCATATCTTAAATACCAACTATGGGGAAAATGTGTCACAAACATCAAATTACTCTTTAAATCTTCTAATCATGTTGGTAAATAATAATTACAAAAACAACAATTCAAATTTATCACATTAATTCCAATAAGTTATGCCTTTATTAGACATCAAAGATTTTTTAAAAGAAACAAACCGTCCTTTAATTGACAATTATTCGATTAACACTACACAAACAAACAATCATCAATAAAATCAAGTGCGGCTGTTTTCTCAGTAATGTATACACTCCCGATCGAGGTGTGAATAATTAACCTATCTGGTCAGTTACATGTGACAAATTGAAAAGAACAAAAGGTGAAACAACTGTGTATACATTTTTTTCTTTCTTTCTGAGTACTCTGTTACCTAAATTACTAACTAATTAATCAAAAAAACATACGGTTAACCGAGTAACCGATAAATCGTTGCCATCCCTAATAGTTTTCATGGAACAAAGAGGGATCTGGTGTGTATTGAGATTGCCCTTACATACTGAACGCTCAGACAGGTGCTAGTTAAAAGCAGTAATTTGAAGACATTCGAGTTCTCGTTTAGTTTAATAGGATTATGATCGAAACCGGGTGTCCCGGGTTCGATCCCCAGTCGCGGCACTACGGTCATGGTGGAGTGCCCTTGGGCAAGGCACATTTTCTAGCCTAGTACTGGTTTGTTTACCCAGGGATGGTGAATAAGTGAACTGTCGCCGTGATATAAGTGAACTGTCACCGTGATATAACTGAAATAATGTTGGAGGGGCGTAAAACCCCAATAATTAAATAAATAAATAAATAATAGGATTATGAAGTAATTATGAAATCGGAGTTTAAAACGTTTTGCCTAGAATTAGTTTAAACTTAATTATACATTGATTCATGTTTTAAAAACACGCTTCCAGTTTCACTAATTTGTCTGGATTGCAAACATCCGTGGAAAAGATTGAAACGTCGAAATATTGAAAAGTTGATACAGTTTTTGGGAAGGAGAAATAGCTTGTTTTGAGGTAGTTCTTTCCTTTCAACATTGTTTTCAAAAGTTATATGTTGCATACATAATCTGTCAGAAGTCGTTTATATCAGGTAAAGAATTAACCCTCATTCTGCTGAGTTAATCATCCGTGGTTTCAGATATGTTCTCGCCTTACGATATTCATTAATTATGGTTTAACGCCGTTTTCAACCATTTTGCAGTCATATCATGGCAGCCAGTTCACCAAATCATGCGTTTTCTGGCTTTCTCACACCATATTTTCCAAGCAACTGGCTGGTTTTCCACATAGACTATAAGCTTATTAGTGGAAAACGAATGACGCGAATCACAGTGACTTTTGTCAAATGTCAGAAAGAATTTAGGATGAGCTGAAGTTTTAACCCACAACCCCTATATTGACAGCCCGCGTCGCTACCGATTGAGTCACCGGGGCTGTGCTATCCTCCAATGATCTACTAATTGAATATCAGGCAAAATAGAGCAAACAATGATGTATAGACATATCTTTGTCTTCCCTGTTGGTTAATGTGGTTTTAAAGCGAACACTTCAGGATGGGAGCAATACGTTTAGTCACAGGATACAGTATGGACATATCTTGGTCTTCCCTGTTGGTAAATGTGATTTTAAATGGAACATTGCAGGAAAGGAGCACCACGTTTAATCACGGGATACAATACTTAACTTGCAGGAAGCACTTAGAGCAAGGATGCACGGTTAATTCCGATGATAAAGCTTGATGATATTAAGTAGGCGTATGGCAGGAAGACGCTCCATATTCTTTCAGACCTTATCTAGTCTTTTGAGAAAGCACACCAAATGGTTAAGAGTTCCGATACTGATTTAAGAACATGAATTATGCCCCTCATCCAGTGCTCTAATAGCCTGCATGTGCTACTAGATCTGATATGTTTGTTTTAAAAAAAATTACATACTTCCATGTTTCACTTGTAATTTCTTGTATTTTTAATGTTTGTATTTTTGTAACTTGTAACGTGTTGCCACATGATTAGTTGAATAAATAAACTTAACTATATATATATATAAACAAGATGTGTTTGTGAAACACTGATGCCCCCAAATGGCAACATGTAGGTCAAAGGTCAAGGTCGCACGGTCAAAAATGTTGGTACTGACAGAAAGGTCATGTCACAAGGAATACACATGTAAAATATCGTAGCCGTACCTGTTAATGTTCAAAAGTAGTGGTCAAGGTTAAAGTTTTTTTCGAGAATGGCAACATCTAGGTCAAAGGTCAAGGTCGCAAGGTCAAACATTTTGGTACTGACCAAAAGGTCATGTCACAAGGTATACACATGTGAAATATGGTAGCCATACCTGTTATGGTTCAAAAGATGTGGTCAAGGTAAGTTTTTTTTCGAGAATGGCAACATCTAGGTCAAAGGTCAAGGTCGCAAGGTCAAAAATGTTGGTACTGACAGAAAGGTCATGTCACAAGGAATACACACGTGAAATATGGTAGCTGTACCTGTTATGGTTCAAAAGTAGTGGTCAAGGTTAAAGTTGTTTGCGAGAATGGCAACATCTAGGTCAAAGGTCAAGGTCGCAAGGTCAAAAATGTTGGTACTGACAGAAAGGTCATGTCACAAGGAATACACATGTAAAATATGGTAGCCTTACCTGTTATGGTTCAAAAGTAGTGGTCAAGGTTAAAGTTTTTTTCGAGAATGGCAACATCTAGGTCAAAGGTCAAGGTCGCAAGGTCAAAAATTTTGGTACTGACAGAAAGGTCATCTCACAAGGAATACACATGTGAAATATGGTAGCCTTACCTGTTATGGTTCAAAAGTAGTGGTCAAGGTTAAAGTTTTTTTCGAGAATGGCAATATCTAGGTCAAAGGTCAAGGTCGCAAGGTCAAACATTTTGGTACTGACAGAAAGGTCATGTCACAAGAAATACACATGTGAAATATGGTAGCCGTACCTGTTATGGTTCAAAAGTAGTGGTCAAGGTTAAAGGTTTTTTTCGAGAATGGCAACATCTAGGTCAAAGGTCAAGGTCGCAAGGTCAAAAATGTTGGTACTCACAGAAAGGTCATGTCACAAGGAATACACATGTGAAATATGGTAGCCGTACCTGTTATGGTTCAAAAGTAGTGGTCAAGGTTAAAGGTTTTTTTCGAGAATGGCAACATCTAGGTCAAAGGTCAAGGTCGCAAGGTCAAAAATGTTGGTACTGACAGAAAGGTCATCTCACAAGGAATACACATGTGAAATATGGTAGCCTTACCTGTTATGGTTCAAAAGTAGTGGTCAAGGTTAGTTTTTTTCGAGAATGGCAACATCTAGGTCAAAGGTCAAGGTCGCAAGTTCAAAAAATTTGGTACTGACAGAAAAGTCATGTCACAAGAAATACACATGTGAAATATGGTAGCCGTACCTGTTATGGTTCAAAAGTAGTGGTCAAGGTTAAAGTTTTTTTCGAGAATGGCAACATCTAGGTCAAAGGTCAAGGTTGCAAGGTCAAAAATTTTGCTACTGACAGAAAGGTCATGTCACAAGGAATACACATGTGAAATATGGTAGCCGTACCTGTTATGGTTCAAAAGAAGTGGTCAAGGTTAAAAGTTTTTTTCGAGAATGGCAACATCTAGGTCAAAGGTCAAAAATTTTGGTACTGACAGAAAGGTCATGTCACAAGGAATACACATGTGAAATATGGTAGCCGTACCTGTTATGGTTCAAAAGAAGTGGTCAAGGTTAACGTTTTTTTCGTGCAGACAGACAGACAGACAGGCCAAAAACTAGATGCCCACCGAATCGGGCATAAAAATGTACATGCATGTTGGCTTACTTTCAGATGTAAATCTTTGTATGAAACCTGTATCTAAAGGAGGCAGTTTAATAACGATTTCAAAATGTATACTAGAATTGTTTTGACAAAAACATATGTCTCCCCCTCAAATATCTGTCAAAATCTCTCAAAACATTCTAACCTATAAAGCAGACAAACAAAAATTTGACCAAGTTGGACAGTACTCAATTTTTAATTACTAATGTTTTGTCTTGACCTGGTACAAAGTGGACATGATTTCAAATGGTTTACAGAAACACATATTTTTACTGCAGCTGTAACATTCAAGACTGAAGTATTCTTCAAAACAGTTAACAACTGTTGCTAAACATAAGCAAGCCGTCTTGGAGAGATTGAGTGGACAGGAAATAAAGCCTAAAACCTTTGAGCTTCAAGCGTGACCTTGACCTTGAACAGGTATGGTCGAGACGCGGGTTCTGCACGTCGCCTTGATGAGGTGAACATGTGACCCAAGTTTCATGAAAATTCTTTAAGCTGTTTTGGAGATATGGAGCGGCACAAAATAAAGCCTCAAACCTTTGACCTTCAAGCATGACCTTGACCTTGACCCAGTATGTTCGAGACGCGGGTTCTGCACGTCGCCTTGATGAGGTGAACATGTGACCAAATTTTCATGAAAATCCTTCAAGCCGTCTTGGAGATATTGACTGGACACAAAATAAAGCCTAAAACCTTTGACCTTCAAGCGTGACCTTGACCTTTAACCGGTATGGTGGAGACGCGGGTTCTGCACGTCGCCTTGATGAGGTGAACATGTGACCCAAGTTTCATGAAAATCCTTTAAGGAGATATGGAGCGGACACAAAATAAAGCCTCAAACATTTGACCTTCAAGCGTGACCTTGACCTTGACCCAGTATGGTCGAGACGCGGGTTCTGCACGTCGCCTTGACGAGATGAACATCTGACCCAAGTTTCATGAAAATCCTTCAAGCCGTCTTGGAGATATTGAGTAGACACGAAATAAAGCCTAAAACCTTTGACCTTGAACCGGTATGGTCGAGACGCGGGTTCTGCACGTCGCCTTGATGAGGTGAACATGTGACCCACGTATCATGAAAATCCTTTAAGGAGATATGGAGTGGACACAAAATAAAGCCTCAAACCTTTGACCTTCAAGCGTGACCTTGACCCAGTATGGTCGAGACGCGGGTTCTGCACGTCGCCTTGATGAGGTGAACATCTGACCCAAGTTTCATGAAAATACTTCAAACCGTCTTGGAGATATGGAGTTGACACAAAATAAAGCCTCAAACCTTTGACCTTCAAACGTGACCTTGACCTTGACCTGGTATGGTCGAGACGCGGATTATGCACGTCGCCTTGATGAGGTGAACATGTGACCCAAGTTTCATGAAAATCTTTCAAGCCGTCTTGGAGATATGGAGCGGACACGAAATAAAGCCTCAAACCTTTGACCTTCAAGCGTGACCTTGACCTTGACCCTATATTGTCGAGACACGGGTTCTGCACGTCGCCTTGATGAAGTGAACATGTGACCAAAGTTTCATTAAAATCCTTCAAGCCGTCTGGGAGATATGGAGCGGACACAAAATAAAGCCTCAAACCTTTGACCTTCAAGCGTGACCTTGACATTGACCCTATATTGTCGAGACGCAAGTTCTGCATGTCACCTTGATGAGGTGAACATGTGACCCAAGTTTGATGAAAATCCTTCAAGCCGTCTGGGAGATATGGAGCGGACACGAAATAAAGCCTCAAACCTTTGACCTTCAAGCGTGACCTTGACCCTATATTGTCGAGACACGGGTTCTGCACGTCGCCTTGATGAGGTGAACATGTGACCCAAGTTTCATGAAAATCCTTTAAGCCGTCTCGGAGATATGGAGCGGACACGAAATAAAGCCTCAAACCTTTGACCTTCAAGCGTGACCTTGACCTCGACCCTATATTGTCGAGACGCAGGTTCTGCACGTCGCCTTGATGAGGTGAACATGTGACCTAAGTTTCATGAAAATCCTTCAAGCCGTCTCGGAGATATGGAGCGAACACGAAATAAAGCCTCAAACCTTTGACCTTCAAGCGTGACCTTGACCTTGACCGTATATTGTCGAGACGCGGGTTCTGCACGTCGCCTTGATGAGGTGAACATGTGACCCAAGTTTCATGAAAATCCTTCAAGCCGTCTGGGAGATATGGAGCGGACACGAAATAAAGCCTCAAACCTTTGACCTTCAAGCGTGACCTTGACCTTGACCCTATATTGTCGAGACGCGGGTTCTGCACGTCGCCTTGATGAGGTGAACATGTGACCCAAGTTTCATGAAAATCCTTCAAGCCGTCTGGGAGATATGGATCGGACAAGATTTTGGGGACGAACAGACAGACAGACAGACAGACAGACATCAAGGACAAAAACAATATATCTCCCCTGTATACAGGGGGAGACATAATTATGAAACAGATAAGGTTTACAAGTGATTTTGGAAAATGATACATTGCTCAAAACAGGATTTCAGCCATTTTACGGCGTTTCCTGTGTAAATTATCAGTGCTGATTTGAAGCTTATCCTTACGCCAGTTCGTCCGTCCGCAACACTTAGCACCATGGAGAGAAATAACTACTACCACTTTCAAGTATTTGGTATGACCCGACCGGGGATTAAACACTGGTCCCTTGCTCTTGGGACGGACATCATAACCTTTACACAACCGAGGCGGTTCTAACAAAACTGCACAAATTAACTGGCAGGCTGATATTCATTCTTCATAGCCCCTTACTCCAATCAGCCTTCAGTCTTTATTGCATATTTGAATTTTTTATTTGTTCGATTTTTCTGATGAAGTGTACACATTGGCGTACGTGCGTATGTCTGGATACGCGCCTGGTTTTTATAATGCATCTACTAGAGTTTTAAAAAACAAGAAACCGCTGAAGACGGTAAGGCCGGATTGTCGGCAATTTGACCTTGAAAATCGACAAACTAAGGTCAAGGTCAAAGTAACAATAGAAATCAATAGAACTTGTTACTGGTTACCTTCAGGCAAAGTTTCAAGTTTGCAACCCTTTCTTGTGCTGAGATTTTGCTTAACCAGAAACTTTAACCATTTTGCCTAACCTAAAACTTTAACCAAAATGTTGACGGACAGACAGACAGACAGACGGACATCGCCAATCTATAGACCGGAATTGCTTAAGCAATCCGGCCAAAAATGGGCTATCTAAAAGAAAGAGTAATATTTCATTAACCCTTTCCTATGCACATACAATAAATCTACAGCACAAAGACAATTGAAAATATCATGGATAAATGTGAAATATCTCTTATATCAGAAATGATGATTAATATTGAAAAGAGGTGAAAACATTGGGGCAAACAGAGAAATTGCTTCTCATTTGTCACAATGTTTTCAAAAGTCGTCTGCTGCAGAATGTGCCTGTAAGTGGCTAAACAGAGCTGAAGTTTACAGTTTACATTGCAAAAGGTTTTTCAGGCAAACAGCTAATAATAGTTGAAGGAAACCATGGTCTATTTGTTTAACAAAAACATTGCAGCATAACAATGTCAAAAAGTACATGATAAATGCGTTTTTTAACGCTTTCCATGTTTTGGATACAAAAACCGGAGTCAAATGATCTACTGTGAGCAGTGCTCCAGCTAAACCAACATTTAATGTTGTCGTGCCTTACCAAGTGAACAATTTTTTTTGTTTGTGAAAAAAGCTGCAAACTACAGGATGTAAGGCAAACCGGACAGGTGTTAAAAATCAACATGCGTAGTAGCCTAAAAACATTTATTTCTTAACCCTTTCCCTCATATAGACACTTTCTGACGCTTCTGCAGCAGACGTTTTTTTAAAAACATAGTGACAAAAGAAGAAAATGCTCAAAACAAGCAATTTCTCCTTTTGCCACAATGTTTTCCACTTTTAGTCATAGTTTATCCTTTCAATTATAGGGATTTTCTATTTTTTGACAAAATATGTTCAAAGTCGTCTACTGCAGAATTTTTGTATGAGGGAAAGGGTTAACTCTTTCAATGCTGAAATTTTAAAAAGGACCTAAGCATTGTATTTAGAAGATTCCATAGCCAATTCTAGGAATATCAAGATAATATATGTTAATTTGAGCTACCAACATTATAGAGCCTGGCCAGGTGGCATGCATGTGCCATCTGGCCTGGCTCTATTCTGGTGGCACAAGCTTTGAATTATCGGTTCCAGCAGTCTAAGGGTTAAAAGAAAGGACCAAAGTGTACTTGAGTCATACAAACTGAACAAAGAGAAGGTTTTTTAGACTGCCTAAGGCAGCAAGAAGTAAAGTAACCATCTTTCTGTATGGAAAATGACATTGCCACTGTTTTTTGCTAATCCTCCTGCAACGTCTTTCTGTTAACCCTTTCCCTCACACAACATATCATCAGCAGAAGACTTGAAATATTTTTAGCAAATGTAGAAATTGCCTATGATGATTAATTTCTCCTTTTGCCACAGTGTTTTCAAAAGTCTTCTGTTGCAGAGGCGTCAGAAAGCATCTGTAAGTGGGAAGTTTTGTAACCTTGATAACAAATTGAAATGAATATGCAAATTAGTATGATGCCGATTTGCCTACCTAGGGAAAGGGTTATTAAGTAGTTATGGTAGCCTAAATTGTTATCCATAACATTACATTAGGGTTATCAGAACGACAAATTATTTCTAAAAGAATTTTGAACTGCACATTACGTCAAAACAAACAGCATGTACGTATATTAAAATGACAAAGTCAGGTTATAAATTGTGAATCCCTAAAAATAAATTTGTTTTTCAGAAGTTCGTAAATCCCTGTAAAGTGGGGCGGATTAGCCACCCACTACAGAATAATAGCAGTTTTATTTTTTCCACATCAAGAAAAAAAGATGTTATTTCTTCATTTATCCCTGTCCCACATACAACAAATCTGCAGCTAACAGCTCTGATAGCAAATACATGTGTATGTGAACACCTTATATAACCTTTTCCCTCATACGACAATTCTGCAGCAGACGACTTTGAACGTATTTTGTCAAAACATAGAAAATCTCTATAATTAAATGGATAACCTATGACAAAAAGTGGAAAACATTGTGGCAAAAGGAGAAATTGCACGTTTTGTGCAATTTCTCCTTTTGTCTCTATGTTTTTAAAAAGCCGTAAGCTGCAGAGGCGTCAGAAAGCGTCTATATGAGGGAAAGGGTTAACTGACAGTAAAACATTGAATAGCAATAGAAAAATTGGCAAAAGGAGGAATTGTTAAACAGTATAAACTTATTTATTTTACATCAATTTCAAAACAAGCTTTCATCTTTTACTAATTAAACTTGATGACCGTTTCCTGGAATGAATGTATATTGTTTTATGGCGCATCGACAGCTAAGGTCATTTAGCGCGCAATTAAATTTAATCATTCATGATCCCTGGGTAAACAAACCAGTACTAGGCTAGAAAATGTGCCTTGCCCAAGGGCACTCCACCATGACCGTAGTGCCGCGACTGGGGATCGAACCCGGGACACCCGGCCGTTTCCTGGAGACCTAACCAGTACTCATTCTGTTTGCTGGGAAAATCCTGGTCAGAACCAGGGCATAGCAAGATTAGAACCGACGACAGTTGGTGCGAGAGGGCTACACTCTTACCACTACAACAAAATCCAAAACATCTTAGAAAAAATATTTTTTATGATGAGCAATATATTGCTTTCCAACCCTCGACCTTTCCCGCATACAACAAATCTGCAGCAGACAATGTTTGAAAACATTGTGACATAGGAGAAATTATTTATGAGCAATTTCTCCTTTTGCAATGTTTTCAACTCTTTTTCGAATAATTAAACTTTCCATTTTGGAGATTTTCCATAATTCTTCCTGGATGTTATCAGTCATCTGCTGCAGATTTTCGGTATGTGGGAAAGGGTTAATAACCCATTCATAGGATAACTCTTAACCCTTTCCCTCAAACGACAATTCTGCAGCAGACGACTTTGCAACATATTTTTTCAAAAAGTAGAAAATCTCTATAATTGAATGGATAACCTATGACTAAAAGTGGAAAACATTGTGGCAAAAGGAGAAATTTAATTGCACACTCCTTTATCAAAGAAACAAAATGTCAAGGTAATTGATTTACACATTACATTGCACCAGACAATAAGAAGTCCATCAATCATTTAAGCTGTCATAATGCATGTTAATTATCGATTTTAAATAAGTTATATATGCATTAGATAAATTAAATATAAGGTAAAAGTGTACTTATGTTATTGTTTATCTTGCTAATGCTACCTGAAACATGAATTTGCTACCTATAAATTGTTAAAGTAGGTAGCAAGTACATGCTACCAGCCAAAAAAGTTAATTTCGAAACCTGCTGCATGAGGGAAAGGGCAAATAAATTCCTAAACATGTATAAATAACATATCATGTATTTCAAGAAAACCCTGCCATATGAGGGAAAGGGCAAATCAATTCCTTAAGGTCTATAAATAACATATCAAGTATTTCAAGAAATGGATTAAGCTTTCATGGAATACAATTAAGTCAGTTAAATTAAGATTATCACTTCCTTATTATGGGATTTGTGTTTGCTTTTATGATAAAAGAACATTCATGAGCCATTTTCTAGTCTGAAGAACAAACTTCTTTATAAATACAAGTTTTATCATTGAATAATTGCAAATATTGTGAGAGAAATTTCTTCTTCTTCCCAAAACATTGAAAATGTTGTTTCTTTTGCGTCAATGTTTTCCACACTTTTCCTTTTTCATGATTTTGTTGTCTGCATTCTGGAGATTTTCAATATTTTTGCCTAGATGTTTTTTGGAGCTATCCATTTCCAATTTATTTTACATGTTAGACAAAAGTTATAAGCAAGTGACTCTAAAAAATTATCTTTTAACCCTTTCCCTCATACAACAATTATGCAGCAAACGACTTTGAACATATTTTGTGAAAAAATAGAAAATCTCTATACCGGTAATTGAATGGATAATCTATGACTAAAAGTGGAAAACATTGTGTCAAAAGGAAAAATTGCTCGCGTCAGAAAGCGTCTATATGAAGGAAAGGGTTAAACAATTAATGGTTGATATAAATACATTTCGTAAATGTGTCATGTTTTTGTAAAATTAATTGATAACTCTTTGTCATGCAGTAGTAACAGTAACTGTTCATTGGAGAAAGTTGCGATTGTACACAATACAAAGTCCAGTCACCAATGATAACCAGGGGAGGTTACCTGTTAAATAATCTACAGTTGCCTGTATTGCTTTAATTAACCCTTTCCAACATACAGGCACTTTATGATGCCTCTGCAGCAGACAACTCTTGAAAAAATTGTTACAAAAAACGAGCAATATATCCATTTGCTACAATATTTTTAACTATTTTCAGTTATTATACCTTCATTTATAGAGATTTTGCTGAAGATTTGTTGTATGTGGGAAAGGGATTATAAGCTAATTGTTTGTTTGATTTAGATGGCAGAGGTCAAAATTTATTGATAGTCTGTTGAATATGATCATGCATTAATATGCAGAGCAATATGTTAACCCTTTCCAACATAAAACAATTGATTGATTGATTGATTGGGGTTTAACGATGTTTTTAACAATTTCTCAGTTATATCACGGCGGCCAGTTCACCTACTCATGCACTTCCTGGCTTTCACACACCAGTACTCCACACATCAATCTTCCCAAGCAACTGGCTACTTTTCTACATAGACTTAGCCCATTGGAAGACGAATGACGCATGTCGCATTGACTTTTGTCAATCGTCGGAAAGAAAGTTGGCCGAGCCGGGATTCAAACTCACAACCCCTGGATTGACAGCATCGCTACCGACTGAGCTAGCGGGGCTCGGCCAACCAACATACAACAAAACTGCAGCAAACGACAGTAACTCTTTACCTCATACAGTGAATCAATTGCAGACAACTTTAACAAAATCAAGAACTTAAACATGGTATATCTCTGCAAATAAAACTATAATTATTGAATAGTTGGAAAAATGATGACAATTTTCTCCTTTTGTCACAATGTTTTCAGAAATTTACAGTATGCAGATGTGTCAAAATACGTCTGCACATTGGAAAAGGTTAAAAAGGTTAAGTCAAACATATGACACATCTCAAACGATTAAAAACTATTGAACAGTGTTGAAAACTTTGTGGCAAAGGAGCTATTGCTCATCACGCTGCAGATATGTCAAATAGCATTTGATTATGAGAAAGGCAGGGTGAGCTGGAGGATATTTTATGTGGAAGCACACCTCGAGGATAGGTGGGTTTCTCAAGAAAATGATGTTGAAGCCCGGGCTCCCCGCTAGATACATGCTTGAAAGGGTTATAACTTAAGCAGAGTCATGCACATCTACAACATCTAAGTAATTTGGTCAACCCTTAACCGTTTCCCACACTAAAATATGACAAACCTCTGTAAAAGAAGGTAAAATTACTGAAAAAAGTTTAAAACGTTTTGAGCAATTTCTCCATTTGTCACAGTGTTTTCAAAAGGGCCTCCCCTCAGACATTTTGTTATAGTCTAGAAGCTCTTGAGATGCAATCTACGTGTCTTTTTTGCACTAGAATATGAGTGTTTTAAAACAAACAAAAAATCTCAAGAAAATGATGTTGAAGCCCGGGTTTAGGCCTGAAAGGGTTATAACTTAAGCAGAGTCATGCACATCTACAACATCTAAGTAATTTGGTCAACCCTTAACCGTTTCCCACACTAAAATATGAAAAACCTCTGTAAAAGAAAGTATAATTACTGAAAGAATTTCAACCAGATGTACCAGGGTTCGATCCACACTCACAGCTGTCCTGGTAGTATGCTCTTGGGCAAGTAGTAGAGGTTAGTCACCATGAGATCATAGATAAATGTACTCTTGCCCTTTTCAGTGGAACCTGTTTATAAAGACCAGCTACAACCTCAGGTCTTTGTCACAGGTGGTCTTCATTTGCAGGGTCATTTTTACAGCAAATGAGTAAGTGGGAATCTTAAAGTGTGGTTGCTATAGACTGGGAATTGATATTCCAAGGTGGTCTTTAGCACCATAATTACAGTGGAACCCGTTTATACAGACCTACAATATACCTACAATAGGAAGACAACAAGCTGGTCTTTGGTCACAGGTGGGTATAGACAGGGAATTGATATTCCAATGTGGTCTTTAGCACCATTACAGTTGAACCTGTTTATACAGACCTACCATGGGAATACAAAAGCTGGTCTTTGTTCACAGGTGTTTTTTAGCACAGGTTTGACTGTATATATATAATAACTGAAACCCTGTTGTAAATTGCATTAATCCCCCAATTAAAATTAACAGAACACTCACTAATTATTACACATTTATGTAAATTTACGGGATATAATAAGTAAAGTTGTCATCTTCTTTCAAAATATCCCAGGAAAATTGAAAGAATACTTTTGATATAGGGTTTAAAACTTTGAGTGAAAAAGAGGTAAAAAGACCAATACTAGAGGGCCATGATGGCCCTTTATTGCATACTTTCATATTGTTCCGTTCACTTTGCATTGAAGAAAGTGGTCATGATTTTTCGATCATGACCGCTGTCAAGGAGTGATCATGACCGTAGATAAGGACGTGCGAAAATTCTGCATAATTAACATGCTAGGGACTACTTTTGTTATGTAAACAAACATAGCTGAACTAAATATCATTGTTTAACCTCACGGGACTTTGTAATGTTAAATTCTCATATATTGATTTCTTACTGTCTCCTGCTAACAGTACGTTTTTGACATGAAAACAGTCAATGTAAAGGACATGTAACAAATAAATGTAGTTTTCATCGTGTTCACAAAGTGAATTATAACAATTTTGCCAATTTTAAAGGGCCATAATCTTTGGTGCATGGACGGATGGTTTTAAAAAGGAACCGAGCTTTCATGTATATCTAGCTACTGTATAAGTTTGGTAAACATCGGATAATAAATGATGGCTTTAACTTGTTCACAAGGTCAATTATAACGATTTTACGGTTTTCGAAAGGAACCAAGCTCTCATGTATATCTAGCTACTGTATAAGTTTTCCTGTACGAAAACTCTGAGCCAATTCTGTACAGAGTCTGTACCAATTCTGGGCAGAATATATACAGAATTTCTGTTTTCTGTACAGAATAAACACAGACACAGAATCTGATATAAATTCTGTACAGACTTTTTGTTTTTTTCTGTACAGAATCTTACTGCAACCAGGTTTTTGTCTGTACAGATTATTGTATCAGACAGATTTTTCGCACTTAGAAAAAAAAGCGAACCAGAAAAATGGACTTAGACAAAAAGTGAACCAGAATAATTGAGCTTAGAAAATTTCTTAAATCATGCGTGTTTTTTTTAAATATTGAGGGACGTAGATAAGCAACTCCACCTGTACACCTGTTATCTGGTTAAAATATGACATGGAGAAATAAAATTTTCCAAATTTTCACATTTTGTAGCAATTAATTAAACTTTGAAGTCACATTTGGCACATGTATATAAAAAACCCATACATATTCTGAAAGCTTAACATTTCAACTAAAGTTAGAAATACATTGAACATCTAGAATTTGTTTGTGTTTTGAATAATGCCTGGTTTAAAAGACACAGGGAATGAGGGATTGTGATTTCTGTATTTTATTAATTTTGTTCCAAATATTGATAGAATGACATTACAGTATTCATAAGGATAAAATATTATCAAAGAGTGTAGCGTATTAAAATATTGTTATCCATTGGAACAGAACAATGTTTAAACTTCCAGAAAATATCTTTGTTATTTTCATATCTCATTTTTCATTTTCATTTCAATAGTTTTTGAGTTTTACTCGACGGATGATATTTTAGTGGGTCACACTTACGAACGTGTGTTTATAACGGTGAACCGGAAATTTGAATGACTGCAATTTCAAGACTATGACCGTGCGGTGTTCGCCTCATATTCTACTACCAGGTATGTTTTTTCTGATCAATATCAAATTAAACCTTATAATCTGAGCTTTATTTTAATATAGAAATTCTGGAAATCGGCCTGAAATTGACAAATGCATAGCAATTCTAGTACGAATCGTGTTCGCTACGCGATTGGCCGCCATTTTATGTCTTTGTCAACACAGCGACAAATCGGTTTTAAAGTCCCGATTAATTCAATAAATACCTCAAAATAATACGTGTTAAAACAGTAATACATTACTATTGCAATACATATTATCTTTCTAATGAAATTTATACTTTCTCAATCTTCAAAAGATATATTTTCATGATCTTCGACACATCTGTTTTTCTGGGTTAAATCCGTGAGAGAAATATTTAAATCTTCATCGTAGTTTTTGGTTTATAATTCTAATAGATATGATTATTTGTTGAAAAATACCTATCAAATATAATCTTACGTTATTCTGTTCTTAATATTTGATATTTCCACCTTTTTCACAGGTTTTTCGAAACCAGATGTTGAGAGCTTGCACTGATAACTAGCGTCGTATTCGGAATTACTCATTTTCGGATAGTGTAGGATAAAATCTAAATTTTTACAGTAGGACTTATTTGAGGTGTTTTTTCAGTTAACACTTTCCCACACAAAACAAATCTGCAGCATACGCCTTTGAAAATGTCTATGCAAAAATATTTTAAAAATGAAATTTTAAATGGGAAAGGAGTAAAATAATAGCAAAATTTAAAAACTTCTTTTTTTTAAATTCCAGATGCTGTTACTCACATTATTGTTGGCATGCAGTTGAAAAATGGATCAAGCAAGAAATTCCTGGGCAAGCAAGGAAAGAGAAACAAGACGTTAAGAAACAAAAGATACAGTTTATGATTTAAAACCATTTATGACATTGAATAATTATACCCCCTTCGATGTATTCAATACAATTTTACATGAAGCATCTATACCAAGAGGAGATGTGCATAATCCTAAAGGTCTTACAATTGCATGACCCTTTTACTAATTATACCCGGGTAACCCCCTTTCGAAGAAGTGGGGGGTATATATGAGTCACTGTGTCGGTCGGTCTGAAGCCATATTTTGTTCAGCCTATTTCTTACAAACCAATGGGTGCAATTCAATAAAATTTTACATGAAGCTTCTATACCAAAAGGAGATGTGCATATCGTTAAGGGGTTACAATTGCATGTTATTTTACAGTGTTAAGGCCCTTTTACTTATTTAGTTATGGTGTATGTGAAGGTGCTGTTTAGGGGGGTATTTATCATCTTCAGTGATAGTTCTAGTTATAATATTTGTAAATTAAACATTTATCATTTGTTATATTGTTGTTTAAAAGAAAATATCTCGTTTGATATTGAAAATGTTTGTGTTTAAACTTAAATAAAATATTATGTTACTTACACCATTTTTTTGCGAATTTTTCATTGAGAAATTTATCCTTTTGTCACAATGTTTTCAATTATGTCCAATAGTTGAATATCTTTGAAAAACATTGTTGCAGAAGGAGAAATTGCTTGTTTCAAACAATCCCTCCTTTTTCAACAATGTTATCACAGATTTTCTGGTGCAAATTTTGTCTTCAAGTGGAAAAGGAAATATTACTACACATTTTTAGCATTTCTCCATACAGAATTAATTCTGTACAGATTTTTTTCTGGCCAGACTTTTTCTGCTCCCAGAATTTTTTCTGGCCAGAATTTTTCTGCACCCAGAATTTTTTCTACACCGATTTTTTTTCTGCCTAATTTAAATATTTCGCGAAATTCTGTACAGATTTTGCTCTTTGTCTCCATTTGAAAAATCTATTTATAGAATCTGGTTCAACTATGTCTCAATGAACCAGATTTTTTTCTGTACAGAGACTGCTGCACAGTTTCTGTATTTTATTCTGTACAGAATCTGGTTCTAGTCTGCCCAGACTATTTCGTACAGGTAGTAAGCATCGGATAATAAATACCGTATATACTCGGTTATAAGTCGCACTTTTTTACCTTCAAAATCGAAAGTGAAGTGGGGGGAGCGACTTATAAGAGGGTCAAGCAAAAATTTTGAAAAAATTCCCCTCCAATTCACCGATCGTCAAAAACTGTGCAGGCCGGTCATTGATAATAAGGGCGACTTAAATGATGATTTAACAGAATAAATCAAGTTTGATTGAAAGAAACATATCTTATAGAATTGATTTGTTTATAAAAACAAACACTAGAAAAAATATATAACTTATGAATGTACATTTAAAAAGTCATTTGTTCCAAGTTATTGTTTCGATTTCAGCTCGATTGGAAGCCATTTTGAATTTTGTGAAAATATAAATTGCGGAGCTCAAGTCCAGATGCGTAAATATACAGACCATAATACTGTTACTAGGTCGTATGTCACTTTATATGTGATTGAAAAAATAATGTAATAAACTTTAATTTATATTTCAGGATAAAGTGTTGTTTTTATTTTAAACAAAAAGTCATTGATTTGTAACCCTTATTAACCCTTATTACCATATATTGAGGCTTCCCATCCGAATTTTGAAATGTTAATGCTAACTCAAAATTGCTTGCAATAAGCAATTTCTCCTTTATCCACGATGTTTCTTGCCTTGATGTTTTCAACGTAGCCTTGTACATAATTGTTGCATGCGGGAAAGTGATAATTTGTCATTGTGTAGACACGTACACACGTAGCTGTCAAACTATCTTAATTAGAAAGTCCATGTTTGCAGAAGGTGATAAAAAGAAGCCATAATAATGGCCACGACAAGACCCATTTCACCGTGATTTTGGCCTGCATGGGTGATGGTACCAAATTAAACCATTAGAAAGCAAAAAACAAACACAGATCCAATTAAAGAGATAAAAAAGTCGGACCAAAATTGTCATAATTAATCCACAAACAATCCCAAGACTACACACGGGGTGATTTAACACGGTCAATAATTGACGTTAATGTGTATTAAGTAAAAACTGATAAACATGCAATTATCGGCTTTTACCACTGTGATACATCTGCAGTATTTGAGAGTCGTAACAAAGACAATAACTGTAGCTAAAGTGTATTAAATACAAACTGCTAACAATGCAATTATCGGTTTTTACCCACTCTAATACGTACACGTCTGCAGAATTTGACCTCGGGTAATTTTACATGTAACACCTTTAGCTTGATGATAATTTAAACCTGTGTGGTTTACACGCGACAGTTGTGTTAGAATTATTTGACTGTTAGAATTGAGGTCGCTGAACCGTGGATTTTTATTAAAAAGGGTGACCAAACTCCATAAACGAAAGCTATATTATCAAACAAAGGGGAAATTAGCAATGTTTTCAAAAGTTTTCAGCTGCATCAGAAACATCATGGGAAAAGGACGAATTTAATCTGAGTTAGCAGATTATCACTGTATGCGAATTAATTTCAGTTATGCAACGCCGATTTTTCCCTCCATCTACCCTCTACCCCTTCAGTTAACCCTTTCCCGCATACAACAAATCTGCAGCAAACGACCTTGGAAACAAAGTGACAATATCGGGAATAAACTCCATAAATGAGAGCTATATTACCATAGATAAAACAAAGGGTTAATCAAGACGAGTGTGTTTTCACATAACCTGGGGCCTTTCGTGACCGGACAAAACCGGTTTATGTATTCCCCAGTAAATCTCTTTAGATAAAACAAATTAAAACTAGTTGGACATCATTGTATGTTCAAATAATGTAAACAAAAAGCTGATGCTCGATCTTGATGACTTAAGGTTATATATCTCGCTTCTTATGATAGTAAAATCTATTTAGACTATAAATCAATGCTTACATAAAACTAATTGGACATTATATGAATGTTTTAAACAAAAAATCTGATGCTCGATCATGATGACTTGGGTTATATCTCGCTGCTTGTCATAGGGTTTTGACGTGAAAAAAATCAAAAATCTAACTGCGACTTATAAGAGGGTCAATCATCAAACCCTAGACTTTAGGCCTCGAAGTAGGGGGTGCGACTTATAGACGAGGGCGACTTATAACTGAGTATATACGGTAATGACTTTATCATGATCATAAGAAATTGTGGACGGGTGACAGACAAAGGGCGATCATAATAACTCACCTTGTCACTACGTGACAGGTGAGCTAAAATCAAACAAATCGAATCTTAAAAGTGTTAAACAAAAGTATGCCATTCACCCACCCAAACAACATCACCATCTTAAAACCAGGTTTCAAATTTGTTGAAAAAAATCTAGTCAAAAAAGCTTCTATATCCTGCAGTTAAATGATATAATTCCAAAGAAGGCAAGCTGCTTAACAAGATTTGGAATATGATTGTCTGCTTGATTATTTGGCCAATCATTTTGCTATTCAGATCTTAAACGTTGTTACTTTTGGCATTCTATATATATAAATTGCAACCTTTTCCATTTCTTTAAAACCATTTAGAACTTAACTTTACATAATTATAGATGTGGATGACCATTTTCTCCTTTTGCCACAATGCTGTCAACACTTTTCAATCGTTATACAGTCATTTAAAAAAGAGATTTCCCGTTTATTGTGCGAGATATTTTCAAGGTCATATACTGTGTGCAGATTTGTTGTCAAACCGGCTTTTAAAAATGATTGTTTTTAGTATGGCGTACTTTCACGACCCACATTTGCATAGCAAGCTAATTTGCATGCTACGTAAATATATATTTGCACCTTTCCTAAAGGCTCCGATGCATATTTACTCCATATGCAAACCTATGAAATTGCATTCATGACCCGTATTTGAATATGCGAGTAATTATACATGTGTGTAATTTCATTTTAAGACATTTTCTTTTTTTGCCTTAACATAGTTACCTGCAACAGCTTTGTTTTATGTGTGAGAGTTAAATAGAATGTCATTTTAAATGACATTTACTTTTGTTGCCATATTATTTTCATGCTGTTGACACCTCATGTTTATTTATGGAAACACATATCATGTTTTGGACCCAGAGGGATGGTTTGTATCGTGAGTTGTATGATGAGCTTTTACCAAACAATCCTTGTCAACAGAAATTAGTCAGAGCATTTTGTTTTGTCTGCTAAACTTAGTTGTTGACTTTGTTATTCCTTTACCACAATATTTTTACCAGAAATCTGCTGCAGCAACATCCAAATGTGTCTGCATGTGTTCATTCTGATTTAATTGCGAATGTTCAACTCTTCATACAAAATGTCTACTTCCTAGACATCCAACTAAAACCCGACCTGCCGGATGCTACCATGGCTACCATGTGCAGTTTGATCAGTCTTTCCTGTACACTATCCATACATTAAAAGAATTTTTGAAAGAGAAATTGATAATTATATTGATTGATTGTTTGGTGTTTTATGGCGCTTTCAACACTTTTCATATCACTGCATTTCCTTGGTAAGTTACCAGTACTACTGGTCAATTTATCCTGACACCAGCCAGTCAGTCGTAATGCTTACCCGGCATCCCTGATTGCCAAGGAGGGCAGCCATTACTACCATTTTTAAGACCCGGCCAATGATCGAACCAATGACCTTTGATATTTAAATGCCAAGATTCAAGCTTGCATCCTCAATGTTGCAAGTGCACTGTGTATCATTACTGACCATGTGCTAGAGCTAGCCAGGATATAAGGCACATACACAAGGGATAGATCACATGGCTATGCATTTATAAAAGGAGACAGACAGATCATGCATCTTTACCCCCTTAATCCTTCCCACATACAATATATCTGTGACCGATGAAAGTCTAGGAGAATCTATTGAAAATCTCTTAACCCTTTCCCTCATACGACAATTCTGCAGCAGACGACTTTAAACATATTTTGTCAAAAAATAGAAAATCTCCATAATTGAATGGATAACTTATGACAAAAAGTGGAAAACATTGTGTCAAAAGGAGAAATTGCTCGTTTTGTGCAATTTCTTCTTTTGTCACTATGTTTTCAAAAAGCCGTCTGCTGCAGAGGCGTCAGAAAGCATCTATATGAGGGAAAGGGTTAAAGCTAAGTCGAAGTAAACCCTATTCTACGGCTGATGTTTATCAAGAGGCATACTAAATTAGGCCATAGATTAACCCAGTTTGGTTACAAGACTGATTTCTGTATGTCAGCGACATATCGCACATTTGTACTTCGACAAGCTATAAATTATACATCATAGATTGCACTCTTTTAACCCTTTCCCTCTTACAACAAATCTGCAGCAGACAACTTTGAAAACGTATGGCAAATATTATTGAAAATCTATATAAATGAAAGTATCATTATTGCACAAAGAGTTTTAAGCATAAAGCACAATGTTTTCAAAATTTGTCTACTGTTTTTGCCTCAAAATGTGTTTGCAAGTGGGTAAGAGTTAACCACTGACCGGGTAAAATAAGTTCACAAAATTCAAAACAAAAACGGTACATAGATATTAATCAGGAAGGCAAAATCAACCATGCATAATTATTCTGTGGTAATGTAACAATAATGTAAAATATTACTTAAATGCATATAAGAAGCCATTGCTGACCATACCTCATGATTACTATTTAATCCTTTCCCTCTTACAGATGCTTTTTTTTTGGTGCCTCTGCAGCGGACGACTTTTGCAATCATTGTGGCAAAAAAAAATTGTCTGCTGCAGATTTGTTGTACAAGGGAAAGCGTAAAAGAATTTTTTTTGGAAATTCATAACAAATCTTTTGATAAAGCAAAATGGTTTTAAGAGGATTTTATGACAGGCCCTGTCGCAGCTACCGATAAAGGTCATATTTCTGTTCAATTTCTTATTTAACATTTGGACCCTATGTTGTGGTTTCTCAAAGAACCATCTCATTGCCCCTTTTGAGTGGAGTACCCACAACATTTAAGTTTAATTTAGTTATACAGGATAATGTAGGACAGTGATACGTTTTACTCCTCTTAACCCTATCCCTCATACAGACGCTTTCTGACGCCTCTGCAGCAGACATCTTTTTAAAATCTTGTGGCAAAAGGAGAAATTGCTCATGAGCAATTTTACCTTTGGCCACAAGGCTTTCAACTTTTTTAAGTAAGTACACCTTCATTTTATAGAGGTTTTCTGTGTTTTACACTAGATATTTTTTAAGTCATCTGCTGCAAGTTTGTTGTATGTAGGAAAGGGTTGATACAGGGATATATTTAGGACAGTATTTCACGAGAACCTTCATGTTTGTATCGGTCGGGTTGATACCTCTTGACCTTATTATCTATATATTATGCAGCTGGTTGTATTTACCAACTGCAAACACTTCATCTTCATTGCTGGCTCTCATATTTCTTCACTCCGCCATCACATGAAAACCCACTCACAGCAAGCTGGACGGTTCATTTATATATGACAATGCCCGTTTTACTATCATTTATCATTTTACCGGGATACATGTATATTAATAATTTATCAAAATCTTTGAAAACATTGCAGAAATATAAATAAAATCTGGAAAAACAAGAGGACATTGATGATTCTATAATCGATCACCTCAGTTAATAGAACTGCAATGGTTTTCAATGTTCTTACTCAATGCATACAAGGAAAACAAGCAACACCCTCTAGTGGCCATGTGTATCATCCATCTTTCAACAATCTTGGTAGATGTTTTGTTGTCAGCAAAGGAACAATTGTGCCAAATTATTTCAAAACAAGTCTTATTCATTCAGACAAGAAGATATAATAAGACATGTAACGAAAAAGAGCCCCTCCCCAAGGTTTGCGTGTTTTTGAACAGATCAGAATAATTTTAACAATTTTGGGAGATGTTCACCGATGGTACATTTGTACCAAATGATTTTCAAATAGGGCCAGTACTTTTGGCATTTTTATGATGCAACAGCAACCAAAGTTCTACATATAGGATCTGACATGAGTCGTCATTTAAAATAAAGTTTTATTAAACAAGTTCAAGAAATAGCAAGTTTCTTGGACAAGTTTATGAAATGTCAACGAATGTAAGATTCTTTTTATGACATGACGAAACACAAAAAGAAAATCAGTTTTTCACTGTCAGAAAATAGTCCCTACATGTAATACTTAATAAACTAATCACACAAAAAAAAAGGTTATGACCGATAATGGTCCCTATACCTCGACAATCTTTCGTGACGTTTGTGTTTACTGGATCCACGTTCTCAGCCATTGTGCAAACATTTGCGGATGAATACAAAAATAGTGATTCGGTCATGTTATATTACACAATGTGACATAAAAAGAACTAGAAATATCACTGAAGGTGATGAATACCCCCAGCTGGTGCCTGACAATATACATATATATGAGAAATTCAAGGGGCCATAACTCAATTTAAAAATAATTTGAGTGCAACACGCCGACAATATGCACAATTAGGCTTGGTATCAATCATTCTTGTGAAGTTATATTGAATTCTGACCAAGGGTTGCTGAGAAATAGTGTTCACAAGAAATGTCCAGACCAACGGACCGACCGTCCGTCAAGCGTGACTCCTATATAGCCCCATATACTACGTATCTGGGGGTATAAATACGTAATGGGTATATTAGATCGGATACAAGCATTGTCATGTGATAAATGGATTTAAATTCTTTGAACAATTTTTGATGAGGGTCATCTAGGGAATATTCCTGTGAAATAACGGAGAACAGACGATGAGGGTTATCAATAGGTCACCGATGAGCTAATAAGAGATATTATTTTAATACATGTGACCAGTTCACCTAACATAAGGTTGCATGGCTTTCTTGCACCTGTAATTCACCAGCATTCTTCCCATGCAACTGGCTGCCTTCCCACATAGACTATTTATGTTCCCCATTCTTTGGACATAATGAATGGCCAGTCTCAGTTCCAAATCACAACCCCTGGATTGATAGCCCTCATCGTCACTGACTGAGCTATCTCCCCTCGACCCAGATGCACAAAGACAATGAAGAAATATGTTTTTTCTATGATTTATGAGGTCTGAAGTTTTAAAACATCATAAAAAGACAGGCATAAATCACACAGCAATGCAAAATGCGCTTTGTTTGCTGCCAAACAAGTTTTTGAAATGATTTTTTGTGCATTGAACTAGTTTCCTTCCAAGAGGAGCTATTGACTCATATCATTTCATTTTCTTTTTTGCTGCCAAAAGCAATTTAAGGCTTTCGCAAAAATAAAATGAAGATTCAAGCTCGTAACAAGCTGTCTCTCCTGAAATCTGCTTGCCACAATAGACATAAAATTTTACAAAAAAATTCCTGTTGGACTAAAAATGGAGAGATTCAATTTTCAACATGGTAGAGTCAACTTTGTGAAATTTGGCAGTGAAAGAAAAACATAGACATTGATAACAGATTCTTCGTATGCAATGCCACAATGTATAGGTATTAACATGCACAAATATATGCGTAATTGAAACTGATGAGAGATGAAAATCTTAAGATATTATCTCAAA
>JASEVX010000002.1:120510586-120588165 GCA_031761405.1 Serripes groenlandicus
CTAACAGTCTATGTGGAAGAGCTGCCAGTTGCTTGGAAAAGTCTGCTGTATGGAGTACTGGTGTAAGAAAGCCAGAAAACACATGGGTAGATGAACTGGCAGCCGTGATATAGAGGAATTGTTGAAACCGGCGTTTAAATCCCAACCAACAATCCAATCAATACCATCAACCAATGTGTAAAGATATAGTGGACACGGCACACGTTAACATACCTCAAGGAGTATATACATCAGTGAAAATTCAGATCATCCCCCGCGAGATCTGATCAGTATCCTGGTGCTTGAACCTACCCGATCGTTTTGAACTCGTACTAGCATCCTGAATATTTCTGGACAATTGATTGTTTGCACTTTTACGCCACTTTCAACAATTTGTCAGTTATATCACGGGGTTTTCCTGGGTAGGTTACCAGTACTACTGGTCCATTTAACCTAACACCAGCCAGTCAGTTCGTAAAGCTAACCCCGCATCGCTGGGCGCCATGGCGGGAAGCCATTACTTCCATTTTGAAGCATTAGGCATGACCCGGCCGGGGATCGAACCCGCGACCTCTCCGCACCCGAGGCGGACGCTCTACCACAATACCATCGAAGCAAATGTCATTTATGTTTTCACATTGATCGTAATTGACATAAACCCTTCCCCACACACAACAAAATATATAGCAGACGATATCAAAAACATCTGGGCAAAAAAGAATGAAAAATGTCGTTTAGATGTATGGAGTTAAAATCATTGTGACGCTATCTAAATGTTTAAAAAAGATAGTCTGCAGATGTCTTAACGTGCATCTGCGTGTGACTAATGATTTATTATAAAACCACCGAAGATAAGTTTTGCGCGCGAAAATTCATCATCGGTGTAATTTATAAAATGAAAATAAACATGCTTGGATAAATGATGCACGATTTAGATAAGATGAAAAAATGTCTTGTTGCATCCAATTGTAGCCATATTAGGCGAACTTGTTGTATCCCCTTGTGGGAACATAATAGGCGGACTTGCATCATCCAACTATGACAGCATAAGCATATAATAGGAACTTGTGGCATCCAACTGAGGCAGCATAGTATGCGGACGTGTTGCATCCAATTAGGGGACTTGTGGATTCCAACTGTGGTTTCATATTAGGGGGACTTTGTGGCTACAAACTGTGGTATCATATTAGGAGGGCCTTTTTGCTACAAAAAAAACGGTGGTTTCATATTAGGGGGACTTTGTGCCTACAAACTGTGGTATCATATTACGGGCACTTCTTTCCATCGAAATGCGACAACATATTAGGGAGACTTATTGTACCTTACTGTGACAGTATACTAGGAGTATTTGTTGCATCAAACTGTAACAGCATATAAGGGGGACTTATTGTATCCAACTTTAACAGCATATAAGGGGGACGTATTGCATCCAACTGCGGCAGCATATTAGAGGGACGGGATGCATTCATCCCTGAGAGTATACTAGGGGGACGTATTGCATCCAATTACGTCAGCATATTAGAGGGACTGGATGCATTCATCCCTGGGAGTATACTAGGGGAACGTATTGCATCCAATTACGTCAGCATATTAGAGGGACTGGATGCATCCATCCCTGGGAGTATACTAGGGGGACGTATTGCATCAAATTACGTCAACATATTAGAGGGACTGGATACATCTATCCCTGGGAGTATACTAGGGGGACGTATTGCATCCAATTATGTCAGCATATTAGAGGGACTGGATGCATCCATCCCTGGGAGTATACTAGGGGGTCTGTAGCATCTAACTGTGGGAGCATTTAAGGAGGATTTGTTGCATCTAACTGTGGCAGCATATTAGGCGGCTGTTGAATCCAACTGTAGCAACATTCAAAAATATATATATGTCTCCCTTAAAGTGTGGGCGGACAGTGAACATTCGGGCGAAACTGTGCCTATGTAAAGTCTCGTCTGAGTCTGTGCTGTTCCCGGATACAACAAAAAACGCTTCTTGCCAAAAGCAGTTTCAATATATTTTACGATCTCTCACAAAAAGAGAATCTTCAGCTGACGACTTTGAAAACAATTGTGGTAAATTTCTCTACAATATCAGAATAAAGTATAAAACATCAAGAATAAGAGAAATCATTCATAATGAGCAAATTCTCATTTCCTATAAATTTTTCAAAAGTCGTCTGCTGTAAAAACGTCAAAAGTCGTCTGCATGAAGTAATGCTTTAAAGCGACTGAACTCCAGATACCCAATTGTCGGGGGGGGGGGGTCCAATTTTAAGAAAATAAGTGTTATTTTTGTATTTGGGGCATTAAAATATGATAACTGACATATTACATACCCCTATAATCGGTGAGATTTTCTTGTTTTCGATACTTTTTCCATCGCAAATTCTACCCTGTCAGTAACGGGGTAAGTATTTTTAAATAGGAAACCCCTTCATCGGGACAATTGAAAACGACTCAAGTTCACTTTATTGATAAAAAACGATACATTTTCTACCCTGGTTTTACTTGGATAACATAAAGAATAACATTTAGGGCGAATTCGAGTTTTTTTTTTTTTTTTTTTTTTTTTTCGTGCCATCTGGATTTCAGTCGCTTTAATGTCATGTCGAGATGGGAACTCTTGTCGATCATAGCTCCAATTAAGATAGCCATCGGTTGACCATTTAGTGAAAATCAATTGTCTTCCATTGTGTAAAATCGCCACACCTCGGGCACAGTGCACCCGGTCTGCACCCTTTTGATGTCATGTCTAATGATTTGATACAATTAGTAAAATTGAGATAAAAATCTCCGATAGCCATCACCGCACTTTAACTGAGAACTTCCCAACCCTTAGGTCCTTATTATTCTTTTTTTTTAAATCAAGTTTTTAGATTTCGATCTATTGCTACTTGTGTGTTTGAATGGTGTTTTACGCCGTATCAAAAACAGTATTCGGTCATATATAGCGTACGGTTTCACAGAGGGGTAACTTATCAGCGCTCCTTACATCAGCGTATAAATTGTATACTTACAGCAACCAAAAAGCCAAGGAGGGAATACAACCATTTCTTAGGACTTAAGTTTGGCCCGACCAGAAACGAATATTGATGTCCCGTTCACCAGGCGAACGCTCTTACCAAAAAACTGAGACACTTCCGAACCGAGGAACATTGGTTGCTTAGTCGCTATTGGTTTATTTATTGTTCATTTGTGAAAAGTGTAGGTTTAGATCAACCTTTGTATCTGCTCAGTCATATAAGTATATCTACACGAATTAGGTTTAGGTCGTCCCGTGCATATGCCTCAGTCATATAAGTATCTCTACACGAATAAGGTTCAGATCGGTCCGAGCATCTGCCTCAGTCATATACGTATATACACGGATTAGGTTCAGATCGGCCCGTGCATCTGCCTCAGTCATATACGTAATGACACGAATTAGGTTCAGATCGGCCCGTGCATATGCCTCAGTCATATACATATATACACGGATTAGGTTCAGATCGGCCCGTGCATCTGCCTCAGTCATATACATATATATACATGGATTAGGTTCAGATCGGCCCGTGCATCTGCCTCAGTCATATAAGTAATGACACGAATTAGGTTCAGATCGGCCCATGCATCTGCCTCAGTCATATAAGTATATACACGAATTAGGTTCAGATCGGCCCGTGCATCTGCCACAGTCATGTGTTGTTGATTGTGAGTGGTGTGATGTGTTGTTGGGGTGTGAGTTGTTGTTGGTTGTGAGTGGTGTGATGTGTTGTTGGGTGTGATGTGTTGTTGATTGTGAGTGGTGTGATGTGTTGTTGGGGTGTGAGTTGTTGTTGGTTGTGAGTGGTGTGATGTGTTGTTGGTTGTTAGTGGTGTGATGTGTTGTTGGTTGTTAGTGGTGTGATGTGTTGTTGGTTGTGAGTGGTGTGATGTGTTGTTGGTTGTGAGTGGTGTGATGTGTTGTTGGTTGTTAGTGGTGTGATGTGTTGTTGGTTGTGAGTGGTGTGATGTGTTTTTGGTTGTTAGTAGTGTGATGTGTTGTTGGTTGTGAGTGGTGTGATGTGTTGTTGGTTGTTAGTGGTGTGATGTGTTGTTGGTTGTTAGTGGTGTGATGTGTTGTTGGTTGTTAGTGGTGTGCTGTGTTGTTGGTTGTTAGTGGTGTGATGTGTGGTTGGTTGTGAGTGGTGTGATGCACTATTCGCACAGTAATCAAGAAAGCTTTGTAAAACAATAGATTTAAATATTTATGGATATGCGGGCAGGTCTTTTTCCATACGTTGGTTTTCATGGAGCACGTGTGATACTAACGCTAGGTTTGGCTTCCGGGAGCGAATGATTTAATGCCCGTTGACATCAAAGCTCATTTTGAGTGCTTAAGTAAAACCATTAAAGATTATAAATGTTAGAAACTAAAATCTGCAATTTAAAACATAAACAATATGACAAGTAAGTTAAACATAAACAACGAGAGAAGCATAACACAAGTTAGTATAATAAATAAACAAAAACGAGTTAGGGAAAGTCTCAAAAACATTATAAAACTATTGTAAAGCAAAAACAAGTAATCTTAAAACATAATTAGAGCCGTCCCGCGAGTAAACCAACATGGTCTATCCCCCTGAGACAAAATGTGTTAGCTCGGATCAGTCATGCTGATCTGGGTCGATACATTACGCAGAGGCCATAATGTTTGGTTTTCTCGCGGGACGGCTCATATCTTTTTAAAATAATGATAATTTCCTAGAGCATCGCTCATGTACATGTGCTATATTTACGATAAGGTCGGTTTTGCTGAAGCAAACAGATCCTTTCAAGTTTCAAAAGATCAAATCTCTTTTATTGTTGGTTCAACGAATGCTAAACTCTCCCCTATAATGACATATATGCATACATACATTGCAATAACCTTTAGCCATTTACAATTGAAATATAGCAAAGACAGACAAGTGAATAAATATGAGTAACAAATACACAAAGGAGAACAATAATAAGCGTGGAATGGAACAATCATTTAAAGAGGGTAATTTGGCACAACTGTTCCTTGGGAAACCTTTTACCAAGATTGTTAAAATTATTATGATCCGTTGAAAAACATGGCCACCTGGTGTTGTGGTTTGTTTTCCTTATATATGTATAGAGTAAGAACAGTGAAAACTATTTAAGTTCTGTTAAATCAGGTGAGCGACGTAGGACCATCATGATCATCCTGTTTTGAATTAATCAGTCATATATGTAATATTATCTTGGTTCTCCATTTGTAATTTTTGTCTTGCCCACAAATGTGGAGCGAGACATAGCAGTCGAAATTCAGGCGGCGGCCACTTATTATACGCCTGTTTTTTAAAAACGGGACATATTATAATTTTCCCGGCGGCGTCAAGTATGTTGTACGCCAAATAACTTAAGAAGCCTTTTTCCAATCAACCCCAAATTTATTCAGAATGTGTATTGGCATAATATTTTGGACATATTCAATAACTAGCTGTATCGCTCTAGTCATTCAAGAGTTATCGCCCTTTAATTATAGAAAATACCTCAAATTGGTCTTGTCTACTCAATAACATTAGAAGCCTTTGTCCAAATTTGGTCAAAATGTGTATTGGTATAATATATCAGACAAGTTTGATAACCAGCCATATCGCTGTAGTCACTTGAGAGTTATTGCCCTTTACTTATAGAAATTACCTCAAATCTGTCTTGTCCGATCAATAACTTTTGAAGCCTTTATCCAATCGTGTGTAGTACTGGTGTGCGAATTCCAGGAAACACATGAGTAGGTGAACTGGCCGCCGTGATATGACTGAGAAATTGTTAAAAAGGCGTTAAACCCCAATCAATCAATCAATCAATCAACCAATCATCACCATATTTAGTCAGAATGTGTATGGGCATAATATCACGGACAAGTTCTATAACCAGCCATGTTGCTCTAGTCACTCTTAAGAGTTATCACCCTTTAATGACAGAAATTACCTAAAGTCAGTCTTGTCCGCTCAATAACTTTAAAAGCCTTTGTCACTACGTCACTAGGTCAAATGTTAGAATAACCTTGTGAATACTTTAGAAGTAAATCTCTTCATCCAATCTTCATGAAAATTAATCAGAACATTTGTCTCCATCAAATTTCATAAAATCTAAACAGGGTCATTGGGGTCAGAAACTAGGTCACATTTTATAATAACTTAATTGACACTCTAGAGGCCACTTTTATCTTCCTATCTTCATGACAAATCATCAGAACTTTCATCTCCATTAAATCTTTAGTTCTAAACTGGGTCATAAACTAGGTCACAAAGTCAAATTTTAGAACAACTTTCGTTTAATTGTTTGTTCATTGTAGCAAAATTTGCTTTCAGCTGTGTCATATCACTCTGTATTTTGTTGATGGTTTCGCCATCTGTAGCTCTCGATCTGAGTCCGTTTACTGATGCTAACATCGTTCTAACATTTACTGTTACCTGTTGAAAGTCATTTGACAGGCTTCTCAATAAATTACTGTTTTGTTCTGTAGAGTTTTTAACGAAAGCCATGTCGGATTGTAGGTTCATTGTGATCATTTCAGGTACGCTTCACTAGAAATTAATCAATATAAGTACTAAAAAGAATTGTTAATAGATGATGATATAATAAATATAAATAAAGATATACATTAAACGGAATCAATTTGTTCAGATCGTTTTAAATAATAATCTTGTATGTATATTAGCAGAGTTCTTTGTGAGTTTTTTTTTTATCATTAGCATGTATTTAAGTAATGACAATTGACCAACTATATATTTTTTAATTTAAAGGATATTTCTTAAATTTCTAAAAGTTCCTAAGGTCAGTTTTCGTGTGACGATGCTGTAATGGTCAAGAGATGTTGGTATATTTTCGGACGTATAATTATCGTAAATAGTAATGACAGCCTTACATTATATTGCTCAACGACTTCGATCATGAAAAGTCGGGTCTAATTTGCAGCCTACAGCTATCCTTGCCGTCCGTACACGCTTGCTACTAGTTGACTTGCTAAGACATAAAAACAAGGTGACATCTACATGTAGTTAGTTCCCTGTTGCTGCCGAAAAAAGCATCTTCTCATACGATATATGTTGTTTGTACCGACACATTTTTACAATTATGTCTTGTAAAATCACGTTAACAATTCATTCGTTTTAGACGAGTCTATGGGGTGTAATCCCACCGAGAAGGATTAGATAATGAGACAGTGGCCAAATTATACGGCGTCAATGATTTGCCGAGCCTTGTTTACCTCTGAAACAGATTGTACCAAACGACATGGTTTACGACCGGCCTTGATTAACCCGTCAAGAAAAGCGGACATTCATCTCGCATTTACAGCCAACAAGGCCGGGGTATAATGTTAACCCTCTCCTCGCAAATATCAACGAATCTGCAGCTGACGAATTTTAATTTGAATCTAGGCCAAATAAAAGACAAATCCCTTTAAATGAAAATATAATTGTTAAGTAGAGGGTTGAAAACTATAATTGTTGATAATGAGCATGCTTTCTTTTGCCGCAATGTTTAAACCTCGGCTGCTACAGACACGTGAAAAGTCGTCTGCCTTTGGAAACTGTCGAATCAAAATCACTCTGTTCAGTTCAGCTACTTATTTATAATAATGGGAAAACCCCAAGTTATAATATGCTTTTCGGTGGATTTAATAGAAATATGATCGGATTATATCCTGGTATAAAACTAAATAAAAATGTAGGTGTATGTGCAAATCGGTCGTTCTATTCATTTGTCAAAGATACCATTATGACCTCTTTACTTGTCAAAGAAACCTTTATGTTCTCTTCACTTGTCCTAGAAACCCTTTATGTTTTCTTCACTTGTCGCAAATACCATTGGGTTCTCTTCATTTGTCAAATATACCCTTATGTTCTCTTCACTTGTCCCAGAAACCCTTATGATCTCTTCACTTGTCAGAGAAACCTTTATATTCTCTTCACTTGTCCTTGAAACCCTTATGTTCTCTTCACTTGTCGCAAATACCCTTGTGTTCCCAGAAAACCCTTATGTTCTCTTCACTTGTCGAAGATACCCTTATGTTCTATTCACTTGTCAAAGATATCCTTATGTTCTCGTCACCTGTTAAATATACCTGTATGATATTTTCACTTGTTAAAGATACCCTTATGATCTCTTCACTTGTCAAAGATACCCTTATGTTCTCTTCACTTGTTAAAGATACCCTTATGTTCTCTTCACTTGTCAAAGATACCATTATGTTGGCTTTCGTGGAATACGGCACATATATTGTGGATCCTAAATGGTATGTTCTGCTCAGAATTATTATATTACATGAAGGGCCAAATAGCAAAATACAAAATGACTTAAACTATTTATGATAAAATAATGGTACAAACACAGGTGCCAGTCTCGTTTAAAATCTAAAAATAGCATTATATCATCAAACTTAGATATTCAACAGTGTTTAACGTTGTGGAGCAAGTATTAAATACATGCGACTTCTCAGTCTCATGATAAAGACCAAACGAATATAAGGGTAGACCAGGGTAGACCGAACGTTTCGTCGACAATGGAAATGAATGCTTATGTTGATATTTCCTTGTCTCTTTTTAATCTACATATTAAACTTACTCAATCAAAATGGCTTTACCTATCTGTCCAACTTGAGTTTGGTTTTCCTCTTTAATAGCGCTAAAAATTGTGGGATTAGCATTACGACTGACTTGCCTAAAGTCAGAATAAAAGGCCCGGCATTTCTGGCTCAAATTTCACTAATCCTTCTTAGCACTAAGTAATACTTAATATAATAAATAAGGTTGGAACACATTTCATTAATGTTTTACAACATATTTATGTAAATGACTAAGTTGACATAAATAGTTACCTTGCTGACTAACAATACTTGATAAGAAATGAAATATTTAGGCATGTAATAGGTAAACATAAAATATGAAATATGCTTTTAAGTTATCACTAAGTAAGGTTGGTGGAATTGGGACTTATCAAAATGATGAAATATGCTCATAGGTATTTAAGAATTACTAAGCGCTAAGTAACAAGGATGGTGGAATTTGACCCTGATAACTTATCGCCTACTCTTTTTTACCTCGAAGAATTGAACATTTGTTTGGGGGTTAGACCAATAATAAGACGTCCTTTTTTTTAAATTAACGGTGAAATGTAAAGGTTGTGCGGTTATTTCACAGACCATATGCTACACGTCTGACTATCAAGCTGAACAAAAAAGAAGGCGATTTTCACGGGTGAAATAATTCTAACAAGCACCGTTTCAAAATATTTTCCCGCCAAAAAGTCCGTAGACGATTGAAAAAAAAAATCCAATTCGAAATGATCATGACGTGAACTATGAGGTTAAACAGGAGCAGGTGAAAGTCTTCTAACCTTCTCCCCCAAAAAAGTTGCTTGTTTATGTCCATAATTTAACGATGCCATGCAGTAAATTGTAGCCTAGGTTTAATAATCTCTAGGCCTACATTTTATCAGGAACTAGATATTTTATCTCAGAAACTCATGGACATCAATTCGCCTTGAGTAAACCTTATTTCAGTAAAATAATGGCGGTTTGTACACCTACCCGCGTGTTTTCTGAATTAATCACACCACACGACAATCTTTCAAGGCATTAACCTACCTTCCCACTTACTTTATTTTTGGATTACAGTAACTTCGTTCCCTAGTAATTTTGTACCCGGTATATTTCGGTAATTTCGTACCATTTTGTAAGTTATTTCGTACCCTATTGTCAGTTATTTAGTAAACCACGTTTGTAACCAATATTTTGCCTTGGATTAATTCCTACAAATCCTGTATCTGTCTAGAAGCATGTCACTCGTAACTTGTTTTAGTACATGAGTACTTTATGCCATTGATTACGGGGAAAAGCAGGTAGGCTTATAATGGAGAAATTGGTTAAAAATGCAAACTTATATATATCCAACACATTAAAGATTAAACTTCACTAAATGTATATTCATTTCATGTTATAAAATGTTATATGATGGAATATGAACTTATGAAAGTTGTTACATGATTGTGGCAAAGAATATTATTGCATTTGATGTTTGAAGTGTGATAATGATCAATGATTATTAAGAACGCATGCTCCAATTGGGATTACCGAATATCCGTCGTGGTTAGCGTGGTGGATTTGAAACTGAGCGTTCTGGATTAGATCTCAGCTCACAGCGGTCATGATGGAGTGCTCTTGGGCAATTAAGGTGGATTGCCTAGCCTTGTACAGTTTTGTTTTACCTGGGGATCATGAATATTGAAAAATAAAGTGTTCTGTCGCTGTGATATAACTAATAATGTTACAAACAGCTTAAAATTACAAAATAACTGAAAATTGCATGACCTTCAGTTTATGCTAAAGATTATAATAAAGCAAACTTAACTGTAAAAATGTCCATTGTCACTAAGTCTTGTTATATTGTATATCTTTATTAATAAAATGTCACCAAAGAAAACATTCATTCTGGTGATAGTTTCAAACATTGCTTCCATTGGCCATCATAAGGAAAAGTTAACTACACTATTACAGTAATTATGAAATAATTGATATGGTGGCCCCATGTAGTATCATTAGTCCTTTTTGTTACGATGTTTGACAAAAGTCAATGAGATAAATGTCTTAGCGTCACATGTGTTCCAGCTATGAACTAACTGTCCTTCTGGAAAAGCAGTAGCTTGGAAAGACTTATATGGAGAACTGGTGTGAGACATTCTGGAAAAACATGGCTAGGTGAACTGGCCTTTGTAATATGACAGAACTTTGAAAATGGTTATTAGCCCTAATAAATCCCAATAAATCCATGTATTGATAAACAATACGCCTAGACAATTTTGTAAAATTGAATTGATAAAGGGTGAATTTCAAGTTTAAATCTTATTTTAAATCAACTCTAAAAATATATTGAAATTTTTTATATTCCCTTTTTTGTACTTGCACAAATCTGTTTAATATCGATCTCGAAACTCTTTGTGAAGAAGATTTCAACCTTCAACAATTCTGTTTTTCAGACTTTGAACAAACCCTTCACCTCATTAAATTGACATGTATGTCTGAAACATAATTCATTGGTGATCAACACAGGAATCCCCATCTGCATTGATTTGCAGGAGTATGCCCAAAGATAGAAAACAGTTTGGACAATTTAGGTAATTTTTACTTTTACTCCAGTTTTACAACTTTATTCTCTTGTAGTATGGATAATTTAGGAAAACTAACAAGATAGGAATAGACCATGGAGTAAAGGAGAATTGATTGGAGTTGAAAGCCGTTTTCAATGTTATATAAGTCATACTATGACGGTCATATCATCCTGCCTTCCTTGCACCTGTACATTTACTCAACATTCTTCCCAGTTACAGTCCAACCTGTGTATTAAGACCAATCATGTGAAGATCACACTCTGGTCTTTGTTCACAGGTGGTCTTTAATAAAAATAAAAGTATGGTTGTTATAGACAGGGAATTGCTCAACAAAGGTGGTGTTTAGCACAGGTTTGGCTGTAATTTGTTACCTTTACCCATAGGCTATTGAGCCCATTGGAGGAAGAGGTATGAGTTTAGTAATGAAGTAAAGAAACTAGATTTACAATTAATCCCAAGTGTAAATCATCTGAATATATCTTGTTATCTGTAGAAATAGAAGCATAATATTAACACTTTGCCAAATCTAGACGCATTTTGACACATCTGCAGCAGACAACTTTTGAAAACATTGTGTCAAAAGGAGAAATTGCTAAAAACAATCAATTTCTCCTTTTTGACACAATGTTTTAATTTTTTTTCAGTAATTATGCCTACAGTTTAAGTGGTTTTCTATATTTTTGAGAAGATATTTTCAAAGTCGTCTGCTTCAGATTTGTTGTATGTGTTAAAGGGTTAACATGTTGCCTGTTACAAAGTCATAACAAGTCTTCTGTATCAGGGAAAGGATTAACCCTTTCCCAAAAAACGCAAATCTGCAGCAGAAGACTTCTTTGGAAAAACTGGGGGAAATCTTGATGAATATTTAGTAATGCCTGTGTTTAAAGACCACCCATGGTAAGAGAAGATACTGGTCTCTATTCACAGGTGGTCTTTAATTACAGGGTAATTTATGCAGAAAATGTAGTAATTGGGAAATTTAAAGTGTGGTTGCTTTATACAGGGAATTGCTAATTGGTCTTTAACAGAGGTTTGACTGTATACATGTGTTATTAATAAATAAAGTTGAACAAAGCGGAGATTGCCTGTCATGAGCAGTTTTCCTTTTGTCACAATGTTTTCAAATTGTGTCTGCTGCAGAAGCACCCATATGTGTCTGTATGAGAGAAAGGGTTAACCCTTTCCCCCCCATATAGACGCTTTCTGACGCCTCTGCAGCAGATGGCTTTTTGAAAACATAGTGACAAAAGAAGAAATTGCTCAAAACGAGCAATTTTTCAGTTTGCCACAATGTTTTCCACTTTTAGTCATAGGTTATCCATTCAATTGTAGAGATTTTCCTTTTTTTGACAAAATGTGTTCAAAGTCGTCTGTTGCAGATTTGTTGTATGAGGGAAAGCGTTAAGTTCATGTTAAACCTTCAGTGTCCTATTTCCATTTAATTTTGCATTCGCTCAAGCCAGGGATTATTGGATTGTTGACACAGGGTACAAGCTCAGCAATTGGTTGATTTGATATCTTTGCATGACATGTCTATATACAACTTTTACAACTTTTTTTTACGTTGACCTGCTTCACTCCGACTTGATAAGTTGTCCGTAAAATAAGACAACCTTTCTCCCTTTTTAGAAAATGCATACTCATTTTACTAGGAACTGATTATACACTGGAAAATATCTTTATTATACAATTCCTAGTATGTTCAATTGCAATTCAATGCAATGTAAATTGTAATTCCTATAATTAAATCTATAATCTATAAAGTTATATACACACATATGAGCTGCGTCTAGGGATAATGGGTTTTAATGACACTTCTTTTAGGTGAGACTCGCTGTGCAGATGCACAGGCTTGCCCGAATCTTCACTGTATGCAGATGCATAGTCATAAACAATTGCTAGATGCGTCTCATTTAGAGTAAAGTGTTATAGTTAATTAATTGAAAACATGCTTATTGCTAGCCTTTCGTTATGGTTATTTGAATGGTGTTTTACAAAACTTTCAACAGTAGTTCAGCTATTTAACCCTTTCCCTCATATAGACGCTTTCTGACGCCTCTGCAGCAGAAGGCTTTTGGAAAACATAGTGACAAAAGAAGAAATTGCACAAAACCTGCAATTTCTCCTTTTGCCACAATGTTTTCCACTTTTTGTCATAGGTTATCCATTCAATTATGGAGATTTTCTATGTCTTGACAAAATACATTCAAAGTCGTCTGTTGCAGAATTGTCGTATGAGGGAAAGGGTTATACCAGTATGGCAAGGTTTATCTTGACACACATCATTCATAATGCTATCCTGGTAACCCTGAGTGCAAAGAATTGATTGAGTGGGATTTAACACCGTTTTCAACAAATTTTCAGTCATATTACGGTGACCAGTTCACTTACCCTTGTGTTTCCTGGCTTTTGCACACCAGTTCTCCACACAAGTCTTTCCAAGCAACTGGCTGCATTTCCACATAGACTATTAGCCCATTGGTGGAAGACGAACAACACTTTTTAAAGACTTCAGAAACTCACAATCCCTGGATTGACAGCCCACATTGCTACCAGCTGAGCAACCGGCTCAAAGGAAGGAAGCCATTATTACTAATTTTAAAGTCTTGGGTATGACCTGACAGTTGATTGAACCCTGACCATTTACACCAATGAGGTGGTTGCTAGACTTGAAAAGAACATTAATTTTGTTATGTTTCCAACTTGCTCATAGTTAACCCCCTCATACGGCATTTCTGCAGCAGACGACTTTGAATGTATTTTGTCAAAATATAGAAAATCTCCATAATTGAATGGATAATCTATGACAAAAAGTGGAAAACATTGTGACAAAAGGAGAAATTGCACGTTTTGTCCAATTTCTTTTTTTGTCACTATGTTTTCAAAAAGCTGTCCGCTGTAGAAGCATCAGATAGCGTCTATATGAGGGAAAGGGTTAAAGCATTTTCTTCCTTTGCCACAGCGTCATCAAGTTTGCATCCAATTTATAAATTTAACTTCCAGATGAATCATTTGTTTGACCTCTGATAATTTCAAAGCTTATTCGTCTATGGCTAGTGATGTCAGAAGTAGGCATTTAACACTTTCCAGGATTCAGACAACTTGTAATGCCAATGCAAAAGATAATTTTTAAAAACATGTGGGAAAGGGAGATATTGTTTTCTAATGAGCTATTTCTCCATTTCCTACAAGGTTTTCAAATCCGTATTAAAATGATGCTTCGCATTTTCAATCAATCCAATATATCAATGTCAGATTGACTTATCTGCAGCAGGCGACGTTTGAAAACTTTTGGCAAAAGATGAAATATCTCATCACAAGCAATTTCACATGTTGCAACATTATTTTTAACCCTTTCCCTCATATAGACGCTTTCTGATGCCTCTGCAGCAGACAGCTTTTTGAAAACATGAGCAATTTCTCCTTTTGCCACAATGTTTTCCACTTTTAGTCATAGGTTATCCATTCAATTATAGAGATTTTCTATTTTTGACAATATGTTCAAAGTCGTCTGCTGCAGAATAACTGAATTTGAATATTTAATTTTCTTTTACTAAATGTTTTCAAAGTGATCTACAGCTGAATTCTTGTATATGAGAAAAGGCTTACAAAATTACTAACAGAATCACTATTTTTAAAAACAAATTAGTGCAGAATAAGAAGGGGCACCAACTGAACATCAACTTGACATGGTGTCATATTTTGACCTGCCAACACTAAGGACCTGTAATTTAAGGTCTGCTAGGTGACAGGGCTCTTTTGAGTGACCATCAAAATTAGACACCTAGTCCCGCTGATTCTCTTGCTTCATTTTACAGATTGAATGTCCTGGAAGATTGCCCTTGGACTGTTGAAATGCGGGGGTCATTTGCAGGTAAGATAATGAGATTGAAGTTTTTGAAATCTCTTTGATTTGCCCATTGATCTCAATGATGATTTTAGAGAGACAAATTTATCAAGTTAAATTGGAAGTGAAATTATGACAAGAGTTGAAAACAACTTCGGAAAATGTGAAATTGCTTGTATGCATTTTGTTTTCCTTTTTTAACCCATTTTGATGCAATAGCAGCAAACAAATCTCTTTGATTTGGCCATTGATCGCAATGATGATTTTAGAGAGACAAATTTATCAAGTTAAATTGGAAGTGAAATTATGACAAGAGTTGAAAACAACTTCGGAAAATGTGAAATTTCTTGTATGCATTTTGTTTTCCTTTTTTAACCCATTTTGATGCAATAGCAGCAAACAACTTTTGAAAACATTGTGGCCAAAGGTGAAATTGCTCATGATCAGTAAGTTCTCCTTTTGCCACAATATTTTCAACTTTATTTAACAATTAAGCTATCTTTTATTGAGATTTTTCAGGTTTTTGTCACTATGTTTTCAAAGTCGTCTGCTGCAGATTTGTCATATGTGTCAATGGGTTAAACAATGTTTTTCTGCCCGTCTGAAGTTGTTGATATCAGGGAGAACATAAGAATTTATTTCAGGAGAAAAATTGGTAAAGACTCGTCTTGTCATTTTATCCCATTTTTAACATCTATTTTATTTCCCCAGTACAGTCCCATTTCAAGACTTCTTTCAAGACTTCGGACAACTTTTAAAAACATTGTAAGGAAAGAAGAAATTGCTCATAATTGATCAATTATCTCTTTTTACCACAATGTTTTCAACTCAATTCAATTTTATACCTAAATTTACAAATGTTTTTCATTTCGCCTTGCCAAGATGTTCAAAGTCATCTCCTGCAGATAAGTTGTATGTGGGAAAGGTTTAGGAACATTGAAAAAGGTGTCTCATACTTTCTGTTTGGATGTATTACAGTAAATTGGTTGCATCTTTGTAAATATTAAACTACTGTGAGTAGACTTTAACCCCCCTTTCCCACATACAACAAATCTGCAGCAGACGACTTTAAAAACTTACCCGGAAAAAATTGGAAACTCCCTTTGAATGAAAGTACCAATAATTGAACAGAGTTGAAAGCATGGTGACAAAAGGAGAAATTGCTTGTTTTGAGCAATTTCTTCTTTTGTCTTCATGTTTTCAAAAAGCCTTCTGCTGCAGAGGCGTCAGAATTTGAGCTTCTATATGTGGGAAAGTGTTAATTAATGCATATTTTGTTAGTTGACATTCCCAGGTGTTGCTCCTTTGACTTTTGATATATTTGGCAGTGCTTTATTTTGTTTGTTGCTGAACAAAAGTTTGATGATGTTCCATAGTAAAGATTATTAACGTTTGTATTAAATGTATCTAAAAAAGGAAAAAGATAATACAGAATTTATACATGGGTTAATTCGGATTGCATACATTAACCCATTTCCCACATATAACAAATCTGTAGCAGATGATTTTGAAAACATTTGGGCCAAAACTGTGAAAATCTCTACACGGGAAGAGTAGTCATTGAATTGAGTTTGAAAACATTGTGGCAAAAGGTGAAATACATCCAACCCTATTTAAAAATCATAGATTCTATTTCATTTAACCGTTTTCCCATCTATGGACACATTTTGACACATCTGCAGCAGACGACTTTTGAAAACATCAAGACGACAATTTCTCCTTTTGCCATAATGTTTTTCAACTTTTTTCAGTAAGTTTACATACAATTATAGAGATTTTCCATATTTTTGAGTATATATTTTTAAAGTCGTCTGCTGCAGACTTGCTGTAATTCTCGGAAAGGGTTAAAGAGATTTTCCATATTGTTGCCTTGATGTTAAGAAATGTGACTGTTCAAGATGTTTTGTATGCAGCGGGCAAAGGGATAATAAATAAATAACTAAATGTTAACCCTTTCCCTCATATAGACGCTTTCTGACGCCTCTGCAGCAGATGGCTTTTTGAAAACATAGTGACAAAAGAAGAAACTGCTCAAAACGAGCAATTTCTCCTTTTGCCATAATGTTTTCCACTTTTAGTCATAGGTCATCCATTCAATTATAGAGATTTTTCATTTTTTGACAAAATATGTTCAAAGTCGTCTTCTGCAGCATTATCGTATGAGGGAAAGGGTTAATTAATACAATGTAAAGCTATTATCTTCATTAGATATGTAATCAGTTACCTTACCGTAGCCTATGGGTAAAATCATTTCTGTTTACATAGTAGTTTTGAATTTTGAGGATGCAAAGAATGCATTTTATATGTTTAGAAGAGAGATGAAAGAGGCATAAATCTTTGTTTATGCCTTGCAGTTATGCAGGAAATGCTGTTGGAAAAATACAAATATGCTGCGTCTGCCAAAAAAGGAGGGGTGGGGAACTTGCTGCATCTCTGTTTTGACATAGTATTAACCCTTTCCCTCATATAAACGCTTTCGGACGCCTCTGCAGCAGACAGCTTTTTGAAAACATAGTGACAAAAGAAGAAATTGCACAAAACGTGCAATTTCTCCTTTTGCCACAATGTTTTCCACTTTTAGTCATAGGTTATCCATTCAATTATGGAGATTTTCTATGTTTTGACAAAATAAGTTCAAAGTCGTCTGCTACAGAATTGTTGTATGAGGGAAAGAGTTAAGGTGGATGGGCAATTAATTAGTGGGGCAGACCTTTTAGATTTTGTTCTCAGATTACATGTGAATGAAAAGTGAATGATTATGTGTGCCTGTCTCCTGCATGCTCAGGTTTGTCTTGGCCCTATCCTACATGTAACAAATCTGCAGCAGGCGACTTTGAAAACATCTAGGCAAAATAAGGATAAATATATTTAAATGGAAGTACTATTGTTAAATCGAACTGACTCATTGTTCATTGCCAAAGAAGAAATTATTCGTTATGAGCAATTTCTCCTTTTGTTATAATGTTTTTAAATTGTCTGCTGCAGATGGGTCAAAAATGCATCTGCATGTAGGGAATGGTTAACTTTTGGATAAACCCTTTCCCACACACAGACGCATTGTGAAGAATCTTCAGCTGATGACTTTTGAAAACATTATGACAAAAGGAGATATATTGCTCACAATGCTTTCAACTCTGCAATAAATATACTGTCTTTTATAGAAATTTTGCTGACATGTTTTTAAAGTCCTTTCAGCAGATTTGTTTTGTGAGGAAAAGGATTAGAATGCAAGAAGACCTAAACCTGTTTGCTTCATATGGATCATATGTATATCTGTTTGAACAGAAAAGTAAAATGAATTGCATTCCAGGTAAATCACTAGTGACCAGTTTATATTCAGTAAAACTTGGGGTCCCTTGCAGTTTTATCTGGCTCTGCACAATTTACAAATTAGTCAAAGAAGTTTTAACCCTTTCCCAAATACAATAAATCTGTAGCAGATGACTTTGAAAATATCTTTTCAAAAATATAAAAAATCTCCATCAATGACAGTTTAATTATTAAATAGAGTTGAAAACATTATGGCAAATGGTGAAATTGCTCATCATGAGCAATTTCACCTTTGCCAAAATGTTTTCAAAAGTCGTCTGCTGCAGAGGCATCAGAAAGCTAGGAAAGAGTTATAGAGACTTCTGATAAATTGAGATCAGATTACATTGACAGATCTTTATCAACACTTGTCACAACTACTGCTGTGTCTGATATCATGATTTAACCCTTTCCCTCATATAGACGCTTTCTGACGCCTCTGCAGCAGACGGCTTTTTGAAAACATAGAGACAAAAGAAGAAATTGCACAAAACGTGCAATTTCTCCTTTTGCCACAATGTTTTCCACTTTTTGTCATAGGTTATCCATTTGATTATGGAGATTTTCTATTTTTTGACAAAATACGTTCAAAGTCGTCTGCTGCAGAATTGCTGTATATGGGAAAGGGTTAACCCTTTCCTATATAGTGACAAAAACTTGAAAAATATCCATAAAAGATAGCTTAAATAAAGTTGGAAAATTGTGGCCAAAGGAGAAATTGCTCATCATGAGCAATTTCACCTTTGGCTACAATGTTTTCAAAAGTCGTTTGCTGCTATTGCGTCAAGATGCGTCTGCAAGTGGGAAAGGGTAAAGTCATCTGCTATTTGAAATTTCATTTAGAGAGAGATTTCATAATTTTGACTAAATGTTTTCAAAATCTTCTGCTTCAGATTTGCTTATGTGGCAAAAGGTTATGCTATGGCTCTCCAGTCATTCATCTTGAGCAGTTTCTCCTTTTCTCATAATGTTTTCAAAAAGTAATTCCGTGCTGAGGTGCTCAAGTGTGTCTGCATGTAGGAAAGGGACCCTTTCCCACATACAACAAATCTGCAGCAGACGACAAGTAGCCAAAATGATTAAAGAACACAAAAGATGAAAGTATAGTTATTGCATTGTGGCAAAAATAATCTGCTGAAGAGGCTTCAGAAATCATCTTCATGTGGGAAAAGGTTTAACCCTTTCCCTCATACGACAATTCTGCAGCAGACGACTTTGAACTTATTTTGTCAGAACATAGAAAATCTCCATAGTTGAATGGATAACTTACAAAAAAGTGGAAAACATTGTGGCAAAAGGAGAAATTGCACGTTTTGTGCAATTTCTTCTTTTGTCACTATGTTTTCAAAAAGCCGTCTGCTGCAGAGGCGTCAGAATTTGAGCTTCTATATGAGGGAAAGTGTTAATTAATGCATATTTTGTTATTTGACGTTCCCAGGTGTTGCTCCTTTGACTTTTGATATATTTGGCAGTGCTTTATTTTGTCAGAAAGCGTCTATATGAGGGAAAGGGTTTAAAAGGTTGATTTTATCCTCATGCAACATGTCAACGTTTTATCTGATATGTCATCATTAGTCAAAAAAATTGAAAAAATCCAATGAAAATGAAAGCTACGGTATACAAATGAAAGAACTATTTGCTGACAGAGTAGGACACACACGTATGATATTATTTGTATCAGTATCTTTCTTTTTTGCCTGGCTAAACTTTGAAAAGTCATCTGCAGGGGCATCAGATTGAAGCTGCCTGCATGAGGGAACTGTGAGCAATTTCTATTTTTGCCACAATGTTTTCAACTATTTTCTATATTATTGTTGAGATGTTTTTAAAGTTGTCTTCTGCAGTCTTGTTGTAAGTGGGAAAGGGTACCTCATACAGACGCTTTCTGACGCCTCTGTAGCCGACAGCTTTTTGAAAATATAGTGACAAAAGAAGAAATTGCTTAAAACAAGCAATTTCTCCTTTAGCCACATTGTTTTCCACTTTTAGTCATAGGTTATCCATTCAATTAAAAGAGTTTTTCCATTTTTTGACAAAATATGTTACAAGTCGTCTGCTGCAGAATTGTTGTATGAGGGAAAAGGGGGGTTAAGTTATGCCTGAAGGTGAAATTTTTATCTGACATAGATCTTGACAAGATAAAGAAGCTAGGTTATCTTTTCATTCTAAAAAAAGCATTTTTCGCTTAACCCTTTCCCTCCTACGACAATTCTGCAACAGACGACTTTGAACGTATTTTGTCAAAAATCTCCATAATAGAATGGATAACCTATGACAAAAAGTGGAAAACATTGTGGCAAAAGGAGAAATTGAACATTTTGTGCAATTTCTTCTTTTGTCACTATGTTTCCAAAAAGCTGTCTGCTGCAGAGGCGTCAGAAAGCGTCTATATGAGAGAAAGGGTTAACCCCTTCCCACTTACAACAAGTCTACAGTGGATGGCAAATATATGGAAAATCTCTATAAATGAATCTATGATTATAGAATAGTTTGAAACATTGTAGCAAACAAAAAAATTGTTCATATGAGCATTATCTTCTTTTGCCACAATGTTTTTCCAATGCCGTCCGCTGCATTAACAAAATGCATACCTATGTGGAAAAAGGTAAATTGCCTTAAGTAGCAAAACCTCTGATGTTGAGTTTGTGTGTGTGAGTATGCAGGTCTTTGATTCACAGCATCTCTATTGTTATCCAATAAAGCCATATTATTAATGTGGGTACTCAAAAGAAATCACTCACAGGGACAATTCTTTAGAATACCTACAACATTGAGTTTGAAAGCCAAATAAGGTTAAACATGAATATATGCTCCTAATAAAAAGCTCTTGTATAGTCACATTGGTTCATGAGAATTTACCAGGGCCGAGTGGATTGCTACGGGGATTTGGAAACTGGTGTAGCAGGTTTGTTTCTTGCTCACATTCGTCCTGGCCTTATGCAAGGCAAATTTTCTAGCTGAGTACTGGTTTGTTACAGTGATCATGAATAATGATGTTACTGTGATATAACTGAAATAATGCTGAAAATGGCGTAAAACCCCAATTAGGCAAACATTCGTTCATATGTGTTAATGCATCTCAAGTTTATGCATTTATAACCAGATGTCCTTAAATGACACAAGGGGGAAGAGAAAGTGGTCAATGCGGTCATTAATTAAGCCATAGCTGTCCATTCAAATCAGATTACAACCTTGCTAAAGGGCTTCTGTCCTAGTTCACATTAGTTACCATTTAGCGTCCTCCACCCATTCATAATTGCATATTAAACTGTTCATTGTATCTATATTTATTGACATTGTCATGTAAACAAATGATGGCAATCTTTATTATTGCATTAAATTTAAACTGTGTACTGGATTATAGAGATTCTAGAGTTGGTTATTTTGAAAATGTCTGAGAAAAAGAATATGTTATAAAAATTGGTAAAATTGAATAAGGCTAATTTTGATAAAACTTGTAAACTCTGGAACATATCAGTGGAAAAAATTCTACATTGAAAAAAATTATTGCTTTCTTTTCCTACAATATTTCAAAAGAGTTGTTTTGAGTTGACTGGTCATTACGACTTTGAACGTATTTTGTCAAAACATAGAAAATCTCCATAATTGAATGGATAACCTATGACAAAAAGTGGAAAACATTGTGGCAAAAGGAGAAATTGCACGTTCTGTGCAATTTCTTCTTTTGTCACTATGTTTTCAAAAAGTCGTCTGCTGCAGAGGCGTCAGAAAGCGTCTATATGAGGGAAAGGGTTATTAAACAGCTCAATAGATGAATAGATTAAAATATGCCATGCAAAACAGAAACAAACTTTCAAAGTTTTTAAATTAACCGTATCCCATCTGCAGATGTCTTTTGAAAATGTGGCAAGAGGAGAATTTGCCCATGATGAGTAATTTAACCTTTTGCCACAATGTTTTCAACTGTCTTCAATGATAACACTGTCATTTATTGATGTTTTCAAAGTTGTCTGCTGCTGATTTGTTATATGTTGGACAGGATTAACCCTTTCCCACATATAGAAGCTTTTTGACGCCTCTGAAGCTGACGACTTTTGAAACCAATGTGGCAAAAGGAGAAATTGCTTAATTAAGTTGAGCAATTTATCTTTTTTTCCACAATGTTTTCAACTATATTTAACAATCAACCTTTCTTTTGTAGAGCAATTTCATATTTTTGTCTAGATGTTTTTTAAGTTGTCTGCTGCAGCTTTGGACACGATTAATGGTAATTACAATCAAATTAATTAATTTATTTTTGTATATGTCGGTTTTTAGTTCTATAGAAGCATTCAGGAACCTTGTAAAACAAAATGGCCATCAGTGAAAGGTCCTCACCAGACAGATAGTGTGCCGCAGGCTTTTCTGGATCTTTGCTGGTCCAAAAATCTAGAAGATCTGTTTTGGTCATGTGATATAGCCTAAATAGTGTAATTCTAGTTATGAACATGGTATCCATCTTTGAATTTCTTACTGCACAAAGACATTGCTGTTTTAAAAACTGAAAGTCATATATGTCAACAGAACAAGAAAAAAAGCTGTGTCAAAAGTCAAATTTAGAAAGTAAGCAAATAACATGCTCTTAACAAGGTGTTAAGTAAACTTTTATCCCTTTCCAACATATAACAATTCTGCAGCAGATATCTTGGAAGACATCTAGTCAAAAGCATTGATAACTTCTATAAATAAAAGGATGATTTATAAAGAGTTGAAATCATTTTGGCAAAAGGAGAAATTAAGTTGTCTGCTAAAGATGTATTTATTATGTTCACAACTGGGAAAGGGTTAGAAAATGCCATCTTGTCACTTTAAGAATGAAATAATGTGATTTTTGACACAGGTTTGTGTTTTTATATCAAAAATACATTACCAGTCATTTAATACCTGATATATCATCTCTATACACCTTAATTATCCAAAAAAAACGCCCACGCTAGTATAACCTCACGTATCCGTGACGAACACGGCCGCCCGGAAGTACAGGCGCGCACGTGAGCGGGTAGTCACTTTTCATTTTTGGATTCACCGGAGTAGTCGATAAGAAAAATTTATATTATTATTTCTTCTTCCAATTAACTCTTTTGTTTTATAAGGCCCTGCCTTATAATCATTTAATTGTCCAAATATATTTTGTCTGCATTAACGTCACAGCCGTAAATTATTTACTTTATTGCTGTATTTATTGTTTTGTAGCGGACGATACTCTGAGAAGCACGTGGATTACCCCACCCGCTAATTTCAGTTACCGTCTTCGGGTGCGGAAGTCGTGCTGTTTTCAATACTTTTTCCCTACCCTGTTAGCGATAGTACATTAACTATTGCTGTATGAATTATTGACTGTTCTATTCAATATTTGTGAAAAAATGTTGAAACAAAATTTATTTCAATATACGTGTCCAAGCTACCGGTGTCCCCGTGGCGTGGATATAGAAAAACGGATTATATACGGATTATTTACTGTTTGGTGAGTATTTTGAATAATGTCTATGTCAATCACTGGTGAAGGGATGCGGAGCCCATGTGGTCATGCTGTGCACCTATGGGATTCGCATCCGACCTGCGTTGTGTGCACCAAATGCACACAGGCTTCACCTTGCGAGTACTGCTCGACATGGCCTATTTCCATTTGGAAAAAGGTCGTGCGGAGTAAGACTCGTAAAAGCAGGAAGATAAAGAAGACCCCTAAGAGGGTGCCTTTATCTTCATCGAGTGAGGCAGAGTTCGAGGGGTTCTCCCAACCGGACTCTGCAACGGTGTTGAGCGAGTCGAAGGGCAATGCTGAGCCTTCTTCTCCGCTCAACACAACCGTTTTTCCGCGCGCTGAGGAAATTCGGATGGTAGCTTTGGGTGAGAGTTGCTCCGTCGGGAAACTTCAGAAACCGTACGGAAACAGCGGGGAAAATGCTCAGCTGGATCATTTAACCGCTGAACCTCACCATCTGTCGCCTGGTGTCAGGGCTGGGCCTTCGAAAGAAGGAGTGCCTTTGGTAGCTTTCCGGGAAACCGCAGGTTGTACCAATCCGACACCATACTCTGAGCTACAGCGGTCTTCGGACAGCTGCAGAGTACCGGTTACCTACGTCGGGGGACGTAGTGTTCCGGAGACTTTGTATAGTGCAGCTTCACTCCTGCCTATGCATAGTCAACCTGTGTTTTGTTGGGCTGAGCAACAAAACCCAAATACCGAGGCACGTCAGGTCACCGGGCAACCGGAGAGGAGTCATTCGTTAATGACGCGACCTGTCACCAGTCAGTCCGGGTTGGACTGGACTGGGCCAGTCAGTCACGTTGCCATGACTAGACCAGGTAGTCGCTCACGTATCTGTAATGCGACAGGGCAAAGGTCCGATTGCAAGGACCCAGCCAGGCAAAAGGTTGATCGTTTAGCACCGATTCATCGTGGCAGTCAGACTATCTTAATTGATTCGACGACTGGCCAAAATCGCGCGCATGGAGACATGCCGCATCAGGTCAGTAGCCCATTTCGTTATGGTGCTACGGGCCAATCGGTCACGCCTGTGAATACGACACAAACACCAGTGTCTTATGTTAACACAGGCCAACCGAGTAGTCAGGCATTTTTCAATGCCTCGTCTACACTGCCAGACGACTATGTAAACATGGCGCGTCCAGGCACGGGTTCTGTGGTGATAGACCGAATTGATTCTAATTATCGATCGATCTCTGCTCCACTACAGAATCAGAATAATTTTAACCCTGGTATTGCACCGGGTTCGATTATTCCTCTGTCTTCCATCGGGTATGGGGGTTACGAAAAATCTTTTTCTTCCCCTGGGGGGACAGTGTATGTCGCAAGACAATATGCTGCTCCTCAATACCAGCCACCGGTCCATAATATGGAACCGTTAGGTGTTAGACAGAGTTCAACGGCCTACCGGGATCAGCATTACCCATCTCATGGGAATTCACTGCTCTCGGGGGGACACCTACTTGATAGGCAGTCCGATTATAGGCAACCTCGGGATCAGAATACATTGCGTCATTCTGTGAACGAGAGGTCGAAACCGTCCCATACGGTTAGTTCGGCCCCGGCAGAAGATTTTGTACGGCCGCCCTCTGCTGCGGAGAGGGGGCCTGCTTCACAAAATCTTCGGCAGAACATGGATTATTCTGAATTATCCATGTCTGAGTCGGACATTGATCTACCGGTTGGAAGACCGAGTGGTCAACCTCAGAGGAGTACACACAACCCTACATCTTCGTCTAACGATGATGAGGGAAATAGGTCTCCTTCCGATGAGGAGCCAGCTGTAGAGCGTTGGTCTTTTCAGCAGGCTATTGACGAAGTATTTCGGGTGGTGCCGAATACTTTATGCCCTAAGGTTGACGCTCCCCCACGTCGGAAAAACCTTTCGAGCCTAGAGGAACTTAATGTACAGGCTTTTACGCCAGTGCAATTACTTCCTCAAGCTAACAACTTGGGCAGGTTGTTAGACCAATTGCAGTCGACCAGGTCTCTAGAGGCTTTACCTTCAGGCTGGTCGGTCCCAGGACCCATTTCTAAGAAATGGGTCAATCCTAAACCGTATTCTACGTCTAAGGAGTTCTTCCCTGTCAAAGTGCCAGCTTTAGACGGGGATGCAGCTAAACTGGGGTTAACTGCACCCGCTTCTGTTCAAGTCTCTGCTAAGATTCTAGAGAAGTGGGAGGCCAGAGCAAGACTGGGTGTAATGGTGTCATCTCATGACAACCATTTCGCAGTCGCTCTGTCTTTGTTGTTAAAAGAGGAGAATATCTCTAGCCTAGGGGCTAACAGAATTCTCGAAGCTTTCGACACAGGCAACAGGCATCTCATGGCACTGAATCTTCAGACCGCCACAGAGATACTGTCCATGAGGAGGGACGCAGTGCTAGCTGCTCCTAACTCATTGCTAAGTACTAGCAAGGACAGCCTGAGGGCCGCACCATTGGAGTCGAAACAACTCTTTGATGGAAGGATTGCTGCAGTGACGGTTTCTGATGCGTCAGAACAGTCTCGACGCCTTTCGGCGAACGCAGCTAAGGCTTTTGCGCAGGGCCAGAAACGTTCAGCGTATTCTGCGAATGTGGGTAGTTCTAAGAAACCCAACCCAGCAAAGAAGCCAAAACGGGATGTAAAGGCGTTTCAGCCTAAACAAACCCCTTCCACGGGTCAAAAAGCGGCTAAACCGAAGCGCCCTTATCAGGGTACTAAGCATCGGCAGCCTGCTAGAGTTAACACGAACCCGAAGCCGCAGCCCTAGGGATTCGCTCCTCTCTATGACAATCTCAAGGTCGGAGATTGCAGTCGGGGGCCGCCTGTCATTTTTCACGGAGGAGTGGGAAAGTATCACAGAGGATCGTTGGATTTTATCTGTGATACAGGAAGGGTATCTGATTCCCTTCATTTCCCCCCCTCCTCTGACAAGCGTGCCGATCGACATGTCATCACGTCATCCGGCCATGTCGGAGGTGATTTCATCACTTCTGAAAAAGAATGCCATAGAGAGGGTTCTCAACCCCAATTCTCGGGGTTTCTACAGCCGTCTTTTTCTTGTTCCGAAGAAAGACGGCAGGTGGAGGCCGGTTATAGATTTATCTGCGCTAAATCTATTGATTCCGGTCGAGAAATTCAAAATGGAGTCGACCCGCTCCATCCGAGTAGCAATTCGGAAAGGCGACTGGGCGGTCTCTCTAGATCTAACAGACGCCTATTATCACATCCCGATCGCGTCCTCCTCGAGGAAATACCTTCGGTTTGTGATAGAGGGAGAAGTGTTCCAATTCAGGGCTCTTCCCTTCGGCCTCAAGTCCGCCCCTCGAGTGTTTACGAAGATAATCAGTGCTGTGGGAGCCTTCCTTCGCAGGAAAGGACCCCAACTTCTTCAATACTTCGACGATTGGCTTCTCCACAGGACGGATCGTGTACTTTTACTTCACGATCTGTCCCTAGCCTGGCGGACCATTCTGCGATTGGGTTTAATACCCAACACGCAGAAGTCGGAATTAATTCCGTCAAAGAGGTTCACGTTCGTGGGTATGACGTTTCTCACCGACTTAGCGGTAATTCAAGTACCTTCGGACAGAGTCGATTCTCTGTTACAGAAAATCGGTCTCTCACTGGAACAGGCTGCGGTAACAGCCCGATCCATGCTGTCACTTCTGGGTTCCCTGAGTGCAGCAGCCGACCTAGTCTTTCTAGGAAGGCTCCACATGCGACCCCTTCAGTTTCTTTTTCTGTCCCGGTGGCGTCCGTCTGTGGACTCACTGGATCAGGAGATAGCTCTGACGGATTTCTTCAAGTCCCACCTTCGGTGGTGGCTGGATCCGTTAATCTATCAACAAGGGGTACCCTTACTCACACCACCTCCGGATCTGTACCTATTTACAGATGCCAGTGCTGCGGGTTTGGGAACTCATTTAGAGCAGCAGGGCCTAACAGCCCAGGGCATGTGGACAGCGGAGGAGAAGTGTTTTCACATAAACAACTTGGAACTGAGGGCAGTCCTGCTAGCCCTCAATCAGTTCGCTGCCTCCGTTGCGAACAAAACTGTTTTGTTGTCGACGGACAATACTACTGTTGTGTCGTACATTCGCAGGCAAGGAGGAACGCACTCCCATCTTCTCTTTTTAGAGACTTGGAAGTTACTCCTTTGGTGTCAGGCGACGTCGTTAGTACTTCTAGTAAAACACGTCCCAGGTCGTCTAAATGTCTTAGCAGACAGTCTATCCCGCCAAAACAAAATTCTTCCGGCGGAATGGACAATGAACCAGAGTGTGTTGAACTCAGTGTTCATGCGGATCGGGACACCCCTGGTGGATCTTTTCGCCACCAGAGTCAATCATCGGCTGCCACTTTATGTATCTCCGATGTACGATCCTGCAGCTTGGGCAGTGGACGCACTGACCCTCGATTGGAACCTCCTGTTTGGGTATGCGTTTCCCCCGTTCATACTGGTTCCGATCGTACTTCAAAAGGTTCTTCGCTCGCAACAGTGCAAAATACTGTTGATAGCACCCTGTTGGCCCCAGAGGTCGTGGTTCAGCGACCTCCTGGCCTGTCTCTCGGCAAATCCAATACGACTTCCTATTCGAGAAGACGTACTGTTTCAGCAACCAGGTCGGCGTCTTCATCCCAACCTGGCAATGCTACATCTTCACGCCTGGACATTATCAAGCGTTCTGTCCGAGAGAGAAACTTTTCTCAAAAAGTTGCCTCTCGTATCGCACAATCAAGAAGACGATCCACTAGAATCGTTTATGATTCCAAGTGGAGAGTTTTCTCAGATTGGTGTGGTACAAGGTCGATCAATCCGGAGTGTCCCTCTGTAACTCGGATTGCCGATTTCCTTCTTTTTCTTTTCGAAGAAAAACAACTGGCAATTAGTACGGTGAAAGGCTACCGTTCTATGTTATCGAACACGTTCAAGTTCATTGGGGGAGAGAGTATTGGTTCAAATCCGTTTCTCTCGGAACTTATACGCTCGTTCGAATTAGAAAAACCCGTTTGTAGGAGTTTAACTCCAAAATGGGATTTGTCTTGCGTCCTTTGGTCGCTTACTAGAGCTCCATACGAGCCTCTAGTATCGGCGTCTTTAAAGTTTCTAACTTATAAAACCGTCTTTCTTTTAGCTTTCGCTACAGCTCGTCGAAGGAGCGAATTACATGCTCTTTCAGTAGAAACAGGGCACATCAGATTCAATGAGTCTGATGGCTCTTTCACTCTACTCTGTCAACCGGGGTTCCTGGCTAAAAACCAGTTACCTTCGGTTTCACCTTCGCCGATCACAGTTCCCAGCCTTTCGGCGACCTGTGGTCCTTCTGATTCCGACAGAACCCTTTGTCCCGTTAGGTCTCTTAAGCATTATCTTAAGAGAGTTGAAGGGACTCGGGGTCGGAGAAAGAGGTTATTTCTTCCTCTTATAGGTTGTAAAGATATTTCGGCGGCGTCTATTTCCCGCTGGATATCTATTACTATAAAATTAGCTTATAAAGACCTGTCTAGTCGAGATCTCTCGTTTCTGCGGATTCGTCCGCACGAGGTTAGAGCTCTCTCTACAAGTTGGGCATTCTCTAATAATGTTCCTCTTGAAGAGATTCTTCAAGCGGCAGTATGGAAGTCGCAATCTACCTTTTCGTCTTTCTACTTACGTTCTATGGCTAGTCAGTCAGATAACTTGTTCTCTCTGGGTCCCCTTGTGGCTTCTCAGCGAGTTGTTCGCTAATTATTATAATCCAACACATAAATAAAGTGAATACCGATTGAACCTGTATTCAATCCCCACTATCACTTTATACTACCGTTGGAATCAAGTATGTTTGTTCTGAAAAATATGGAATAATATACTACTACGTACCTGGAACGACAGTAAGTATTGGTCGAACCTCCCGTCCTATGCTACGAAGTCATCAGGTATTAAATGACTGGTAATGTATTTTTGATATAAAAATGAAGTTTTTTAAAGTAAAACATATTTTTATTAGAAAATACTTACCAGTCATTTATAGAGTCCCACCTCCCAACCCCGCGTCGTCACCAATACTTAACGGTGAATGAAAAGTGACTACCCGCTCACGTGCGCGCCTGTACTTCCGGGCGGCCGTGTATGTCACGGATACGTGAGGTTATACTAGCGTGGGCGTTTTTTTTGGATAATTAAGGTGTATAGAGATGATATATCAGGTATTAAATGACTGGTAAGTATTTTCTAATAAAAATATGTTTTACTTTAAAAAACTTCATTTTACCTTCTCTTTATAAGGAATCATACTGATGCATTTTCTATATAAATGCCTAAACATACCACAACTAAAAAGTCTTATTGCTGTTCTGGGTAATTAAAGCTGCTATTTCATTGATGTCTTCTCTTTAATGGTAGCTTTGCTTTTTTCCGGACGGTTTTCGTAATGTCATTATGGAACTTGTTTTTGGTAAATTCTTTAAATTAAGACCAAAGAAAAGTGTTAATTTCTACTTGCCTTCTTTGGCCCTGTAATATTGTCTGATAATTTGTTTTTATTCCTCTTGGAAAGATAGTGTTTTTCAGACATGTGGGGTCTTTCTCTGATCCTGTCTGATGTTTGAATTAGATTTATGGATGGTACATTTTACCCCATGAGGCGTTACTGGTTTTGTTTATTTAATTACAAGCTATATTAAAACAGGAGTGGATAGGCAACACATTCCGTGGAGGATACAAAGTGGGATAAAATCTGTTGATGGTTGATAATGTCTTGAACTGTCAGCAATTCTGAAGTCACACTTTAACCCTTTCCCACATACAATAAATCTGCAGCAGATGACTTTGAAAACACCATGACAAATATGCGGGATATCTCTATAAACAATTAAATGTAAAACTAGCAAATAGAGTTGAAAACATTGTGGCAGAAGGAGAAGTTGCTCATCATGAGCAATTTCTCCTTTAGTCACTATGATTTCAAAAGTTGTCTGCTGCAGAAGTGTCAGAAAGCGTCTATAATGTGGGATATTGATCAACCCTCACCTTGATCAGAAACTATATTGTAATATATCGAGGGCTTGGCGTGAAACGGTTGTAACTAAAAACCTATTTTAAAAACCCTGGTTTAGGGGCAATTTTGACCCCTTTGTAAACAATGCAAATTTAGGTGCCATTGCTCAGAACGAGCAATGGCACCTAAATTTACATTGTTTACCAAGAAAAATGATTTAACACTTATAAAGACTTTATGGTGAGGTGATTAACCTTAGTTAAAAAATACTAATTTTAGTTACAACCGTTTCACGCCAAGCCCTCGATATGGTACATGTAGTACAGTCCCTTTCCTGATACAGGCTACATTAAAAAACATTATGAGAAATGGAGAAATTGTTCATTATTTTTCCATTTCATTATCAACTCTCTTTCAGAATGATATTAGACCATGTGGAGTAGTAAAAATGTTTTTTTAAGTCGCGTAGAGCAGGATAAGCGTTAAAGATGTCCGCGTATAAGTGTATACAGCGGTGTCATAGGCTCTAAACAGGGCACAAACATTAAACAGATCTTCCTGGCTAACCTGGCTACAAAGGAATTATGAACTCTGAAATACCAAATATCAGTCCAAATAAGAGGATGATTGGTTGACCTTTAACCAATTACGAGATGGGATGTTTTTGGACTCTTTTTAGAATTAAAAAACATAATAACTTTGGGATTACAAAAGAAACTAAATGAGGAAAAGAAGAAGTTGCTCAGCTTACAGTTTCTCCTTTTCTCCCAAAGTTTCCAATACACTCTTGTTACAGAGAGGTCAGAAAAGGGAAAGCCTTTGTCATTGCTCTCAAATCAGTATCAACTGATTAATGTACTGTTTGTTACATATAGGCTGCTAACACCTTGCTGTTTGGCAGACAAATTTTATAATTGCACAACATTTTAATAATAAATAAATTTGAGATAATATCTAAGATTTTCATCTCTCATCAGTTTCAATTACGCATATATTTGTGTATGTTAATACCTATACATTGTGGCATTGCATACAAAGAATCTATTATCAATGTCTATGTTTTTCTTTCACTGCCGAATTTCACAAAGTTGACTCTACCATGTTGAAAATTGAATCTCTCCATTTTTAGTCCAACAGGATTTTTTTTGTAAAATTGTATGTCTATTGTGGCAAGCAGATTTCAGGAGAGACGAGCTTGAATCTTCATTTTATTTTTGCGAAAGCCTTAAATTGCTTTTGGCAGCAAAAAAGAAAATGAAATGATATGAGTCAATAGCTCCTCTTGGAAGGAAACTAGTTCAATGTACAAAAAATTATTTCAAAAACTTGTTTGGCAGCAAACAAAGCGCATTTTGCATTGCTGTGTGATTTATGCCTGTCTTTTTATGATGTTTTAAAACTTCAGACCTCATAAATCATAGAAAAAACTCAAGACACATTTCTGCATTGTCTTTGTGCATCTGGGTCGAGGGGAGATAGCTCAGTCAGTGACTGGATCTGGGTCGTGGGGGGATAGCTCAGTCAGTGACGATGAGGGCTATCAATCCAGGGGTTGTGATTTGGAACTGAGACTGGCCATTCATTATGTCCAAAGAATGGGCTACATATATAGTCTATGTGGGAAGGCAGCCAGTTGCGTGGGAAGAATGCTGGTGAAGTACAGGTGCAAGAAAGCCATGCATCCTTATGTTAGGTGAACTGGTCACATGACTGTATTAGAATAATATATCTTATTAGCTCATCTGAGCAAGGTGACCTATTGAAAACCCTCATTGTCTGTTCTTCGTTATTTCACAGGAATATTCCCTAGATGACCCTCATCAAAAATTGTTCAAAGAATTTAAATCCATTTATCACATGACAATGCTTGTATCCGATCTAATATACCCATTACTTATTTATACCCCCAGATACGTAGTATATGGGGCTATATAGGAGTCACGCTTGACGGACGGTCGGTCCGTTGGTCTGGACATTTCTTGTGAACACTATTTCTCAGCAACCCTTGGTCAGAATTCAATATAACTTCACAAGAATGATTGATACCAAGCCTAGTTGTGCATATTGTCGGCGTGTTGCACTCAAATTATTTTTAAATCGAGTTATGGCCCCTTGAATTTCTCATATATATGTATATTGTCAGGCACCAGCTGGGGGTATTCATCACCTTCAGTGATATTTCTAGTTCTTTTTATGTCACATTGTGTAATATAACATGACCGAATCACTATTTTTGTATTCATCCGCAAATGTTTGCACAATGGCTGAGAACGTGGATCCAGTAAACACAAACGTCACGAAAGATTGTCGAGGTATAGGGACCATTATCGGTCATAACCTTTTTTTTTGTGTGATTAGTTTATTAAGTATTACATGTAGGGACTATTTTCTGACAGTGAAAAACTGATTTTCTTTTTCTGTTTCGTCATGTCATAAAAAGAATCTTACATTCGTTGACATTTCATAAACTTGTCCAAGAAACTTGTTATTTCTTGAACTTGTTTAATAAAACTTTATTTTAAATGACGACTCATGTCAGATCCTATATGTAGAACTTTGGTTGCTGTTGCATCATAAAAATGCCAAAAGTACTGGCCCTATTTGAAAATCATTTGGTACAAATGTTCCATCGGTGAAAATCTCCCAAAATTGTTAAAATTATTCTGATCTGTTCAAAAACACGCAAACCTTGGGGCGGGGCTCTTTTTCGTTACATGTCATATTATATCTTCTTGTCTGAATGAATAAGACTTGTTTTGAAATAATTTGGCACAATTGTTCCTTTGCTGACAACAAAACATCTACCAAGATTGTTGAAAGATGGATGATACACATGGCCACTAGAGTTAGTTGCTTGTTTTCCTTGTATGCATTGAGTAAGAACATTGAAAACCATTGCAGTTCTATTAACTGAGGTGATCGATTATAGAATCATCAATGTCCTCTTGTTTTTCCAGATTTTATTTATATTTCTGCAATGTTTTCAAAGATTTTGATAAATTATTAATATATCCCGGTAAAATGATAAATGATAGTAAAACGGGCATTGTCATATATAAATGAACCGTCCAGCTTGCTGTGAGTGGGTTTTCATGTGATGGCGGAGTGAAGAAATATGAGAGCCAGCAATGAAGATGAAGTGTTTGCAGTTGGTAAATACAACCAGCTGCATAATATATAGATAATAAGGTCAAGAGATATCAACCCGACCGATACAAACATGAAGGTTCTGTGAAATACTGTCCTAAATATATCCTTGTATCAACCCTTTCCCACATACAACAAACTTGCAGCAGATGACTTAAAAAATATCTAGTGTAAAACACAGAAAACCTCTATAAAATGAAGGTGTACTTACTTAAAAAAGTTGAAAGCCTTGTGGCCAAAGGTAAAATTGCTCATGAGCAATTTCTCCTTTTGCCACAAGATTTTAAAAAGATGTCTGCTGCAGAGGCGTCAGAAAGCGTCTGTATGAGGGATAGGGTTAAGAGGAGTAAAACGTATCACTGTCCTACATTATCATGTATAACTAAATTAAACTTAAATGTTGTGGGTACTCCACTCAAAAGGGGCAATGAGATGGTTCTTTGAGAATCCACAAAATAGGGTCCAAATGTTAAATAAGAAATTGAACAGAAATATGACCTTTATCGGTAGCTGCGACAGGGCCTGTCATAAAATCCTCTTAAAACCATTTTGCTTGATCAAAAGATTTGTTATGAATTTCCAAAAAAAAATCTTTTACGCTTTCCCTTGTACAACAAATCTGCAGCAGACAACTTTTTTTTGCCACAATGATTGCAAAAGTCGTCCGCTGCAGAGGCACCAAAAAAAAAGCATCTGTAAGAGGGAAAGGATTAAATAGTAATCATGAGGTATGGTCAGCAATGGCTTCTTATATGCATTTAAGTAATATTTTACATTATTGTTACATTACCACAGAATAATTATGCATGGTTGATTTTGCCTTCCTGATTAATATCTATGTACCGTTTTTGTTTTGAATTTTGTGAACTTATTTTACCCGGTCAGTGGTTAACTCTTACCCACTTGCAAACACATTTTGAGGCAAAAACAGTAGACAAATTTTGAAAACATTGTGCTTTATGCTTTCAACTCTTTGTGCAATAATGATACTTTCATTTATATAGATTTTCAATAATATTTGCCATACGTTTTCAAAGTTGTCTGCTGCAGATTTGTTGTAAGAGGGAAAGGGTTAAAAGAGTGCAATCTATGATGTATAATTTATAGCTTGTCGAAGTACAAATGTGCATATGTCGCTGACATACAGAAATCAGTCTTGTAACCAAACTGGGTTAATCTATGGCCTAATTTAGTATGCCTCTTGATAAACATCAGCCGTAGAATAGGGTTTACTTCGACTTAGCTTTAACCCTTTCCCTCATATAGATGCTTTCTGACGCCTCTGCAGCAGACGGCTTTTTGAAAACATAGTGACAAAAGAAGAAATTGCACAAAACGAGCAATTTCTCCTTTTGACACAATGTTTTCCACTTTTTGTCATAAGTTATCCATTCAATTATGGAGATTTTCTATTTTTTGACAAAATATGTTTAAAGTCGTCTGCTGCAGAATTGTCGTATGAGGGAAAGGGTTAAGAGATTTTCCATAGATTCTCCTAGACTTTCATCGGTCACAGATATATTGTATGTGGGAAGGATTAAGAGGGTAAATATGCATGATATGTCTGTCTCCTTTTATAAATGCATAGCCATGTGATCTATCCCTTGTGTATGTGCCTTATATCCTGGCTAGCTCTAGCACATGGTCAGTAATGATACACAGTGCACTTGCAACATTGAGGATGCAAGCTTGAATCTTGGCATTTAAATATCAAAGGTCATTGGTTCGATCATTGGCCGGGTCTTAAAAATGGTAGTAATGGCTGCCCTCCTTGGCAATCAGGGATGCCGGGTAAGCATTACGACTGACTGGCTGGTGTCAGGATAAATTGACCAGTAGTACTGGTAACTTACCAAGGAAATGCAGTGATATGAAAAGTGTTGAAAGCGCCATAAAACACCAAACAATCAATCAATATAATTATCAATTTCTCTTTCAAAAATTCTTTTAATGTATGGATAGTGTACAGGAAAGACTGATCAAACTGCACATGGTAGACATGGTAGCATCCGGCAGGTCGGGTTTTAGTTGGATGTCTAGGAAGTAGACATTTTGTATGAAGAGTTGAACATTCGCAATTAAATCAGAATGAACACATGCAGACACATTTGGATGTTGCTGCAGCAGATTTCTGGTAAAAATATTGTGGTAAAGGAACAACAAAGTCAACAACTAAGTTTAGCAGACAAAACAAAATGCTCTGACTAATTTCTGTTGACAAGGATTGTTTGATAAAAGCTCATCATACAACTCACGATACAAAACATCCCTCTGGGTCCAAAACATGATATGTGTTTCCATAAATAAACATGAGGTGTCAACAGCATGAAAATAATATGGCAACAAAAGTAAATGTCATTTAAAATGACATTCTATTTAACTCTCACACATAAAACAAAGCTGCTGCAGGTAACGATGTTAAGGCAAAAAAAGAAATGTCTTAAAATGAAATTACACACATGTATAATTACTCGCATATTCAAATACGGGTCATGAATGCAATTTCATAGGTTTGCATATGGAGTAAATATGCATCGGAGCCTTTAGGAAAGGTGCAAATATATATTTACGTAGCATGCAAATTAGCTTGCTATGCAAATGTGGGTCGTGAAAGTACGCCATACTAAAAACAATCATTTTTAAAAGCCGGTTTGACAACAAATCTGCACATAGTATATGACCTTGAAAATATCTTGCACAATAAACGGGACATCTCTTTTTTAAATGACTGTATAACGATTGAAAAGTGTTGACAGCATTGTGGCAAAAGGAGAAAATGGTCATCCACATCTATAATTATGTAAAGTTAAGTTCTAAATGGTTTTAAAGAAATGGAAAAGGTTGCAATTTATATATATAGAATGCCAAAAGTAACAACGTTTAAGATCTGAATAGCAAAATGATTGGCCAAATAATCAAGCAGACAATCATATTCCAAATCTTGTTAAGCAGCTTGCCTTCTTTGGAATTATATCATTTAACTGCAGGATATAGAAGCTTTTTTGACTAGATTTTTTTCAACAAATTTGAAACCTGGTTTTAAGATGGTGATGTTGTTTGGGTGGGTGAATGGCATACTTTTGTTTAACACTTTTAAGATTCGATTTGTTTGATTTTAGCTCACCTGTCACGTAGAGTCAGGAGGTGAGTTATTGTGATCGCCCTTTGTCCGTCACCCGTCGACAATTTCTTATGATCATGATAAAGTCATTATTTATTATACGATGCTTACTAAACTTATACAGTAGCTAGATATACATGAGAGCTTGGTTCCTTTCGAAAACCGTAAAATCGTTATAATTGACCTTGTGAACAAGTTAAAGCCATCATTTATTATCCGATGTTTACCAAACTTATACAGTAGCTAGATATACATGAAAGCTCGGTTCCTTTTGAAAACCATCCATCCATGCATGACTGAATTATGGCCCTTTAAAATTGACAAAATTGTTATAATTCACTTTGTGAACACGATAAAAACTACATTTATTTGTTACATGTCCTTTACATTGGTAATATTGACACATTGTTGGATGATGCAGATATTGAAAACTAGAAATTCTACATTTACATTCGCTCCTGGAGAAGGTCAACGACCTCTCAGTATATTTGAAGATTCAGATTCAGATTCCTTCAAACCATGTTGATTGGTCGAAAAACATGGCCGCCAGGGGGCGAGGCTATTTTGCCTTATATGGCTTGAGTGAAAATTTAAAAAATCTTCTCCGCAAAAATGTTTGGCCGATTTTCCAATAATTTTGTAGAAATGTTCCTAGGGTGACCCCCTATCAGATTACTTCAAGCCATGTTGATTGGTCGAAAACTATGGCCGCCAGAGGGTGGGGCTTATTTGGCTAAAGTGAAAAAAAACAAAAACAGGTGAGCGATATAGGGCCATCATGGCCCTCTAGTATTGGTCTTTTTACCTCTTTTTCACTCAAAGTTTTAAACCCTATATCAAAAGTATTCTTTCAATTTTCCTGGGATATTTTGAAAGAAGATGACTCCTTTACTTATTTTATCCCGTAAATTTACATAAATGTGCAAAACGAGGTATATAGTACTGTCAAATATTTCTAATGAACAGAGAACTATGAATGAAAACCTTTAGTTAATTAGTGAGTGTTCTGTTAATTTTAATTGGGGATTAATGCAATTTACAACAGGGTTTCTGTTATTATATATACAGTCAAACCTGTGCTAAAAAACACCTGTGAACAAAGACCAGCTTTTGTATTCCCATGGTAGGTCTGTATAAACAGGTTCCACTGAAATGGTGCTAAAGACCACATTGGAATATCAATTCCCTGTCTATACCCAACTGTGAACAAAGACCAGCTTGTTGTCTTCCTATTGTAGGTCTGTATAAACAGGTTCTAATGTTATGGTGCTAAAGACCACCTTGGAATATCAATTTTTATTCCCAGTCTATAGCAACCACACTTAAAGATTCCCACTTACTCATTTTCTGTAAAAATGACCCTGCAAATGAAGACCACCTGTGAACAAAGACCCGAGGTTGTAGCTGGTCTTTATAAACAGGTTCCACTGAAAAGGGCAAGAGTACATTTATCTATGATCTCATGGTGACTAACCTCTACTACTTGCCCAAGAGCATACTACCAGGACAGCTGCGAGTGTGGATCGAACCCTGGTACATCTGGTTATAATTCTTTCAGTAATTATACTTTCTTTTACAGAGGTTTTTCATATTTTAGTGTGGGAAACGGTTAAAGGTTAACCAAATTACTTGGATGTTGTAGATGTGCATGACTCTGCTTAAGTTATAACCCTTTCAGGCATGTATCTAGCGGGGAGCCCGGGCTTCAACATCATTTTCTTGAGAATTTTGTTTTCTTTTAAAACTCTCATATTCTAGTGCAAAAAAGACACTCAGATTGCTGTAGATTACATCTCAGAGCTTCTAGACTATAACAAAATGTCTGAGGGGAGGCCCTTTTGAAAACACTGACAAATGGAGAAATTGCTCAAAACGAGCAATTTCCACTTTTGACACTTCATTTTAAACTTTTTTCAGTAATTATACTTTCTTTTACAGAGGTTTTTCATATTTTAGTGTGGGAAACGGTTAAAGGTTGACCAAATTACTTAGATGTTGTAGATGTGCATGACTGCTTAATTTATAACCCTTTCAGGCATGTATCTAGCCGGACACCCGTGCTTCCACATCATTTTCTTGAGAATTTTGTTTTTGTTCAAAACACTCATATTGTAGTGCAAAAAGACACTCAGATTGCTGTAGATTGCATCTCAGAGCTTCTAGACTATAACAAAATGTCTGGGGGGAGGCCCCCAATCCCCCCCCCCCCCCCCCCCCCCCCCCCCTATCCTCGAGGTGTGCTTCCACATAAAATATCCTCCAGCTCACCCTGCCTTTCTCATAATCAAATGCTATTTATCATATCTGCAGCCTGATGAGCAATAGCTCCTTTGCCACAAAGTTTTCAACGCTGTTCAATAGTTTTTAATCACTTGTGATGTTTCCATATGTTTGACTTAACCTTTTTAACCTTTTCCAATGTGCAGACGTTTTTTGACCCATCTGCATTCTGTAAATTTCTGAAAACATTGTGACAAAAGGAGAAAATTGTCACCATTTTTTCAACTATTCAATAATTATAGTTTTATTTGCAGAGATTTACCATGTTTAAGTTCTTGATTTTCTTAAAGTTGTCTGCAATCGATTCACTGTATGAGGTAAAGGTTTACTGTGGTCTGCTGCAGTTTTGTTGTATGTTGGAAAGGGTTAACATATTGCTCTGCATATTAATGCACGATCATATTCAACAGACTATCAATAAGTTTTGACCCTTGCCATCTAAATCAAACAAACAAGTAGGTTATAAGCCCTTTCCCACATACAAAAAATCTTCAGCAAATTCTCTATAAATGAAGGTATAATTACTGAAAATAGTTAAAAACATTCTAGCAAAAGGAAATATTGCTCATTTTTTCAAGAGTCGTCTGCTGCAGAGGCGTCATAAAGTGCCTGTATGTGGGAAAGGGTTAATTAAAGCAATACAGGCAACTCTAGATTATTTAAAAGGTAACCTCCCCTGGTTATCATAATTGCAAGACGAGGAATTATCAATTAATTTTACAAAAACATGACACATTTACGAAATGTATTTATATCAACCATTAATTCTTAAACCCTTTCCCTCATATAGGCGCTTTGCAATTTCTCCTTTTGCCACAATGTTTTCCACTTTTAGTCATAGGTTATCCATTCAATTATGGAGATATTCTATTTTTACACAAAATAATTGTTCAAAGTCTTCTGCTGCAAAATTGTCGTATGAGGGAAAGGGTTAAATGATAATTTTTTAGAGTCACTTGTTTATAACTTTTGTCTAACATGCAAAATAAATTGGAAATGGATAGTTTCAAAAAACATCTAGTCAAAAATATTGAATATCTCTATAGAATGCAGACAAAAAAGGATAATCATGGAAAAGTGTGGAAAACATTAACGCAAAAGAAGCAACATTTTTAATGTTTTGGGAAGAAGAAGAAATTTCTCTCACAATATTTGCAATTATTCAATGATAAAACTTGTATTTATATAGAAATTTGTTCTTCAGACGAGAAATTGTCTCATGAATGTTCTTTTATCATAAAAGCAAACACAAATCCCATAATAAGGAAGTGATAATCTTAATTTAATTGTATTCCAAGAAAGCTTAATCAATTTCTTGAAATACTTGATATGTTATTTATAGACTTTTAGGAATTGATTTGCCCTTTCCCTCATATGGCAGGGTTTTCTTGAAATACATGATATGTTATTTATACATGTTTAGGAATTGATAAGATAAACAATAACATAAGTAAACTTTTACCTTAAATTTAATTTATCTAATGAATATATTACTTGTTTAAAATCGATAATTAACATGCATCAGCTTAACCCTTTCCCTCATACGACATTTCTGCAGCAGAAGAATTTGCTACTTAAAATGGGAACTTGCTACCTGCCAAAAAAGTCATAAATAAATCTAATGGCCCAGTTTTGTTTTTCGCTTTATATTTCTGTTCCAATCTGCGCGTAATCAAATTTAATTGCACACTCTTTTATCAATGTGTTCAAAGCAACAAAATGAACGTAATTGATTTACGTCCATCAATCGTTTAACCCTTTCCCTCATATAGACGCTTTCTGACGCCTGTGCAGCAGACGGCTTTTTGAAAACATAGTGACAAAAGAAGAAATTGCACAAAACATGCAATTTCTCCTTTTGCCACAATGTTTTCCACTTTTAGTCATAGGTTATCCATTCAATTATAGAGATTTTCTATGTTTTGACAAAAAACGTTCAAAGTCGTCTGCTGCAGAATTGTCGTATGAGGGGAGGGATAAATAAGGTGTTCACATACACATGTATTTGCTATCAGAGCTGTCAGCTGCAGATTTGTTGTATGTGGGACAGGGATAAATGAAGAAATAACATCTTTTTTTCTTGATGTGGAAAAAATAAAACTGCTATTATTCTGTAGTGGGTGGCTAATCCGCCCCACTTTACAGGGATTTAGGAACCTCTGAAAAACAAATTTATTTTAAGGGATTCACAATTTATAACCTGACTTTGTCATTTTAATATACGTACATGGTGTTTGTTTTGACGTAATGTGCAGTTCAAAATTCTTTCAGAAATAATTTGTCGTTCTGATAACCCTAATGTAATGTTATGGATAACAATTTAGGCTACCATAACTACTTGATAACCCTTTCCCTAGGTAGGCAAATCGGCATCATACTAATTTGCATATTCATTTCAATTTGTTATCAAGGTTACACAACCTCCCACTTACAGATGCTTTCTGACGCCTCTGCAACAGAAGACTTTTGAAAACACTGTGGCAAAAGGATAAATTACTCATCATAGGCAATTTCTACATTTGCTAAAAATATTTCAAGTCTTCTGCTGATGATATGTTGTGTGAGGGAAAGGGTTGACAGAAAGACGTTGCAGGAGGATTTAGCAAAAAACAGCGGCAACGTCATATTCCATACAGAAAGATGGTTACTTTACTTCTTGCTGCCTTAGGCAGTCTAAAAAACCTTCTCTTTGTTCAGTTTGTATGACTCAAGTACACTTTGGCCCTTTCTTTTATCCCTTAGACTGCTGGAACCGATAATTTGAAGGTTGTGCCACCAGAATAGAGCCAGGCCAGATGGCACATGCATGCCACCTGGCCAGACTCTATAATGTTGGTAGCTCAAATTAACATATTTTACCTTGATATTCCTTGAATTGGCTATGGAATCTTCAAAATACAATGCTTTACGTCCTTTTTAAAATTTCAGCATTGTAAGAGTTAACCCTTTTCCTCAAACGTCAATTCTGCAGTAGACGACTGAACATATTTTGTCAAAAAATAGAAAATCTCTATAATTGAATGGATAAACTATGACTAAAACTGGAAAACATTGTGGCAAAAGGAGAAATTGCTTGTTTTGAGCATTTTCTTCTTTTGTCACTATGTTTTCAAAAAAAAGTCTGCTGCAGAAGCGTCAGAAAGTGTCTATATGAGGGAAAGGGTTAACAAATAAATGTTTTTAGGCTACTACGCATGTTGATTTTTAACACCTGTCCGGTTTGCCTTACATCCTGTAGTTTGCAGCTTTTTTCACAAACAAAAAAAATTGTTCATTTGTTAAGGCACGACAACATTAAATGTTGGTTTAGCTTGAGCACTGCTTACAGTAGATCATATGACTCCAGTTTTTGTATCCAAAACATGGAAAGCGTTAAAAAACGCATTTATCATGTACTTTTTGACATTGTTATGCTGTAATGTTTTTGTTAAACAAATAGACCATGGTTTCCTTCAACTATTATTAGCTGTTTGCCTGAAAAACCTTTTGCAAAGTAATCTGTAAACTTCAGCTCTGTTTAGCCACTTACAGACACATTCTGCAGCAGACGACTTTTGAAAACATTGTGACAAATTAGGAGCAATTTCTCTGTTTGCCACAATGTTTTCACCTCTTTTCAATATTAATCATCATTTCTGATATAAGACATATTTCACATTTGTCCATGATATTTTCAGTTGTCACTGTGCTGTAGATTTATTGTATGTGCATGGGAAAGGGTTAATGAAATATTACTCTTTCTTTTAGATAGCCCAATCTTTTTGAAAACTCTAGTAGATGCATTATAAAAACCAGGCGCCTATTCAGACATACACACGTACGCCAATGCGAACACTTCATCAGAAAAAGCGAACAAATAAAAAATTCAAATATGCAATAAAGACTGAAGGCTGCTATGAAGAATGAAGAATGAATATCAGCCTGTCACTTAATTCGTGCAGTTTGGTTAGAACCGCCTCGGTGGTGTAAAGGTTATGATGTTCGTCCCGAGAGCAAGCGACCAGTGTTATATCCCCGGTCGAGTCATACCAAATACTTGAAAGTGGTAGTAGTTATTTCTCTCCATGGTGCTAAGTGTTGCGGGCGGATGAACTGGCGGAAGGATAAGCTTCAAATCAGCACTGATAATTACACAGGAAACACCGTAAAATTGGCTGAAATCCTGTTTTGAGCAATGTATCATTTTCCAAAAACACTTGTAAACCTTATCTGTTTAATCGAAAGAGTTGTAAGCGACAGATAGATATACATTTTGAAATCATTATTAAACTTCCGCCGTTTGATACAGGTTTCATACAAAGATTTACGCCTGAAAGTAAGCCAACATGCATGTACATTTTAAGCTCACCTGAGCTTTGCTCAAGGCGAGTTATTGTGATCGCCTTTTGTCCGTCGTGCGTCATGCGTCAACTTCTTCTCCTCAGTAACCAGTGGGTCAATTGGGATGAAACTTCACAGAAAGCATCCTCTCAATAACCTCACCAGATTTCCTTCACATTTTGGGGATCCATGCATAATTCTGGTTTCCATGGCAACGAAATGAAAAAAACTTCAAAATTCTTCTTCTCCCAAACTGATTGGCAAATTTTCAAAAAAAATTGTAGAAATGTTCCTTGGATGACCCTCTATCAGATTCCTTCAAGCCATGTTAATTGGTTGAAAAACATGGCCGCCAGGAGGGGGGGGGGCTATTTTGCCTTATATGGCTATAGTGAAAACTTAAAAAATCTTCTCCTCCAAAAGTGTCAGGCCGATTTTCAAATAATTTTGTAGAAATGTTCCTAGGGTGACCCTCTATCAGATTCCTTCAAGCCAAGTTGATTGGTCGGAAACAATTGCCGCCAGGGGGCTTGGGCTTATATAGCTAAAGTGAAAAAATCAATAAAAATCAGGTGAGCGATCCAGGAGCATCATGGCCCTCTTGTTTATTTTTTTTATTGGCTCTACTGGCCAAAGGCCAGAAGAGCTTATGCTGTGGTGTGGTGTCCGTCGTCCGGGCGTCTGTAAACAATTGCTTGTGAACGCGATACAGTCTTCAGTTTTGATTGTATCTCAATCAAACTTATACAGTAGTAAGATATCCATGAGAGCTCGGTTCCTTTCGCAAACCAGCCAGATCCGCCCATGCAAGATTGGATTATGGCCCTTGAAATTGTCAAAATTGCTATAATAGAGCTTGTGAACACAATAGAGGCTCCATTCACTATCTGATCTTCACCAAACTTACACAGTAGTTAGGTATCCATGAGAGCTTGGTTCCTTATGCAAATCAGACAGATGTGCTCTTGCAAGACTGGATTATGGCCCTTGAAATTGTCAGAATTGCTATAATAGAGCTTGTGAACGCGATAAAGTCTTCAGTTTTGATTGTATCTCAATCAAACTTATATAGTAGTTAGATATCCATGAGAGCTTGGTCCCTTTCGCAAACCAGCCCGATCTGCTTATGCAAGACTGGATTATGGCCCTTGAAATTGTCAAAATTGCTATAATTGAGCTTTTGAACACAATAGAGGCTCCATTTACTAACTAATCTTCACAAAACTCAGATAGTAGTTAAATATTGATGAGAGCTCGGTTCCTTTCGAAAACCAGCCAGATGTGCCTTTGCATGACTGGATTATGGCCCTTGAAATTGTCGAAATTGCTATAATACTGCTTGTGAACACAATAGAGCCTCGATTTACTATCCGATCTTCACCAAACTTAGATAGTAGTTGAATATTGATGCGAGCTCGGTTCCTTTTGCAAACCAGCCAGATCCGCCAATGCAAGACTGGATTATGGCCCTTGAAATTGTCAAAATTGCTATTATACAGCTTGCGAACACAAAAGAGCCTCCATTTACTATCCGATCTTCACCATACATACATGCTCTGGATTGAAAATGACCAAAGAACCATACCAGTAGAGCATAGGCCCTGTGACATGAGCCTCTTGTTTAATTACAGGTGATGCAATAAATCTGCTTGCGGTTATGCCTAGTAGATGCTCCTAGAATGCACCAGATGCACGTCTGCGCCTATACTTGATTTTAATCCAGGTACACCCCTGAAAACCATTGTGGGAAAGGGAGGGATTGCTGATAACAATTTCACTTAATAAAATGTATTCATGATATTTTAAAAAAATAATCAAGTTTTTCTTGACAGTAATTCAATTTTGAAAAGTAAAAGATGACGTACAGATTTAGAAGAATAAAAGATGATGAATCAGCGAATGTGTTTTACCTTTCTCACATATGACAAATTTGCTCACATATGACAAATTTGCAGCAGATAAATTTGTAAACATGTGAGTTTCATCATTAAATAAGTTTAAAACATTGTGGTAAATGGAGAAATTGTTCCACTGTGTAAATTTTCTCCTTTTTCCACAATATTTTTAAAATTTGTCTGCTGCAAATGCACCAAAATGCATCTGCATGTGGGAAAGGGTTTAGTGATAAAGATCACTTATGTAATAAGCAGGTAGTAGAATTTAATGTAGTGTTAACACCTTTAGTTAATCTAGTTACCCATGCTTTGCATTTACATGTTTTTTCCCAGTTTTTATAATGCGTGTGGAATGAAATAATTTTAATGAATTTCTCATATATTCAGATGAAAAGTGGGAATAAGAAATAGTCTTATGTTCTTTTAGATATTTTTCCACATCACTGGTTGTTAATTAGCAATCTTACAATTAAATGAAGTTTTTATTTGGGATTGAACTTTCTGAGTGTTTTACGCAGAATCAACAGAATTTCAGTCATATCATGGTGTTTCCTAGGTACCGTATATAACCAGTACTTTCCAGCTTATCCTGACACCAGCACATCAGTGGTAATGCTATACCTGCAAAGACTTTAAAAATGGTAGAAGGGGCTACCCTCCTAGGCGCTCAGGGTTGCAGGGTCAGCATTACAACTGACTGGCTGGTGTCAGGATAAATGGACAAGTAAGTACTGGTAACTTCCCGGCTGTAGCTTTTCCGGGGACTAACAAAAATCCCCCAGAAAATCTCCAGAGTATTCGGACAACTTTCCAGGGATACTTTTGGATAATCTGACACTTTCCATGGAAATTCCAGTACATTTAAGTGGAAAACCTGGAAATTCCATGGGCAACCCGGAACGGTTCCATGGGCACCCCGGAACGTTTCTGTGAACACCCTGGAAAGGTTCCGTGGACCCCGGAGTATTGGGACTATTACCAGCGTTTCCGTATCTTAACATTTAATTCCATGGTTTCCCTGTATTTTCCATGTATTTTTGTATTTTCTGTTAAGAGTCCCCGGAAAAGCTACAGCCGGGGTACCAAGGAAACGCAGTGAAATAACTGAAACATGGTTGAAAGCAGCCTAAAACACCAAACAATCAAAGCTATACAAGCAACCCTGAGCACCAAGGAGGGAAGTCACTACTATTATTTTTAACCCTTTCCAACATACAACAAATCTGCAGCAGACGAATTTAAAAATGTCTACTCAAAAATATGGAAAATATCTCAAATTGTAGGTATAATTATTGAAAAAAGTTGAAAACTTTGTGGCAAAAGGCGAAATTGCTCGTTTTGAGCAATTTCTCGTTTTGACACAATGTGTTCTAAAGTTGTCTGCTGCAGCTGCATCAAAACGGGTTTGCAGGTGGGAAAGGTTTAAAATCTTTTGTGCGACGTAACTTGGCATTGAACCCAGCGAGAAGTTCTTTTCTTGACCACTATACCACAGTCCCCTGCAATATGCATAGAAAGCTATTGTAAATTTAATAAGAATTTAGTAGAAATGACCCAGTGAATTTGAAAACCATAGAATATAGTTTTTGTGTCACATTTTGGGGACATTTTTGGCCAGCCACAATCCAGCTCAGTCGGTACAACTAGAGCTCTAGATAAGGGGCATTATCATTCGTAAAGCCTCCGGCTTTCACATGTATACATTAGCATATCATTCTGAGCATTATTCGATTACCCGCGTCTTTAAAGAAAAAACAAGTGCACCCCACTACGTCATTACCGGAAGTCAACCCGTTCACAATCATATTTGTTCTAGCGTTCGTACCGCGAGGTTGTAGGTATAGAATAAACCTTTTTCGTGGACGTTGTCCCGAATTTCTGGAGGTAGGAGTTTAAAATACGTAGTATTTTGTTATGGCTTCAGAGCAGGACGATGTCCTGACGGTGTCAGACCATTCTAGTGATGAATTTTCGGGCTTTAGTCCTGTTTCGGATTCCGGACAGGTTCAAAAAATTAAAAAGAATAAGTCGTCGGGAAAAATAAAAGGCAAACCTTCGTTGAAGATTAAGAGAAAAGAGAACAAAGAAAATAAAGGCAAAGCGCCTGTTAAGCCTTCGGGGTCGAACGTTGTTCGTCCTATTACATCAAAATTTGATATATCCAGTTTAAAGGATGGTGACATTTCTAAACTACGGGAGTTGTTGGGTATTACCCCTCCCATTAATACACAGGCTAATAGTGGTGATTTAGCTGATGACAATGATTTCCAGTCTTATTTTGGTTATAAGTTGGACAGTTTACCAAGAATGTCAGTGGAGTTCGACCCAGATGATTTATCTGATGGCGATACACCTGTTGGGAAAAAAGACATGTCTAGTAATTTGTGCAGTGCACTTTTTGATGATGATGTGTCTGCGGATGTTGATGGATGGGATCTTCCTAGACTTAAAATCCCTGAAAAGGGTGAGGCTGTAGCTAAGTCATTAGCAAATTTGATTAATACAGCGTGTACCTCACAATGTGAGACAGATAATTTGCTTGCAAAGTACAAAGTACCTCAGAATTGCGATATGGCCTGTCCACCTGTTGTAAATAATGAGATTTGGAAAATCATGGATAGGCAAACTCAGTCTAGAGATCGTGGTCTTGTGGATACACAAAATTTATTGGTAACTTCCATGGTTCCAATTATTAAATTGGCAGAGACTCTTAAGTCGCACATTGCGTTAGATAGTAGTGTCAGAGGTATGTTGGCAGATGCATTGACTCTTATTGGTCAGGTTCAGTTTAATTTATCTGTACGTAGAAGGTATATGATTCGGCCAGTAATGAAAAAGAAGTATCATTCATTGTGTAATGTATCTATGCCGGTTACTACCAAGCTTTTTGGTGAGGATGTGTCAAAAGACATAAAGTCATGTGATTCCTTAGGGTCTATTGGGAAGGACCAATATTATCCTAAATCTGGTTACTCATCTAGAGGTAGAGGCTACTCAGGAAGAGGGTCTTATAATAGTAATTATAATAATAATTATCAGAACAATAACAGATTCCAACCTTATCAAAGGGGACAAAGGAAGTCATGGAACAGAAACTTCAGGTTTCAGAAGAAGTCGGCTTCGGCGACTGCTACAACGTCAAATGACCAGACACAATGACATGAGGTGAGCTCAGTTTGTAGAGTCAAATGTTGTATAAAGGAATGGGAAGAAATAACAAATGACCAATGGGTCCTTGACACTGTTTTAGGCTATAATATCCATTTTGATTTGCCTCCAGTTCAAAAACGTGTTCCAAATGAAATTCCGTTCAATATAGAGCAATTTCAGATTGTTGATAATGAAGTGAAGCAGTTGGAGAAAAAAGGGGCTATAATTCCTTCAGTTCATGAAAAGGATGAATTTGTGTCAAATTTGTTTATTGTTCCTAAACCTAATGGAAAATACCGTCCGGTAATTAATTTGAAATATCTGAATAATTATGTTCATTATGACCATTTCAAACAAGAAACATTCAAAGTGATGTTGGATTTGGTTCAGGAGAAAGATTTCTTCACGTCCATAGATTTACGTGATGCTTATTTCACCATTCCAATTCATAAAAGTTCTCAGAAATACCTAAAATTTTCATGGTGCCAGTCCTTGTATCAATTCGTATGTCTGCCATTTGGTTTGAAATCAGCCCCGTTTGTCTTCACAAAAGTGCTGAAACCAATATACTCTTTGTTCAGGCAACAAGGTATAAGATGTAGTTATTACATTGATGATTCTTTAAATATGAATCAACAACTGTCAGTTTGTAACGATAATACGACAATTATTGTACAGACTTTACAAAGGTTAGGTTTTCTTATCAATCAAGAAAAATCCTCTTTAGTTCCATCACAGAGAATTATATTCTTTGGGTTTGTGTTGGATTCTGTTATGTTTAAAGTCTTTCTTACAGATAAAAAAGTGTGTAAAATAGTTTCAAAAGCACAATCTCTATTAAACTGTTCACTGGTTAATGTTCGGGATTTAGCGTCCTTTATTGGACTTATTATAAATGCATTTTATGCTGTGTCAGAAGCTCCGTTATTTTATAGAAGTATGGAAAGGAATAAGATAGCGGGATTAGGTCCAAACATGTGTTTTGACAATATGGTAGTTTTAACAGTATTATCAAGACAAGAGATGGAATGGTGGCTAAATAATGTTAGGTGCAAAAATGGCAAACCCATTAGACCTTTGAAGGTTACTAGACATTGTATTTCTGATGCTAGTTTGGAAGGCTGGGGTGCCATTGATCTTGATTCAGATGATGTGGCTCATAGTAGATGGTTAGGAGTTGAGGCAGGTTGCAGCATCAATTATTTGGAACTGCTGGCGGTTTTTTACGCCCTACAAGCCTTCTATAGAGATTGCAATAATGTGCATATTGAAATTCAATGTGACAATATTTCAGCTATAGCATATGTAAATGATATGGGGGGAATGTGTTCTATAAAGATGGATACTCTTGCAAAATCTATCTGGTTATGGTGTTTTCAAAGGCATATTCATATTTCAGCATCATATATAGCTAGCGCAGATAATAGTGCAGATTTCTTTTCAAGAACTTTTTCTGATTCCACAGAATGGATGCTGAAAGATGATATTTTTGATAGACTTTGTAAACAATTCTTTTTTCCTGATATAGATTTGTTTGCCTCAGGGGTTAATTATAGATTGAGTCCTTATGTCTCATGGTTTCCTGATTCAGGGGCCTGTCATTACGATGCATTTACATTGGATTGGGCGAAATACAGGCCATACATTTTTCCACCTTTCAATTTAATTGGAAAGGTCATTAACAAAATTGTTCAGGATCAGGTTGAAATGGCTATTCTTGTATTCCCGTTTTGGAGATCACAGACTTGGTTTCCAGTTATTTTAGAAAACTTATGTTCTTTTCCTAGTAGATTTCCACGGCACAGAGACTTGTTAACATTAGCGCACAACGGACAGTGCCATCCACTGGGAAAGAGTTTACAGATGATCGGAGTAACTGTCTCAGGGCAGCCCTTGGTAGTAAAGGCATTCAGGGAGAAATTACGGATATTATCTCAGAGTCATGGAAGACAGGAACACGAAAACAATATTCGTATGCATGGAGACGGTGGGTTCTTTGGAACCGTATCAGGTTTGGTGATCCGTTTATTACGACTGAAACTTTAGTTCTTCAGTTTTTGTTTTTTCTTCATAAAACAGGTAAATCCTATAGTGTCTTGAATTCTCACAAGTCTATGCTTCTACAGACTTTACTTTTGTTTGGTAATACATGGTGTGCTAATAGTCCTCTTATTAGCAGGTTTATGAAGGGAGTGTTTTTCAAGTGTCCACCGAAACCAAGATACATGTTCACATGGGATGTTTCAGTAGTTCTTACTTATTTAAAAGGGTTGGTTCCTTTAGATAAGCTTACATTAAAGTTACTAACTTTGAAAGTTACAGCACTCATTGCTCTAGCAGCTGCGCCTCGAGCACAAACTTTACAGTCCATGTCATTGGATTTTATGCTCGTTCAGGAGGATTGTGTAGTGTTTAGTTTTCCGTATGGGTTAAAAACTTCCAGGGCTGGTCATCAGTTCTTATTAAAGTTGGAACATTTCGAGGATGAGGATCTCTGTGCTATGCACACGTTGCTTTTTTATATTAAAAAGACTAAATCTGTCCGGGCTAGCCAGAATGTATTGGTATCGTATGTCACTTACAAGTCTGTGTCGACTAGTAGTATTGCTAGATGGTTGAAATGCGTACTTAGTTCGTCAGGTATTGACACTGATTATTTCAAAGCCCATTCGTTTAGAGGGGCTTCTACTTCGGCAGCATTCAGTAAAGGGTGTTCCCTTGCTAACATTTTGGCAACAGCAGACTGGGCGTCGGATAAAAATTTTAAGAAATTTTATTTGAGACATAGTTATGGGAAAAGTACTGTTTCTTTCACACAGAGTGTGTTTTCTACTATTAGTTAGTTAATCATGATACTACATGTGTTTTATGTTTATATGTATATATATATATATATATGATGGGTAGTTATTTGAGGGTATTAATACTTCATTGATTATTAGCAGTAACAAATGTTTTGTTGTTCTTTGAAGATGCTAATGTATACATGTGAAAGCCGGAGGCTTTACGAATGATAATGGCCCCTCATCCAAGCTTTAGTGATGGATGAGGGGCATTATTGAAGTAAAGCCGGAGGCTAAGCATGTATTCACCCTCCCTGTTTAACCATTTATTACGGTTTATCCCACCCTTGTACCGAGTTGATCCCAACAAAACATTACTCTTTAAATTATGATTGTGAACGGGTTGACTTCCGGTAATGACGTAGTGGGGTGCACTTGTTTTTTAGATCACCTAGAGCCAAAGGCTCAAGGTGAGCTATTCTGATCACTTTTTGTCCGTCTTACGTCGTCCGTCGTCGTCCGTCGTCCGTCGTTAACATTTAGATCATCTCCTCCTTAACCACTTGACCAATTTCAACCAAACTTCACAGGAATGTTCCTTTGGTGAACCTCTTTAAAAATTGTTCAAAGATTTAAATTCCATCGAGAACTTTGGTTGCCGCGGCAACAGAAAAGGGGAAAATTGCCAAATCTTAAAAAATCTTCTTGTCCAAAAGTACTGGCCCGATTTAAAAATTATTTTGCACAAATGTTCCTTGGGGTACCCTCTACCAAGATTGTTCAAATATTTCCGATCCGTTGAAAAACATGGCCGCCAGGGGGCGGAGCTTATTTTCCTTATATGTGCATTGTTAAAACTTTAAAAATCTTCTTGTCCAGAAGTACTGGCCCGATTTGACAATTATTTTGCACAAATGTACATTGGGGCACCCTTTACCAAGATTGTTCAAAAATTTCCGATCGGTTGAAAAACATGGCCGCCAGGGGGCGGAGCCTGTTTTCCTTATATGTGCATTGTTAAAATTTTAAAAATCTTCTTGTCAAAAAGTACTGGCCCGATTTGAAAATTGTTTTGCACAAATGTTCCTTGGGGCACCCTTTACGAAGATTGTTCAAATATTTCCGATCCGTTGAAAAACATGGCCGCCAGGGCGTGGAACTTGTTTTCCTTATATGTGCATTGTTAAAACTTAAAAAATCTTCTTGTCCAAAAGTACTGGCCCGATTTGAAAATTATTTTCCACAAATGTTGATTGGGGCACCCTTTACCAAGATTGTTCAAATATTTCCGATCGATTGAAAAACATGGCCGCCAGGGGGTGGAGCCTGTTTTCCTTATATGTGCATTGTTAAAATTTTAAAAATCTTCTTGTCAAAAAGTACTGGCCCAATTTGAAAATTATTTTGCACAAATGTTCCTTGGGGCACCCTTTACCAAGATTGTTCAAATATTCCCGATCCGTTGAAAAACATGGCCGCCAGGGCGCGGAGCTTGTTTTCCTTATACGTGCATTGTTAAAACTTAAAAAAACTTCTTGTCCAAAAGTACTGGCCCGATTTGAAAATTATTTTCCACAAATGTTCATTGGGGCACCCTTCACCTAGATTGTTCAAATATTTCCGATCGGTTGAAAAACATGGCCGCCAGGGGGCGGAGCCTGTTTTCCTTATATGTGCATTGTTAAAATTTTAAAAATCTTCTTGACCAAAAGTACTGGCCCGATTTGAAAATTATTTTGCACAAATGTTCCTTGGGGCACCCTTTACCAAGATTGTTCAAATATTTCCGATCCGTTGAAAAACATGGCCGCCAGGGGGCGAAGCTTGTTTTCCTTCTACGTGCATTGTTAAAACTTAAAAAATCTTCTTGTCCAAAAGTACTTGCCCGATTTGAAAATTATTTTCCACAAATGTTCATTGGGGCACCCTTTACCAAGATTGTTCAAATATTTCCGATCGGTTGAAAAACATGGCCGCCAGGGGGCGGAGCCTGTTTTCCTTATATGTGCATTGTTAAAATTTTAAAAATCTTCTTGACCAAAAGTACTGGCCCGATTTGAAAATTATTTTGCACAAATGTTCCTTGGGGCACCCTTTACCAAGATTGTTCAAATATTTCCGATCGGTTGAAAAACATGGCCGCCAGGAGGAGGAGCTTGGTTTTTTTTTGTTAAAATTTTAAAAATCTTCTTGTCCAAAAGTACTGGCCCAATTTGAAAATTATTTTGCACAAATGTTTCTTGGGGCACCCTTTACCAAGATTGTTCAAATATTTCCGATCGGTTGAAAAACATGGCCGCCAGGGTTGCTGCAGCATCAGAAAGGGGGCAAAATGTCCAAGCTTTAAAAGTTCTTGTCTGATATTAAGGAAATTGAATATAAATCCTACTTCAGTGATCCTCTACATTTAATTTGTTCAAGCTGTTTTGATTAGTTACAAAATCATAGCAACCTCGCGTCATCACAAAAGGGGTAAATTGAACTTTTAGCTACAAATGACAACTCCTACCATTCCACTTGACCAATTTCAATGTTACTTCACAGGAATGTTCCTTTGATGGTCCTCTTTCAAAATTGTTCAAATACTTGCATTCTGTGTAGAACCTTTGTTGCTGCAGCATCAGAAATTGAGAAAGCTCTTGTTAGATTTCAAGATAAAAATGGACTATTTCCACTCCTTGCAGTTTCATTTGAACTCCTGATCAAATTTTCACAGATATTTGCAGTTAAATATTTGCTTCTAATTAACTATCATTCAGGTGATCGATTTTAGGGCCATCTTGGCCCTCTTGTTCTTTAAAGACGCGGGTAATCGAATAATGCTCAGAATGATATGCTAATGTATACATGCTTAGCCTCCGGCTTTACTTCAATAATGCCCCTCATCCATCACTAAAGCTTGGATGAGGGGCCATTTTTCATGTTCTAAAATCCTTATTTGACATTCAAACCCAATGTTGTGGGTACTCAAAAGAATTGTAGGATTTTGTTGAGAAATAAGAGAAATATTGTGGGGAAAGACCCGTTCATTCCCTTTTATCTAGTCCACTGTGCTACTGTTCTGTTTGATCAGGATCTCGGAAGCTTCCCCTGCTGGAATGATTATGACCAAATACAGTCCTAAACAAGAAAGGATATTGAATACAATTTTAACTATATTTAAAACCTCTAAAGGTTGGTTTTGGATTGACGTGGCTCATTTCATTTCATTATAACCGACGTTCACGAACATGCATTACAAGATTGGATCTTGAAAATCATGCATACGGTCAGTAAGTACAAACTCGTTTTCTGTAATATGATAACCCTTTCCAAAATGCAGCCGCATTTCAACCGTGCAGCAGATTTGAGTGAGGACTCTTGAAAAAATTGTGGCAAAAGAGCAATTTCTCCTTTTGCCACAATGTTTTCAAATTTATTCAATAATCCTTCTCTCATTTTTTGAGATTTTCCTTATTTTTGCCTACGTGTTGTAGAAGTTGTCTGGTGCAGATTTGTTTTATAATGTGGGAAAGGGTTGAAGTACCTGCCGGTATAAATCGTGTTTACCTGATATGATAATGATGTATTTAGGGTTGTCTGACATGTCAGGAACCGCCTCGGTGGTGAAGCGGTAGAGTGTCTGCCTCGGGAAAGGGAGGTCGCTGGTTCGATCCCTGGCCGCGTCATACCAAAGTCTTTAAAAATGGTAGTAATGGCCGCCCTCCTTGGTGCTCAGGGTTGCGGGTTAGCATTACGACTGACTTGCTGGTGTCAGGATAAATAGATGAGTAGTTCTGGTTACTTACTCAGGAAATGCCGTGACATAACTAAAAATTGTTGAAAGCGGTATAAAACATCAATCAAATAAACATTTCAGGAGAGAAATGTATCTATCACCCAGAAAATTTGAGTTAAAGATTTGATGTAGAGTAGAAAGCCATGTCATTTTCTAAGATCTTCTGCTTCAGATGTCTTAACTGTCATCTGTATCACAAGCAAAGAGAGTTTTCTAGAAATGATCATAGTTTGCATGCAGACCAGGTCACTTGAAGCCCTCACCATGACCTAGCTTGACTCATTTATCAAAAGTAAATCCCTGATCATTCTGCAATTTCATCACAGGCTGTCCAAAGATAAAGCCATTATAGCAACACAAAAATGTCTTAACCCTGATCCTCTATTAGCTCTATCCCTTGTTAAAGATTTCAACCCTTTTCCATATACAGACACACCTGCAGCAGATCACTATTTTAAAGAAACAATACAATATATTGAGTAATGAGCAATTTCCCTTTTTATACGACCGTTTCTTAAAAATTATGGTATGGTCATGTCCGTCCGTCCGTTCGGGTTTTCCGCACTTTTTTCTTACATACTTTGAGCTATTGAGCTGAAATTTTGTATAAGGCTTTGTAGTGATGTGTCACAGATCAAGTTCATATTTCCTGGGATTTCGTCTATTTTTGAATGAGTTATGCCCCTTTTTGGACTTATTGCTATTTCTTGTTGGCAAAATATTTTCTACACTATTCAATAATTATACTTTCATATAGAAATGTTCATATTTTTGCTAGATGTTTTCAAGGTGTTCTGTTGCAGATTTGTTGTATATGGGAAATGGTTAACAACCATTTACCTTTAGATATTTCTCAAAGTTGTCTCCCTCAAAATCAAGTGAGAATTATAAATAATTTTACAAGTTTTTTTTTCGTACGCCCGGAGAGCCATAGGGTGAAAAGTGTTGTTTTCGGGCCCCTACCTTGACATCTGTGTGTTGTGGTTAAGCAGGCTGGACTATGAAAATCTTGTCTCAGCACCCAACCCAGGATTTTTGAAAAAAAAAAGTATTTATACAAAAATTAAAATATTAACGGGAAAAGGGGGAATCGTCCGTAATGAGCATTTTCTCCACTCACTGTTATGTTTTTAAATAGTCGTTTGTTGTGTAGGACTCGAGACTCGTCTGTACTTGGCCAAGTGTAAATGTTATTTGAGAACTTGCCGAATCATAATGACACATGTTCAGAATTGATCTGATTTACAAAATGATTGGTTTAGTGGTTGGAGTGCCGCCTTGAGAGTTCAAGACCAGACTTTAAAAATCGTTGTAGTGGTTTCACTCTTAAGCACTCGAGATTTGCAGGGATAGCATAACGACAAGAGATCTGGTGTCAGGATAAAACATTCAAGTACAATGGAACCTGTGCTAAAGAACACCTTGTAATATCAATTCCCTGTCTACAGCAACTATGCTTTTAGTTTTCATATACTCATTTTCTGTATAAATGACCCTGCAATTTAGGTCCACCAATGAACAAAGACCAGATTGTTCACTTCCCATGGGTGGTCTTTAAACAAGTTTGACTGTAGTACTATTTCTTTACCCAGGAAATGCTGTTATATAACTGAAATAGGGTTGAAAAGGGCTTAAAAGACCATTCATGAAGACGGTAAATACTGATCCTTCAGAATTCTTTTGCAAAGAATTCATTCCAAGATTTCTCCAGTCGCTTTCATACGGCTCTGCAGCAGACGGCTCTTTGAAAACATGGCAATAAAAGAAGAAATTGCTCAAAACAAGCAATTTCACCTTTTGTCACCATGTTTTCAACTCTATTTTAAAAATGATTGTACTTTCATTTGAAGGGAGTTTCCAAATTTTTTCGGGTATGTTTTCAAAGTCGTCTGCTGCAGATTTATTATATGTGGGAATGGGTTAAGCCCCTGTTTTATGAACATTTATTGATTGATCACAGTCATGAAAATACATCATGTGGACTGGTGCACTTGAAAGTTACACAGACCTACATTCACCAAGGTACTGTGTCCACTTATTTTCGAGCGCAGTGGACTGAATTATGTATTTAAGTGTGTATGCAGGAAATTGATTGTCTGCAAAACCACTTTGCATTTTGTAATGATAGTTCATTGTGAGCATTCCAACATACAACACATTTGCAGCAGATGTCTTTGAAATATTTAAGAGAAAATATGTAACAATTACTTTGCATAGAAGTTTAGTTTAAGAATATCCTTGAAAACATTGTGGCAAAAGGAGAAATTGCTCTTCTGCTGCAGATTTGGTAATGACGTGTCTATATGTTGGTTAATGTCCTCTACTATATTCCTCCTTATCCTGTAGATTCTACCTAGCTTGACAACCTGGCTGCCATAATAATACCATCAAGAAAACCTTAAAAAATCTCCTAAGTCTAAGATCTGCAGCTAAGGTGGAGTAAAGAAATCGGATTAATTCAATACCTCCTTCATTTGAAACATATTCACGTTTAACACAGGTTTAAAACCCAGAGCTTACCTGAATGATGCCCGTTTTGTCAGGGTAGGTTCCATTACTGGTGTAATCGCAAGTTCTCTCAGCCTTTTAAATAGAGCTAGGTACGTTCAATGCATGGATGGTTTAAAGGACCCAAATGGTTGCATTCTATATCCCACTTAACTCCTTAAGTGGATCCCACAGAGATGACGTAGCTCATTAATATGCAGATTCATAACGAGGCTAAAACATGTTTATGCAGTGCAACAGTTTTAATTTAGAGAAAAAATAATTTAATTATCGCATACATATAATTCATATTAGTACGAAAGGGTCGCAATAGTAATTATAAACTTTTTGCGCGGGAAGAGGAATTCAAAACAGGACCTATTCAGGAGCTTTTGTGGAACGTTGAGGGAATTTCGGATCGATATCGATCGGACCCCTTTTAGGAGTGGTCACTCCTGCATATTCCCGATATTTCGGAGAACTTTGAATATCGGTTTACGGACTGTAAATCGTGATTTGGTCTGAATGACACATTTCTTTTAAAGAAATTAATGCTTTCGTCGGACTGACGAAGCCACTTTGAAAAAGAATTGCCATCGTTTATATACTTATAAAGTTATGGCCAGTAAGAACAAAGAGGGGTCAGCGTCCCCAGCTGTAAATTTGGCAGAAGGCCAGGGCGGAAGTGACGCAAGACGATGCACAGAAGAACGACTAAGTATCTTTTTGGGCAAGGGCGAGGCAATCCTTACCCGATTTACGGATAGTGTTGTGGCATTCCGGGGAACCACAGATACGGTAAAAAAGCTTGGTGATACCGTTCTGCGTTTGGAGTCACAAATATCAAGTCTGAAATGGAAAAGATCCAACTCCATGTCGTCAAGTGACAGCGAGGCTCCGCATAATAAGCGACAACCGGAAACAGTTATCACAGACTTTCAACGATGACTTGGAGTGGTCTTTGTCTCAACACATTTTTGACAACATATTTGAGTTGTATGGACATATTGATGTAGATTTATTTGCTTCTAGACTAAATTTTAAACTACAAAACTATGTGTCTAGACGACCAGAACCAAACGCTGCAGCAGTAGATGCTTTCTCATTAACTTGGAAAAGTGATCTTTATTATATGTTTCCTCCTTTCAGTCTACTAACAAGAATATTACAAAAAGTGGAGGAGGATCAGACAGAAGCCGTGTTAATAGCACCAATGTGGCCAACGCAAAACTGGTGGGCGTTGCTTCTTCATCTGATCAGTGGGGAATCATATATACTTCCAAATCCCCAGAACATTCTTCAACTACCTCACAAACCGGAATACCGACATCCTTTACGTCAAATGAAGTTGGGTGTTTTTCATATCTCCGGGAAGCGTTACAACATCAAGACATTTCAGGACATGCTGCCACTATCATCTTGGATTCATGGAGAATGGCAACAAAGAAACAGTACCAGATATACATCAAAAATGGTTGCAGTTTTCAAGTGAAAAACAAATTGATACATTTAAGCCACCTGTCAGTGCAGTAATCAAGTTCCTAACACAACTTTTTGAACATGGTTTGAAATACAGTGCATTAGGTACCGCAAGAGCGGCAATTAATAATTTTGTTAGGATCTGTGGTGATTTAGAGTTGAGTCACAATTCCCTTATTCAACGATTTATGAGGGGTGTGTTTTTGAAAAGACCAACAATACCCAAATATAATGAAACATGGGATGTTGCTGTAGTTCTAACATATTTAGAGAAGTTACAGGACACCACACTTTTTCAGTTATCAGGAAAACTGTGTATGTTATTCTTGTTGCTATCTGCACAGAGATGTCAAACTTTACACTTAATTAATTTACAAGATATTATGATAAAAAATGATTCAATTACTATTATGACCAATCATTCACTAAAACAGTCAAGGCCGGGAAAACATTTAAACAATATTATATTAAAATCCTTTCCAGAAAATGAGTCATTATGTATTGTTACAATTATGAAAGAATACATTAAAAGAACAGACTGTCTTCGATCAAACGAGTCGAAGTTGCTTATTAGCACGCAAAAGCCACACAGAGGAGTGGCTAGGGCGACAGTATCTCGATGGATAAAATCAGTACTGATTAAAGCCGGCATTGACTCTTCATATGGGCCCCATAGCACAAGGGCGGTGGCGGCGGTGGCTACTTCATTGGCCAAGCTAAAAGGGGTATCTCTAGATGTCATAACCAAAACAGCTGGTTGGTCAAATGTGAGAACTTTTGCAAAATTTTACAATTAACCAATAGAACAATTGACTGTGCAGGAAGCAATACAGAATTCCTATACATCTAAGGTTTGACTCTTTGTTTGCAAAACTTAGTACTCATAACACACTTTATGGATCCTATCTTGTCATGTATAGTCACTCTTTTTTAGACATATGTACATACAATGTTATCATACAATTGATTGTTCTGACATACATTCTCATGTCATTATGAAAAATCAGCTCTAAAATCTCTGTGGGATCCACTTAAGGAGTTAAGTGGGATATAGAATTGGTAAATTAAACTAGACTTACCTTTGAAGAAGGGAAGTCGCAGTTTGATTGAGATTCTATTACCAATAACTCCTTAAGGGATCACACACCCACCCTTACCCACCCATGACAGAATGATTTTTCATAAAAATGGTAATGGTCACGGTTTATCTGTGAACATTAAATCATGACCAATATACCATTCCCTCTAAAGACTGAATCTGCATATTAATGAGCTACGTCATCTCTGTGTGATCCCTTAAGGAGTTAGTGGTTAATAGAATCTCAATCAAACTGCGACTTCCCTTCTTCAAAGGTAAGTCAGTTTAATTTACCAATTATCTGACAATTTTGATGTGATCATGATCTTTGTGGAAATAATAATATTCCTAACAAATATGAACATTAATACATTATTACCCTCTCACACACACACACACACACACAGACGCCTTTTGTCACATTGTTATTCACTTACTTCTTTTATTTAGAGATTATCCTTATTTTTGCCTGTATGTTTGGATTTTGTGTGCTGCAGATTTGTTGAATGTGGGAAAGGATTAAGCTTGTTGTCTAACCAAGACTATTTTCATGAATCGAAAATAAGTTGTTATCCTATGATGAAAATAGCATTTTAGGTAAACAATAATCTCTATTACATGTATCGTGATAATATTGGTGTTACATGGAAGGTGTTTTTGTTCAAATGTTGGGCTAAAATAGCATAATTATTACGTAAACAGTTACTTTTATTACCTGTATAATCCTTTCCCACATACAACAAATCTGCAGCAGACGACTTTAAAAATGTCTAGTCAAAAATATGATAATCTCTAGAATGGTAGGTATAATTATTGAAATAAGTTGCAAAATTTGTGGCAAAAGGACAAATTGCTCGTTTTGAGCAACTTCTCCTTTTGACACTTATAATGTTTTCAAAAGTCGTCTGCTGCAGATGCGTCAAAATGCGTCTGTAGGTGGGAAAGGGTGAATATATGGTGTTACATGGAAGCTAGGTGTTTTTGTTAGAATTTCAGGACAAATTAGCATATCGGGTAAACAATTATTTATATTACCTGTATTTTTTTTCATCTATGGTGCTACCTACATGAAAGATATTTTTGTTTTTGTCCTTGCAGTAACCTTATCCCAAATACAACAAATCTGCAGATGACGGGGAAAAAACAAGCAAAATTATGCAAAATCCTCTATCAACAACAGTATAATAAATTTGAAAACATGGTGGCAACAGGAGAAATTGCTTATCATTTAACCCTTTCCCTCATACGACAATTCTGCAGCAGACGAAAATCTCTATAATTGAATGGATAACCTATGACTAAAAGTGGAAAACATTGTGACAAAAGGAGAAATTGCACATTTTGTGCAATTTCTTCTTTTTTATGCCCCCGGAATCATAGATTCGGTGGGCATATAGTTTTTGGCCTGTCTGCACGTCTGTCTGTCTGTCTGTCTGTCTGTCTGCACAATAACAGGTACGGCTACCATATTTCACATGTGTATTCCTTGTGACATGACCTTTCTGTCAGTACCAACATTTTTGACCTTGCGACCTTGACCTTTGACCTAGATGTTGCCATTCTCGAAAAAAACTTTAACCTTGGCCATTACTTTTGAACCATAACAGGTACGGCTACCATATTTCACATGTGTATTCCTTGTGACATGACCTTTCTGTCAGTACCAACATTTTTGACCTTGCGACCTTGACCTTTGACCTAGATGTTGCCATTCTCGAAAAAAACTTTAACCTTGGCCATTACTTTTGAACCATAACAGGTACGGCTACCATATTTCACATGTGTATTCCTTGTGACATGACCTTTCTGTCAGTACCAACATTTTTGACCTTGCGACCTTGACCTTTGACCTAGATGTTGCCATTCTCGAAAAAAACTTTAACCTTGGCCATTTCTTTTGAACCATGACAGGTAGGGCTACCATATTTCACATGTGTATTCCTTGTGACATGACCTTTCTGTCAGTACCAACATTTTTGACCTTGCGACCTTGACCTTTGACCTAGATGTTGCCATTCTTGAAAACAACTTTAACCTTGGCCATTACTTTTGAACCATAACAGGTAGGGCTACCATATTTCACATGTGTATTCCTTGTGACATGACCTTTCTGTCAGTACCAACATTTTTGACCTTGCGACCTTGACCTTTGACCTAGATGTTGCCATTCTCGAAAAAAACCTTTAACCTTGGCCATTACTTTTGAACCATAACAGGTACGGCTACCATATTTCACATGTGTATTCCTTGTGACATGACCTTTCTGTCAGTACCAACATTTTTAACCTTGCGGCCTTGACCTTTGACCTAGATGTTGCCATTCTCAAAAAAAACTTTAACATTGACCACTACTTTTGAACCATAACAGCTTGTGACATGACCTTTCTGTCAGCACCAACAATTTTCACCTTGCGACCTTGACCTTTTACCTAGATGTTGCCATTCTCAAAAAAAACTTTAACATTGACCACTACTTTTGAACCATAACAGCTTGTGACATGACCTTTCTGTCAGCACCAACAATTTTCACCTTGCGACCTTGACCTTTGACCTAGATGTTGCCATTCTCGAAAAAAACTTTAACCTTGACCACTACTTTTGAACCATAACAGGTACGGCTACCATATTTCACATGTGTATACCTTGTGACATGACCTTTCTGTCAATACCAAAATTGTTCACCTTTCGACCTTGACCTTTGACCTAGATGTTGCCATTCTAGATTTTTTTTTTAACCTTGACCACTACTTTTGAACCATAACAGGTACGGCTACCATATTTCACATGTGTATTCCTTGTGACATGACCTTTCTGTCAGAACATTTTTGACCTGGCGACCTTGACCTTTGACCTAGATGTTGCCATTCGGGGGCATCAGTGTTTCACAAACACATCTTGTTTACCATGTTTTCAAAAAGCCGTCTGCTGCAGAGGCGTCAGAAAGCGACTATATGAGGGAAAGGGTTAATCAGTAAGTACTCCTGGTGCCACATAAGTCTTCTGTTGCAGAAGCATCAAAATGAGTGGTAGAGGGTTAACACTGGAGACCAACTATCTGGAGCCCTTCAGAGTCCCCAAGATGTGTCCCTTATTTGACAAGTTTATACCATACCCAAGTTTGATTGATTGTTATAAGTACCTTTCAAGTGCTATTAAACCCTTTCTCTCATATAGACGTTTTCTGACGCCTCTGCAGCCGACAGCTTTTTGAAAACATAGCGAGAACAAGAAATTGCTCAAAACGAGTAATTTCTCCTTTTGCCACAATGTTTTCCACTTTTAGTCATAGGTTATCCATTCAATTATAGAGATTTTCCAATTTTTTTTGACAAATATGTTCCAAAGTCATCTGCTTCAGATTTGTCGTATGAGGGAAAGGGTTAAAGCATTAGTTTGTATGATAAGGGACTAAAATCAACACTGTATTGAGTCATTTTACCCACAAACCCTGATGAGTTGTGCCCTACAAAATCTGTCTGGTCGGAATAATCTGCCCCTGCAGTATGTCTTGCAAACAGCACTGCCTCTGAGGAATATGTGCGTAATTAGCAAAGGTTTGCTCTATAATTTGATTCCAGCATTTTGTGATATGAATTTATGTGTAATATAATCTTATACACAGAGGCAGTTTCCAACAAAAATGTTAACCCTTTCCCAGATACGACAAAGCTGCAGCAAACGACTTTGAGATCATCTAAACAAAACAATGAAATGTCTTTGTAAATGAATATTATATTAATAAAAACAGTTGAAAACATTGTGATCAATGGAGAAATTGCTTGTTTTGAGGAATTTCTTGTTTTGTCACTATGTTTTCAAAAACCGTCTGCTGCAGAGGTGTCAGAATGTGTCTGTATGAGGGAAAGGGTTAAGCATGACACCAGTTATTTTAACTACAAATCTGATGCTGAAGTCCTTGAAAACTTCTAGGTAAAAATATGGAAAAACTCTACAAATGAAAGTATAATAATTTAAAAGAGTTGAAAACATTGTGGCTAAAGGAGAAATTGCTCATCATGAAGTTGTCTACTGTAGATGCGTCTGTAAATTGGAAAGGGTGAACCCTTTTCCTCATATAGATGCTTTTTGATGCCTCTGCAACAGACAGCTTTTTGAAAACATAGTGACAAAAGAAGAAATTGCTCAAAACAAGCAATTTCTCCTTTTGCCACAATGTTTTCAAAGTTTAGTCCTAGGTTATCCATTCAATTATAGAGATTTTCTATTTTTCGACAAAATATGTTCAAAGTCGTCTGCTGAAGAATTGTCGTATGAGGGAAAGGGTTCAGCATGTATGTCTTACTAAGTCATGATACCGTATGAACCCAACAACCTTCTATGGGGTGACGAGGCTTGGGTAGTAATGTTTGCACAATACTTTACCATTTTTGGACCAAGGTTAAAATCTAGAGGACGGCATGATACAGCTTTAGATAAGGAGTGTTAATTAAATTTTGAAAGGAGTCCAAAAATTTCCTATAGATTACGAAAAAGTGATATAAAGTATAAGTATTGTAGCAGGTTACTAAATTTAAATAATAGCTGCTCATTTTCATTATTTCATAATTGATTTTTGAAATAAAAAGAAAGTTAAATGAATAAATTTGATATCAAAGTAATATTATAAATGAAGAAACGTAACTGTAGCGGACGACTTTGAAAAAATCTAGGAAAATACATGGAAACTCTGTATAAATGAAAGTTTCATTCTGAGCAATTTCTTCTTTTGCCACAATGTTTTCAAAAGTGGTCTGCTGCAGATATGTGTCAGAATGTGTTTACAAGTGGAAAATGGTTAATTAATGTAACAAATAAAATTCTACCATGTCCATTGTGTTACAAGTGGTTGGAGTGTCTGACTTGAGAGAGGGAGACAAGAGTTGGATCCCTGGTCCCGTGACACCAAAGGCTTTAAAAATGAAAATAATAGGGTTATCCTGTTGTGTCCTAGTTTCGTGACCTTTAGCATCGATTTTCGCGCATGCGCATTTCGATATGAAGAAGCGTGTGGTCAAAATATTATTCTATTTTAGATAAGTATCAACATAAACTGGTAACATAAACAAAAATAAGAAATATTTTGAAAATATGTCTAAAATATACGCCTGTTTATCGGTCGTGAACGTCACAACGCTTTCTCCTCAGTTTGTGACCTAGTTTCATATTGCCAAAATATAAAGGCAAGTAATCGGAAGTAAAATGTAAACTTAGAAAAACGCTTCCATGACATTGACTAGTTATGCAGACAAAAAATGTCTCTCGAAAAATTGATTTCTTATACGTCACGAAACGAGTGCAAGGGCCGAATGGAGGAGAAAGAAGGATATATGGGCATAACTTACAATGCATCTATGTTGAGATAAATAATACCAGAAATACTTGTACATTACTCCGGAAATGCCGTGATAGAACTAAAATACTATTGAAGACAGTAAACAAACAAATAAATAAATAAAAAAAACCTAAGACGCATTTCTTTGCTTCCTTTTCATAACTCCAAGCCTCACATTCTGAACCAATTAAGTAATATTCTTAGGCTAGGATACAGAGTGATTGTTGAGCCTATTCTCCTAAGGATATAAGAATTCTTTTTATGCTTTGAAATGTAAAATGTTGAAAAAAGTAATATATATATAAATCAAAGCACTGAAAGCGCTGATGGTATAGGGGGCATATGTAAGTTGAAAACATATGGCATAGATCATATGGACAAACATTGTTGAAACAATGAAACAATGACCTTTAAACAAACCAAACCAAAAATGTTTGAAGCAACACATATTGCCTGCCAAGAACATATACCTCATTTGTCAAAGTTTTACCCTTTTCTTGTATAAACAAAATATCGAAGGACAAAAGATTGACAAAAAAAAACCACCAAGTCTTAAATTGATATATTGGACATATATTGAGACAATAACCGAAGAAATGAAAAAATTGAGTTTACACCTAAAAAACAGATTAGATTTGACGAAGTACAAAGCTTGGGGAAGCACTCATTAACGAAAAAGGGAATTTCACGCAATTAAAATTATATGAAAATTATTCAAACAATTCAAGTGATAGGAGGAGAACAAACCACTTTCGCATGCAGAGGTATTAAAATAAATTGCTTTGGTCAAGGAAAGGAAAATTGAAGTTATGAGTATTAACCATTTCCCACATACAACAATACTGCAGCAGACGACTTTGAAAACATATTGGCAAAAATGTGAAATATTTCCATAAATGAAAGTTTAACATCAAATAGAGTTGAAAACATGGGAGGCAAAAGGGGAAATTGCTCATCATGAGCAATTTCTCCTTTTGCCACAATTTTTATGCCCCCCATCGAAGAAGAGGGGTATATTGCTTTGAACATGTCGGTCGGTCCGTCGGTAGACCAAAGCCTGTCCGAGTGATAACTCAACAATGCCTGAACCTATGGTCCTCAAACTTGACATGGGGGTTCAGGATTACCAGTAGACGAACCCTATTGATTTGAGGTCATCAGGTCAAAGGTCAAGGTTACAGTGACTGAACGCGAAAAGCTTGTCCGAGTGATAAATCGACATTGCCTGCTTCCATGGCCCTCAAACTTGACATGGAGGCTGTGGGTGACCAGTAGATGACCCCTATTGTTGTTGAGGTCAAAGGTCAAGTCACAGTGACCTTGAACGTGAAAAGCTTGTCAAAGTGATAACGCAATATTGGCTGCACCCATGGCCCTCAAACTTGACATGGAGGCTGGGGTGACCAGTAGATGACCCCTATTGATTGTGAGGTCATCAGGTCAAACAACAAGGTCACTGACCTTGAACGCGAAATTTTGTCTTAAGTGATAACTCGACATTGCATTCACCCATGACCCTAAAACTTAACATGGAGGCTGGGGGTGATCAGTAGATTACTCCTATTGTGAGGTCATCAAGCTTGTCCAAGTGATAACTTGATGTGAATGCTTGTTTTATATTTTAATGTTTAATTACATTGTTGAATTTCATGTTCAATGTATGATTGTTGAGGGCCACAGGGAAGATTAGTGTAACTAACTGTGTTACCCTTAAATAAAGTATTATTATTATTATTATTATTATTATAACTAAACAATGCCTAGAGCTTTAGTCCTCAAATTTGACTTTTAGGTTTGGCCTGACCAGAAGATGACCCCTTTTGATTTTGAGGTCATCAGGTCAAAGGTCAAGGTCAGAGTCAGACTCATAACTCCACATGGCCTGCACCCATGGCCCTAAAACTTGACATGGAGGCTGAGCATGTGACCAGTAGACAACATGGCGCTCAGGGGGGGCATACTGTTTGACAAACATCTCTTGTTTCAAAAGTCGTCTGCTGCAAATGCATTGGTATGCGTCTGCAAGTAGGAAAGGGTTAAACTGAGTATGATGGGTACCCCAGGTTCTCACCACTGAGCTTAAATGAGTGCATGTGCCATAGCTATTGCAAAAACGGTATTAGCAATACGGTGAACAGTTCATTAACAGAATTATGGCAATAGAAGGGACTTGGATAAGGATTCAGGAACAGGAATTAGAGACACATCCGAAGATCCATAACATTTATAAGAAAACAGAGACATTTGAAGATGGTGATGAGTTTTGCCTACAATAATCATGGAAAACTGAATACATGTACTCATTGTGTCCAAGTGGGTCAAACAGTAAATGAAGACTTTTTGATAGACAAACAGTGTGTCCTGCTATAAGTAAAAAGCACCTTGAACGTTTTGAAGCAGTCCCATTGATGTGTCACAACAACACAGCATGCCATTAAGTTTGGAAGGTGAATGAATACATATGATCGGAAAACTTTGCCTGACACTTGCCTACTCTCCACTAGACTTGGACCATTTCTCAAAATCTAAAGGAACCATTCTCCGGAAGTTAGATTTGAAGACTGACAGTCTTGAAGCTGAGGTGGTAAGTCCTGTTAGATGTCTCAACTTTGTTTGTTTAGCAACCAGCATTCATGACCTTATACATAGATGGAGCACTGTGATCGAGCACTGATTCAGCAGAGCGAATGTTAAAATGAAGGAACATAGAAAGGAAAAGCGCATTAGATTTTTAGCTCTACTGGCAATTGCTTGTGAACGCGATACAGTCTTCAGTTTTGATTGTATCTCATCAAACTTATACAGTAGTAAGATATCCATGAGAGCTCGGTTCCTTTCGTAAACCAGCCAGATCCGCCCATGAAATTGTCAAAATTGCTATAATAGAGCCTGTGAACACAATAGAGGCTCCATTTACTATCTGATCTTCACCAAACTTACACAGTAGTGCATGAGAGCTTGTTTTCTTTAGCAAACCAGCCAGATACGGCCATGCAAGACTGGATTATGGCCCTTGAAATTGTCAGAATTGCTATAATACAGCTTGTGAACGCGATAAAGTCTTCAGTTTTGATTACATCTCCATCAAACTTATACAGTAGTTAGATATCCATGAGAGCTTGGTTCCTTTCACAAACCAGCTAGATCCGCTTACGCAAGACTGGATTATGACCCTTGGAATTGCCAAAATTGCTATAATAGAGCTTTGTGAACAAAATAGAGGCTCCATTTACTATCCGATCTTCACCTAACTTAAATAGTAGTTAAATATTGATGAGAGCTCTGTTCCTTTCGAAAACCAGCCAGATGTGCCTTTGCATGACTGGATTATGACCCTTGAAATTGTCAAAATTGCTATAATACAACTTGTGAACACAATAGAGCCTCCATTTACTATCCGATCTTCACCAAACTTAGACAGTAGTTAAATATTGATGACAGCTCGGTTCCTTTCGAAAACCAGCAAGATCCGCCCTTGCAAGACTGGATTATGGCCCTTGAAATTGTCAAAATTGCTATAATAGAGCTTGTGAACAAAATAGAGGCTCCATTTACTCTCTGATCTTCACCAAATTTAGATAGTAGTTAAATATTGATGAGAGCTTGGTTCCTTTTGCAAACCAGCCAGATGTGCTCTCGCATGACTGCATTATGGCCCTTGAAATTTTCAAAATTGCTATAATAGAGCTTGTGAACATAATAGGGGCTCCATTTAATCTCTGATCTTCACCAAATTCAGATAGTAGTTAAATATTGATGAGAGCTCGGTTCCTTTTGCAAACCAGCCAGATGTGCTCTCGCATGACTGCATTATGGCCCTTGAAATTGTCAAAATTGCTATAATACAGCTTGTGAACACAATAGAGCCTCCATTTACTATCCGATCTTCACCAAACTTAGGTAGTAGTTAAATATTGATGAGAGCTCGGTTCCTTTTACAAACCAGCCAGGTCCGCCCATGCAAGACTGGATTATGGCCCTTGAAATTGTCAAAATTGGTATAAAACAGCTTGTGAACACAATATAGTCTCCATTTACTATCCGATCTTCACCATACATACATGCTCTGGATTGAAAATTGACCAAAGAACCATCCCAGTAGAGCATAGGCTCTCATGGGCCTCTTGTTATTGAAATCTCTTTGAGAAATCAATTCAGCCTCCGCATATATTGGATGACCCTCGTATAACCCCTATAACTGTTACAGATTTTCACAAGATGTCTTGAAAACATTGTGGGCGAAAAAACCCACCGTTTCCTACATTAATTCAAATTTTGTATCAAAACAAATTTCCTAATTCCCAGAATTGTAACATTATTTTCCTAAATACTTCAATGCATGACTCTTAGAACAATGTTTCAGGTTAATGACTAATCTGCAGTCCTTCAAAACAAGAGGATGGTTTTAGTATAACAAGGAAGCATTGTAATCAAAGTCAATTGTATTTAACCCTTTCCCTCATATAGACGCTTTCTGACGCCTCTGCAGCAGATGGCTATTTGAAATCATAGTGACAAAAGAAGAAATTGCACAAAACGTGCAATTTCTCCTTTTGCCACAATGTTTTCCACTTTTAGTCATGGGTTATCCATTCAATTATAGAGATTTTCTACTTTTTGACAAAATATGTTCAAAGTCTTCTGCTGCAAAATTGTCGTATGAGGGAAAGGGTTAAGATGAAATCAGTTCCTGTTTATCCTTTTCCACACACAACAAATCTGCAGCAGACGCTTTTAAAAAAACAACTATGGAAAATCTATAAATGAAAGTATTATTGAATAGAGTGGCAAAAGTTCTCTGCTGCAAATATGTCAAAATGCTTCTGCAAAGACTAACCCTTTCCTTCATGTAGATGCTTTCTGACGCCTCTGCAGCAGACACGACTTTTGAAAACTTTGTGTCAAAAGAAGAAATTGCTCAAAACGAGCAATTTCTCCTTTTGCCACAATGTTTTCAACTTGATTTAATAAGTTTGTCTCCATTTTCACTGCAAAAGGAGAAATTGCTCGTTTTGAGCAATTTCTTCTTTTGCCACAAAGTTTTCAAAAGTCATGACGACTTTTGAAAACTTTGTGGCAAAAGAAGAAATTGCTCAAAACGAGCAATTTCTCCTTTAGCCACAATGTTTTCAACTCGATTTAATAAGTATGTCTCCATTTTCCATATTATTGTTGAGATGTTTTCAAAGTTGTCTACTGCAGATTTGTTGAAGGTGGGAATTGGTTAAAACTATAATGTGATATGTCTCATCCTTAAAACTTCCTGTCACGAAAAGCATGAAAATGATAGACAAGACAAAAGAGTAAGATATTGTGGAAAAAGGTGCCAGGTGAAAATAGCTAATTTTGAGTAGTTTCTTATTCTCCCAAACAATGGTTTTTTTCACAAATGTTCACAGCTGTCAAAATTTGTTTCTTTTTATAAGGCAAGGCTTGGGTTTTGGTGACTTGATTTATCAATGCTCATATTCTTACATTAAATTAGCATGGTCTTGGATTTCTACACTTTATGAACCATCCGTTTCTCTCCAGCAAAAGAGACTTAACCCATTCATACAACAAATCTGCAGTTCACGACTTTGAAATGATCTTGAGAAAAATAGGAATAATCTCTTTATATATAAAAGTTTAAAGTTTAACACTGTGACATATTTATCGGTGTCGCGTAAAATTCCCAGGAAATGGCGTGATACAACCAAAATATTGTTGAAAATAGCATTAAATGCCATTCAAACCAAAACTGCCAATCCATACAAAATTTGTCTGTACAGGTGTACTATTGGATAGAATGGTTTACTTTACAATGCCAAGGCAGTAGAGTCACCAGGTTGGTGCAAGCTTGTACAAATTGTACTTGCATATCGGAGCAACAATCACGAATAAAAACATGCGTTCAAATGCACAAATACTCTTTGTTACTGTGTCATTTTGCATGAGCAAAAATACTCCGATAAATTACAAGTCTTTATATACTCTTTCCGACTTACGTCAAATCTGCAGCACAGGACTTCGAAAACATATGGAAAATCTCGGAAAATGAAAGTACAATAATTGAATAGAGTTGAAAACAAGGTGACAAAAGGAGAAATTACTTGTTTTGAGCTATTTCTTCTTTTGTCGCCATGTTTTCAAAAAGCAGTCTCCTGCAGAGGCATTAGAAAGCGTCAATATGTAAAGGGTTAAGTAAAAGATGTGGAACATAAATGAAAGAACAATTATTGAATATAGACATTGTGTCAAATTGAGGAATTGCTCATTATTTATAAGCAATTTCTCCTTTAGCCTGAATGTTTTTGAAAGTTGTCTGCTGCAGAGGCGTCAGAAAATGTCTATATGTGGGAAAGGTTAATTGAAATTGAAATCTTTTCATTGCTTTAACCCTTTCTCAATTTGCTGACACATTTTGACTCATATGCAGCAGACGACTTCTGAACACATTATAATGTGGCAAAATAAGAGATAGTTCATAATGAGCAATTTCTCCTTTTGCCAGAATGTTTTCAGCTCTGTTCAATAATTTTTGTCTAGATGTTATTCAAGTTGCCTGATGCATGCAAATTTGTATTATGATGGGAATGGTTAACCCTTTCCATCATATAGACGCTTTCTGACGCCTCTGCAACAGACTGCTTTTTGAAAACATAGCAATTTCTCCTTTTGCCACAATGTTTTCCACTTTAAGTCATAGGTTATCCATTCAATTATAGAGATTTTCCAATTTTTGACAAAATATGTTCAAAGTCGTCTGCTGCAGAATTGTCGTATGAGGGAAAGAGTTAACTTTATTCGATTCGACGGCATCCTCTGAACAAATATATTTGAAGTCTGATTTTCATACAGAGTTTAAAATATCGTGGGAAAAGTGGAAATTGCATTTCTTTTCCCACTGTGTTTTCGAAAGCCGTCTGCTGGAGAGACATCAACTGTTATCTGTATCCGTGAAAGATTTATGATTCATCTGAGGATTCAAACCCAGGGGGTGGACAAACTTCCAGCATAACCCTTTCCCTTTTGCACACACATTCTGACACATCTGCAGCAGATGACATTTAAAAAGAATGAGATTGATTGATAGATTGTTTAGTGTTTTAGTCGCTTTTAACAAATTCTCAGTTATATCACATTTTTAGCTCACCTGAGCTAGGTGAGTTATTGTTATCGCCTTTTGTCCGACGTGCGTCAACTTCTTCTCCTCAGTAACCAGTGGGTCAATTGGGATGAAACTTCACAGAAAGCATCCTCTCCATGACCTCACCAGAATTCCTTCAATTTTTTGGGATCCATGCAGAATTCTGCTTTCCATGGCAACGAAACGAAAAAAACTTCAAAATTCTTCTTCTCCAAAACTGGTTGGCAGAAATGTTCTTTGGATGACCCTCTATCAGATTTCTTCAAGCCACGTTGATTGGTTGAAAAACAAAACTATTTTGCCTTATATGGCCATAGTGAAAACTTAAAAAAGCTTCTCCTCCGAAAATATCTGACCGATTTTCAAATAATATTGTAGAAATGTTCCTTAAGTGACCCACTATCAGATTCCTTCAAGCCATGTTGATTGGTCTAAAAATATGGCCCCCAGGGGGCGGGGTTCATATGGCTAAAGTTAAAAAAATAAAAATTAAATCAGGTGAGCGATCCAGGGCCATCATGGCCCTCTTGTTTAGGTAAGTTCCGTTTATCTTGACACAAGCCAGACAGTCCTAATGCTAATTACCTGTAATCTTGAGTACCAAGGGGGGGTAGCCATTACTACCATTTTTAAATTTTTTGGTATGTCCTGGCCAGGTATCTATCTCGCAACCTCTCGCACCTAAGGCGGACTGCCTACCACTACACCACTGAGGCGGTCTCAAATGGAATGAGCAATTTCTCCTTTGCTAAAGTGTTTCAAGTCTAAATATATTCAAAAACTATACTTTCATTTATTGAAAATTTCAGTGTTCTTGTCAGGATTTTTTCACAGTTCAACTGCTGCAGAATTGTTGTATTTTAGGAAGGGATTATTGATGTAACAACATTTTGACAATCATAACAGTTTTTTTGCATTGCAGCCCAGAATCTGCAGACTCTTGGAAAAAAGTCATGAAAGATAAATGCGGTCATGATTCACCATAGCAAATATCCAGTTACTTGGGAAATCATGTGGAAAAATTGAATTATGAAAATATCGTGAATCATCGTAGGGTATGATACCATCATTATTTACCTGATATGATATTTTTTGGTTTCTCCTGCTTCGATAACATCTGAGGAATCGATGTTATCTTTTTAAAATTGAGGCCCAATATTACGATACACACTTGAAAATGGATAAAACTTGTCTTTAAGAGCAATTTCTCCATTTTTCGACCATGTTTTCAGCAGTTGTTCGTAAGTTCTCAAAACTGGTCTGCTGGAAAGGTGTCAAATATTGTTTGTATCATAGAAAGAAATAGTATTGTTACTAAAACAATAAACCTTTGAAGAAGAATGAATGACTGACTCAAAAACTTTCATCCAATCAGAGGACAGTCTGTTTGACATTGTGTTTCCTTGCATCTCTTCGAGGGCTTGGCGTGAAACGGTTGTAACTAAAAACCTATTTTGAAAACTCTTGTATAGGGACAATTTTGACCCCTTTGTAAACAATACAAATTTAGGTGCCATTGCTCAGAACGAGCAATGGCACCTAAATTTCCATTGTTTACCAAGAAAAATGATTTAACGCTTATAAAGACTTTATGGCGAGGTGATTAACCTTGGTAAAAAATACTCATTTTAGTTACAACCGTTTCACGCCAAGCCCTCAAATTTTGTAATGATTATTACTCACTCCATTCACAACAATGTAAGGAAACGACCACTCATAGTCTCATTGATAGTGGACCTACGTGTCAGGGTTACTTGTTTCCATTCACTGCTGGTTGTCATACTGAATGCGTAAATATTCAAGGAAATTAACACCTTCCCAACTGCTGACACATTTTGATGTATCTGCTTCGTAATTAGCAATTTCTCCTTTTTGCCACAAAGTTTCAAACGTCGTCCGCTGCTGATGTGCGTAAAAACGTATCTGCAAGTGGGAGAGTCTTTAGTGACAATTTTGTCTTTACAGTCTTAACCCTTTCCCACATACAACAAATCTGCTGCAGATGAATTTGGAAGCATGTGGACAAAAACATTGAAAATACCTATAAATGAGGGTATATTTTATGAAAAAAGTTGAAAACATTGTGGCAAAAGGAGAAGTTACTTGTTTTGAGCAATTTCTTTTTTTGTCACAATGTTTTTTCAAAAGTAGTCTGCTGCAGAGGTATCAGAAAGCGTCTACATGTTGGAAAGGGTTAAATTGTGCTCTCTTTTATACATAATCAATTTTCCACCCAACAGAAATTGTTTTTAATAAGACTTGAAATACTGTCCTGGGATAAAATGTTTTGACTATTTATTGAAGCAATTATTGTAATTTCCAATTTGCAGGACAATAGGTCATGTTCACAAGGTTTTATAACCAAAAAAATAATTTCCAACAGTTAACGATTACAGACGATCATAGCAGACTCGAAAGTTCAAAAAAATAAAATATATGAAAAGAAAGTCTATATGCAATTTGTTATTTTAACCCTTTCCCTCATATAGACGCTTTCTGACGCCTCTGCAGCAGATGGCTTTTTGAAAACATAGTGACAAAAGAAGAAATTGCACAGAACGTGCAATTTCTCCTTTTGCCACAATGTTTTCCACTTTTAGTCATAGGTTATCCATTCAATTATAGAGATTTTCTATATTTTGATAAAATATGTTCAAAGTCGTCTGCTGCAGAATTGTCGTATGAGGGAAAGGGTTAAATCAGAGCATAATACATTGTGGATATTTTTTTGTTCTTTTCCACTATATAACAATTTTAAAAGTTAGGTATCATCTGCAGAGTCGCTAAAAGTCACATGGAAAAAGTATCGGAGAGTATCGGATTGCTTTCTTTGATTTTCTTTACATGTCTATTTTATAATTAACAATTAGCAGGTCACCTCGGTCTTCTCTCCAAGGTTTTAAATAAATAACTAAATGCACTTTGACTATTAAAAACTTTTATTGATATAAACAGCTTTTGACGCCTCTGCAGCAGACACCTTTTTAAGTTATTTGAAAAAATGTGCAACTGCTGAAAAGGAGGCAAATATCTTGCAGAAGTTACAATTTCATCCCGACATGTTTTCAAAGCTGATGTCTTTAAACCCATTTCCCACTTATAGACTTATGATGCATCTTTAGCACTCAAATTTTGAAAACATTGAAGCAAAAGAAGTTATTCACTCATAATGAGCAATTTCTCCTTTTGCAACAATGTTTTTAATTTTATTTGATTTATTATACTTCCATTTATTAATTTAGATGTCAATAATTTTTCGTCTACACGTTTTTAAAATTGTCAGCTGCAGATGTGTTGTGTGTGTTAGAAAGGGTTCAAAGATACCAGGTAAACAGTTTAACCCTTTCCCTCATATAGACGCTTTCTGACGCCTCTGCAGCAGATGGCTTTTTGAAAACATAGTGACAAAAGAAGAAATTGCACAAAACGTGCAATTTCTCCTTTTGCCACAATGTTTTCCACTTTTTGTCATAGGTTATCCATTCAATTATGGAGATTTTCCATTATTTGACAAAATACATTCAAAGTCGTCTGCTGCAGAATTGTTGTATAAGGGAAAGGGTTAAGTAGTGTGAAATTGTTATTTGATGTGTTAATGGCAATTCTCCCATGTTTGTTACTATAATTTATAAAATTACTAATCATTATGATTTGTATGAAATATATATATAGAAAGTTAGTCATGACTCAGTAAGTAAGTATATACTTAACCCTTTCCCATTTACATTGAGTAAAGTTTAAAACATTGGGGCTTAAGAACTTAATTGCTCATTATGAGCAATTTCGTCTTTTGCCACAATGTTTTCAAACGTTGTCTTCTAGTCTGCAGAAGAGCACATGTTAGAAAAGGTCAATATATTTGATAACTTGCCAATTGTTAAATTAATGGTGTGATCATTTTGATCCGATATTATGAAATACAAATGTGTCAACTCAATAGGATATGATATCATTTATGGCCCTGAGTTAGGGTTTTTCTTAATTTTTCCAAAAGTTTCCTTTCCTAATACAGAGAGATGACGTATCTCACAGATTACGTAAATGTGATTTATAGACATCAATTTTGTTTTACTTTAACATTTATTTTGATTAGCATTAATTCTGAAGCAAATTATTACAACTTAAATTAATCAACTCTGCTTTATGTTCACTCAGTCTTCACCCTCTCCCTCATACAGATGTTTTCTGAGGTCTCTGCATCAGACGACTTTATACTCAACCAGTACTTTAAGGTCCCAATCTTCAAATTTCACATAATTGGTCAACACCAAGACCTTTGGATAACGAGGCAGAGGTCCTTGAGTTGTCTCCAATATGAATTTTACCACTTTCCCACATGCAGAGACGGGTTGCCATATCTGCAGCAGAGGACCTCTGAAACCATGGTGCAAAAGGAAAACAAATGTTCAAAATGAAGATTAAAAAAACATGTATCCAATAATTGTTAATTGACATTTTCAAAGTCTGAGGCCTCTGCAGTAGACGACTTTATACTCAACCAGTACTTTAACCCTTTCCCTCATACAACAATTCTGCAGCAGACGACTTTGAACGTATATTTGTCAAAAAATAGAAAATCTGTATAATTTAATGGATAACCTATGACTAAACGTGGAAAACATTGTGTCAAAAGGAGAAATTGCACGTTTTGTGCAATTTCTTCTTTTGTCACTATGTTTTCAAATAGCTGTCTGCTGCAGAGGCGTCAGAAAGCGTCTATATGAGGGAAAGGGTTAAGGTCCCAACTTTCAAATCTTACATGAAGGGAACCCAAGACCTTTGGATAACGAGGCAGAGGCTCCACTTCTGAGCCCTTGAGATGTCTCCAATATGAATTTAAACCTTTCCCACATGCAGAGACGGTTTACCATGTC
>JASEVX010000002.1:121188365-121379302 GCA_031761405.1 Serripes groenlandicus
TTAACATTGTTGATAAGTATGTATATCTTGGACTGGTTATCAATGCGCATTTGGACTGCCAAATTTGTGTCACGGGCAGCTAGCAGAGCTTTGGGTGTCTTAGTAGCAAAATACAAACTTCTAGGTGGTATGCCCCATCACGTATATAAAAAACTGTATTACTCAATGGTATGGCCAGTTATAGCATATGGAGCTGCCATCTGGGGTACCACAACGTTTTCATGTATTGAGGCTGTAGAGAATCGTGCAATGCGGTTCTTTCTGGGTACTGGAAAGTACACCCCAAGCGCTGCTGTTGCTGGTGATATGGGCTGGGATCCAGTTTTTGTCAAACAGATGAAATGTATTGCCAACTTTTGGTGTAGATTATCAGTTAGAATCGAAATAGGCTTAATTTTAAAGTGTCAACTTTTTATGGTAAATTAGCAAATACGAACTGTAGAAATTGGTATTTTAGAGTCACAAACTTGTTTTCAAAATTGGGTTGTATTGACTTTTGTAGCTTAAATGCTCCTTTGAACAAAAATGTTCTAGCTCGGAGATTGTCAGGATCTGCCATGGAGGTATTTATTGATGAATGGGTTCTGTCAGTGCATGGTATTTTAAGTAAAAATGGACAAGGTAGAAACAAGTTAAGACTGTATCAGAAATTTCAACTTGATTATGAACCTGAACACTATGTAAATACAGTCATGCCATATGGTAATAGATCAGCACTAGCACAATTTAGATGTGGTGTTGCCCCAATTCGGCGATATGAAAGATTGGATCTTAATGAACGAATATGTCCTGTATGTACAAATGGGATAGAAGATGAAATGCATGTTTTGCTCTATTGTTACTTGTATAATGATGTCCGCCAAAAGTTATATGAGAAGGCCGTGCAATTGTTTCAGTACATATAGTGATATTGAAAAATTATGCTTCCTATTGTCAGATGAAAAAATTGTTAAATTTACTGCAACATCCTGCTCAGAAATACTTAAAATTAGAAGAAATTGTTTATACCACTAAATCTATGTTTTTAATATAGAGTTACTAAATATGATTTTAAGGTACATGTATATTGAAAAAAATAGAGAGTAAAGTTTGAGACACTCATTCTGTCTCTTCCCAATATCAAAAGTTGAAAGCTATTTTAAAGTGAAATTAAAACCAGTCAATATGAAAAGTGAATTAATGTTTCTTTCTTGATATTATTATTATAATTTTTCTGATTAATATTTTAAAAGTTAGTATTGCTTTAAATGAAAGGCTATTAATTAAGAAAAATTTAGAGTCCTATTAAGACAGGATGGTGTGTCTTAAAACTAATATATCCTAAATACACTTTAAGTAAAATGTTTTCAAACATTTTAAAAGGAATACTTTTAATGTAGCATTTATGAAGAATGTATTTTTATATATGCAAAATTGATTGTTTTTCCCATAAATGTTTAGATAATTATTGCTCATCTGATCACTCCTGATCTGATTAGGGCTGATATTCGATGATTTTTTTTAAAGAGATTTGTCATTTTATTTTCAGTATTTTATAGTAAACTTTAACTGTACATTTTAATCTAAGGATTAGCAATGGTAATCTAAGTTTTATAATGTAAATATATTGTTTAGAAACGATAGTCTCTTATAATTCTTTATATAATGGCCAATTACATAATGTATATATTGTATCAAATTATGTGTGCTGTAAAACTATGTATATTGGATGAGACTAAAATAAAATCAAAATCAGGGAGTTCACACTATTGTCTGATACAGGTGTAAATTATTATTTTACAAGATTTATTATGGAATGTCCGTTGTCAAACAGTTTTAATGTATATTTATTTGTAACCTATCTATAACAGGTAAAATGGGACGATGGAACCAACGAAATTTATTCGTGTACGGAGTTGGATGAAAAGGTTGTGTTATTGTAAGTATGACATCAACCAGGGTTTATTCAGATTTACCTAACACAATGTTCTGTGTCAGATGTTCTTTCATTCTTTCGCTGTTAATACACATATAGACGATTTGTTCTTCGACTTATAAATCGTTCATATAACTGTTTGAACTAACAACAACCTAACGACTGCTGGGTCCAAACAAATGAAACTTATATATTGTACATCGATTGAGAAATAAGCTTTCAGCTTATATTAATCACGCTCGATGTCTGCATCCTTAACCAGTACTTGCACCTGGTATGTGCGTTTGTTAAAACATGAATAATGAAAGTGAAAACTCATGTTATCAAATAAGCCGAGCCTACGGGGTCAGTGGATAGCAACGAGGTGCCGTCAATCCAGGGGTTGTGTGATCGAACTCCAGTTCGGCTTACATTTTTTCCGACGTTTGGCAAAAATTAATTGGACGATCATATTTTGTCATTCTAAAGAAGAACTAACCGTCTATGTGGAAAACCTGGCATTTGCTTAAAAAACTGTTTTATGGATCAATGGCGTAAAAACTATTTATGATATAGTTCAGACAACGCGTTTGCATTGGTTGATCTGGGTATATAATGGTAACAACTGATTTATGGTTCGTTATTAGAATTATTCAAGAGTACACACAATCAAGTTTTATTTATCTTTTGTTTATTGGGGTTTTACCCATTTCAACATTATTTCGATAAATAACACGCAGTGCACTTATTCATGATCCCTGCGTAAATAAATCAGTACTAAGCTAGGCAATGTGCCTTGTCCAATGGCTCCGAGGGCATATCGAATCCGGGTCGCCTGGTTCAAAATCCCAGACGTTAAACACGCGACCAGGGCGGATTCCTCACACACAATCAAGATAACCTTCTAATGTATGCATGTATGAGACATCTGTTTGTTTAGTACTTGTAGCAGGAATGGGGGGAGGTGCTTCATCGGTCGCAAATGGAATACGATGGGGAAGAATTAACGGATCATGTATCCTGCATGGAGTTGTATTTCATAACTTTAGCATACTTAATTCTTCACAGGAGAGACGGTCAACAAGCAACAGGACATAGAGCGATCGAACCACCTGCTACGCAGAAAGTGCGTCGGAATAAAAATCTTAAATAGACCTAAAACCCCATGGCTTTTGAAACTGATTCCTTTCTGGATAAATAGCTCGATTTCTTATTTTCTAACAGATAACTGGCATCTATCAACTATTTTAGAATCCTTTAATACTATCGATGTCTTATATGTGTTCACTTTCTGACGCCCTGCAACATATGACGATTGAAAACATTGTGGGAAAAGGAGAAATTACTCATAATGACAATTTTCTCCTTTTGTAACAATGTGTTCAACTATAATCAATAGTGGAACTATCAGCTATTGAAATATTTCCTATTTATGTGTAGATCATTTCAAAATCGTCTTCTGCATATTTGTTGTATGTGGGAAAGGGTTAAAACTTGAATAATCTTGTGTTTATTGTAATTTAATTTATTTTTTTACTAAATAAATCCAAATATGTATATAAATGTATTTCTATCATTCAATCAATAGTTCTGTTCTGCCTACTTCATTTTGATTTTTGTCCGGATAAAGGCCAATTAGGCTATAAAAATCCTATTTTTGCGAAGAAATGTAAATTTCACCAGAATGCATTGAATATATGGCATTGAGTTTTAATATATTGTAAATATGTATAGGCTGCACTGGACATTTTTGATATGATCATTCTTATTATTTTGACAGTATGTGAAAAAACAATTTCTACCCAGCCCGATTTGTTCCGTCCATCATGACGGTAACTATCTTCGCGGGGTGTATCTTTCTTGCATAATACATGACCCCCATTATTGTCTTTAGCTTATTTTAACACTTAGAGGTAACCCTTTTAAATGATATTTAGTGGTCCATCTGTTTGACGCTTCGACTGTTTGACAATGGAGAGTTGAAACTGGTTGATTTACATGGAACCAAAGAAATAATTCATGAAAGTTATCACTTGATCTTTGATGTTTAACAATGAGTTTATCGGGAAATAACCCTCCGTTATTTCGCAATAAACGACGGAAAGACATGACATAAATCAACCTGACATATGGCTTTTAGGCCCTAATAAATTTACAACATTTTTAGAAAACTCAACATAAAGGATTTGCAAATGCTAAAAGTTTAATTCTTATACTACGACACTGTGTTATAGTTCGTCCACAGTTGACATATCTAGATTGTGTTTTATTAGTTTTCGAGATGTGAATAGTTCTTTTTAAAGGAATAAAATGTCCTTTAAATAGTATTTGTTTTTATTTATTTATGTCCACTTTTCCTTTAATTAACTGCATCTAAGATCTCTATGTGATTCGTTTAGGTGTGTCTGTAATTAATTCTTTCAACTATAGTCAAGGTATAGACGACATTTGGATTACCAGAAAGAAGCAACGGTTTTAAAGTCACAGTGGAAACAAAGTAGTTGTTATTTAACAGCAATTTCCTCACATTATTTCCAGACCATTCCCTTGAACATTTGAATGTGTAAAACATTTCGTTAAAACGTCAAAAAACCTTCTTATCTAAACAGCCGAAGGAGAAATTTCTCATTACTAGCACTCTCGTCTTTTTCCACAATATTTTCAACACTTTATTTGTAAATTAGTCGCTTGTTCGGATAATGTATTTACTCCACATGCAAGAACTAGATTGAGGAAAGGACCACACGGATTCCAATTTATTCCGCTCAGGGACGTAGATAAGATCTTATCTACGTCCCTGGTCCGGTTCAATTTCGAACCGACTATTAAGGTCGAAACGTTTTCACCGGATGTTGACCGTACGCTGTCTTCATTTTACGTATTTTGTCAAAGTTTTTAGAAAGAAATATCTATGATAAAATCAACACATATTTCAAAGAAAACAAATTAATATTTTATTTTCAATCATTTTTTAAACTGGGTCTCAATAGTCGGGTGATTCGGCTGTTTTTTTATGCTTGAAATAGATAAGCGTCCTGATACTTTTAATAAATCCATACTCAACACCAGTAACGGTATTTTGAGATGGTTCATGCTTTATCTATCATATAGACAGACTCTAGCCGCTGGAGCTCTATCTATATGTGTTCCTGTTTCATATTCGGACCGCTGTTATGCCTAGTCTTTGTCAATAGCTTATAAGCTATGGTAAAATATAAACTCCTGCTTTATGCTGATAAATAAGTTAAATAAGTTTATCATGTACCTGATATAAACTGCAGATACCATATTTACTAAGAACATTATAATTTTCTGAACCTGTTTCCAGTAAGCAAACTTGAACAGATTTACCCAACAGGCAACTGTCAGTGTTAACATAACACGTGGTTTTGCTGCATATTGTTTATTTCTCAAGATGCTGTCCATAACTCCATTACAAGCCTTAGCCTTTGCTGTCCCTTTAGTTAAACATGTAATTATAATACATGAGGACAAACTGAGAATCCATTTGAATAATAATAAAGTTAACAGATCTGTAGTAAATTATCCTCTTTTTAGGACAGAATAAAAAGGGTTGTTTTGTAATTCTTATGCAAACGCAGAAAATATGATACCACTGTTTACGGGTTTTTCCTATTCTATAATTAGTAACATCACTTTTGATTTGAGAATAACCTTGTTTCGTTTTAGAGGAATTTCACGATGAATATTATTTTCTTTTCCAATATTTTTTCTTTTAATAAACTTCAAAGTCGTGTCAGATAGGATCTTTTGGAATGGGTAATGTAATGTAATAGTTCTATTATTTGGGTATTAAGCCAAAACATTGTAATAGTTTGACCCACATTTGGAAAAGAAACTAAGAAAACGCCTGTTCTTTGTTATATAAGAGTCACATCTGTTCATGAACAAGGCGATACACAGGAGATATACCAGATCATGGAGCAAACGGTAAGGGTACAATTGACACTATATTGTCGTTAACAGTTTGTAAGTTAAATAAATGGAATAGTAGGCTAATATGTCCATTAATTTACACACATTACATTGATGTAATGTCCTGTTCACTTTCGACTTCGACTTCGGTATTTCGAGAGACAACTGTACACATCAACAACAAAGTGGAAAGCACTAATGGAAGTTTTTTATGTTCTAAAAGTATTTTATGACACTCTAGCCCTATATTGTGGGTACTTCATAAAAGCGTTTCAATGAGACGATTATTTCGAGTATCAGCAACATAGGGGTTGGTTGGACAATAAGAGAGATATTGTCGGGGAGAGAGCTGTATATACCTCCTTATCTAGAACTATGTACACATACATCTAATCATTTTACAGCGCTTGGACAAACTAACAGAGGATCTTAAACAGATGAATATGATGGTTGCGGAGAAAACAAAAAATCTCTCAGAATCGAAAGACATGTGTCTTAGGTAAGTTGATAAATTGTGTGGTGTTGTTACTCGGGGGTTTTAGCTTATTCATAGTATTGCTTACCAAACAGCATCCTATCGATGTCGTTTATATTTTGTAACACTTTCCCACATGTAGATGCATCTGCAGTAGACGTTTTCTGTAAACCCTTTGGCAATAGGAGAAATTTCTCAACATGAGCAATTCCTACATTTGTCATAATATTTTCAACTATATTCAATAGTTTTACTTTTATTTATAGATATATTCAATATGTTTGTCTATATGTTTTCAAAGACGTTATCTGTATATTTGTTGTATGGGTTTAACTACATTGTGTTTCTATGTTTATCAGTTCTGAGAGTAGTTCGAACTTTGCTATAAATCTGTTTCACCTGTGTTCATTTCATTGTTCATGTTTCTGAGATTTAATACATGTAGCAACTTATAACAAGTATTTATGAAATGACCAATAAAACCTGAGTGATCTTTCGTTTTGCATTTTATTTCAGTAAATGTCAGAGAATGGCCAGGGAGTCAGGTAAAAAAGAAAACAACTTATTACTTTAAAGAGAAACACGACCTATTACTCTTATTTTAGATATATTCTTTTTAGATTTTTTATTCACGAAGCAATGACTATCATTCCATTCTTCTCTTGTACAAATTTGTTTCCAGTTTTGAAAATCATGTTCTGACATGTAATATATTAATTTTGCACATCAAAGCATACATTACAGTGTATATCAGTACATGGAACACATCGGCGTGTAAAGAAGGCACGTGGGAGGTTGTGAGCACACACAGTGTAACCACAGTATTCACTGACCCATAACTTGTACTATCGCCCTTGGTGAGACTTCTGGCCACTACTACGATTTTACCCTATAAACAGTAAATCTGTAGCAGACGAGTATGAAGACATCTAGACAACATTATTGAAACTATCTTATTGAATAAAGTTGAATAGAGTTGAATACATTGTGGTCAGAAGAGAAATTGTCCATATGAGTTATGTTTCTTATTGCCACACTTTTTCAAATTAATGTGCACTACAAATGCGTCAAAACCATGATGAAACATTTCTCCTTTCAAACAATGTTTTCAAAAGTCAGCTGGTGTTGATGCAGCAATGTCTGCTTCTCAAAACTTGTTAAGAGATATGCAAACAGAGAGTTTGTCTAAGGCTACTGATATGTTTCCAGTATTCAGTGTTTACAATGTACTCGCTCAACATAATACATGATAAACTCAGAAGACTGAAGGGATCTTCGTTCTGGAACTTATTTCTTTTCACTGGTAACATGCAAGATGAATGGCTCACTATTTGTGTACACTATGTATGGCTCTTGTTTGCATTCAACAGATGTTGCTAGACGAATAGAGACTATCGATGCCAAGGTAGACGAAAATGATATTCTATTACGGAGTTTTAAAGACAGCGAAAATCAAACAGAGGAAAACTTAGACGATATCAGATGTAAAACTAAAGCAATTGAATCAGGAATAGATGAATTGAAAAGGAAGATACTTTTGAATCAATCAAACAAAAGCAGACCAAAACCTGTCACTGTGTCACGTAATGATATAGGAAAAGATAGTACGACTGCCAGTGTAACCGAAACAACAGCAGTACATGACCGGAGTCAGTCTCTACAACTTGTACCCGTATCTAAAGGCAGACCAAATCCAACAGATGAACCGTACGTATTTTTATGTATGACTTGAAATCATGTTATATTATATCTGCCTTTTTTTTAACCGTTTCGCTGCCAAAGACAATTATAGGCTTTAGCAAACATGCATATTCAGGCGAGAAAGCTCGTAACGAGCTGTCTCTCCTGAACTTTGCATTGTTTGCAACTAAGACATTACATTTTACGAAATTCTCTGCTGGGCGAAAAATGAAGTAGTCCATTGTTCAACATTGAAGAATCGACTTTGTGAAAATCGACAGTGATAGCGTTAATGTGCAAAACCAAAGATGGCATTATATTGCCCTTAATGGACCGTCTCCTGATTGTGGGTCTACAGACTTAATATGCTAATATAATCTAGAACACAGTAGACTCGCGATTACTTGTCGGAGGGAACCCATATATTACTTCGAGCTATAGACGTGTTCGAGTCATCCCTCGACTTATGCTTAATTCATGTATTTAATTTTCAGCTTTGAAATCCATTTACATAGATAGATAACACGGCAGACATATCACGTTATATGTCAATTTTGTGTTGTCGCACTTCGTGTGATAACAATATTTAGTTTAAGATATTTAATTTGTGTCTGTTGGTGATAGAACCGACTGATGAGTCAATATTTTCACTGGCTTCTACTGATTGATCATATATATATATATATACATGTATATATATATATATATTAAGGAAACCGGATATGCGCGTCGTGAAGCGAGAAAGGTTAGATATGGCGAAGCGGGAAACAACACGGACACCCTCGAAACGTAAGATTTGTTTATCTGTATGATCGCATTTGTTGTAGCATATTTAGGAAAGACTAATTATATTACATGTATATTAAGCTTCGTCTGGACCTTCTTTGGGGGTGTAAACGAAGCTCTGTTTTGACACAGCAGTTAAAGACTTCTTTTTTGTAAGAAGTTGCGTTTATGTATGTGTAACATTGCGTATATGGACAGTGAATGCTGAGATGACACTGTAAGGATGCACAGGCTTATCCGAGTCATCACTGTCCGCAGAGTTAATCAGACCCCAAGTCGTAAGACGGGACTTTTTTAACGTGGAAAGAGTGGAAAGGGGGGGGGGGGGGGGGGGGGGGCTCAAATGTAAACGAGACAAATTCAACTCATTAAGGATGGTGTTTCATAATCAGATTGAGGAGGGCTTAACAGAAATACACGTCGTCGACATATGCATGATCAATGGATTGACTATATTTTGATTTAAGGCACATTTTGTTTGGAACTACAGCTCCAATGTTGATGGAATATTTATGATAATTCGCCAACTATGGAGGCCATATGTAGGACGCACAGTGTCTCCTAGGTTAATGGAGACTGTGAGTCATACACATATGCTGTTATAAGGGAAGCATAAACTTGACATTATAAAAGCTACACTGTGAACAGAGCTCAGAACATAAACTATACACTATCCGAACAGGTAAGGTATATACAATCAGAGTGTCAGTTCCCCCGTCACGACACGGCAAGAGTCACAACTGATTACACTAACTAATAACTGCCCTCAGCATGTTAGTGCATGAAAATCACATCCTGTGAGATAGTATTCCCTAATGCATCAACAGAACTGTAAATTATTAGACTCTACCAAAATAAGTTTATGAAACTTGACTACGACGATAAAGCGACAATGTTGGGAGGTCAAAGACAGTCGTTGAATAAGGTCCAGGTAATTTTGGACCATAAGCCTCGGCTGCTGTGAGGTTGAATGGTTAGCAAGTTGTGTTCAATTGTTATATTGTTTGCATGCACAGTCTAAGTTTTGAGGAAACTTGACTCAATTATACACCAGTATATATCGAGGCCGTATACTGGTTAGAGATGAGTTTAAATCGAGGCCGTATACTCGTTAGATACTCGTTAGATACCAGTATAGGCCTAGGGCGTATACTGGTTAGATACCAGTATAAATCGAGGCCGTATACTCGTTAGATACTCGTTAGATACCAGTATAGGTCGAGGCCGTATACTGGTTAGAGACCAGTATAAATCGAGGCCGTAAACTGGTTAGACACCAGTATATATAGAGGCCGTATACTTGTTAGAGATCAGTATACTTCAAGGACGTATACTGGATAGAGATCAGTATATATATACTGGTAACTGGTTAGAGATAAGTATATATCGAGGCCGTATATTGGTTATAGACCGGTATACATCGAGGCCATACACGGGTTAACGACCCTTATAAATCGAGGCCGTACACTGGTTATACAACAGTATATATAGAGGTCGTATACTCGTTAGATACCAGTATATATAGACGCCGTATACTGGTTAGAGATCAGTATATGTATATTGGTTACTGGTTAGAGATCAGTATATATCGAGGCCGTATACTAGTTAGAGATCAGTATATACCGAGTCCGTATACTGGTTAGAGAACAGTATACATCGAGGCCGTATACTGGTTAGAGATGAGTATAAATCGAGGCCGTATACTCGTTAGATACCAGTATATGTCGAGGCTGTTAACTGGTTAGAGACCAGTATAAATAGAAGGCCGTATACTGGTTAGAGACTAGTATTTATCGAGGCCGTATACTGGTTAGAGACCAATATAAATCGAGGCCATATACTGGTTAGAGACAAGTATAGATCGAGGCCATACACTGGTAAGAGATCAATATATACCGAGGACATATATTGGTTAGAGATCAGTATACATCGAGGCCGTTTACTGGTTAGAGATGAATATAAATCGAGGCCGTTTACTCGTTAGGTACCAGTATATATCGAGGCCGTATACTGGTAAGAGACCAGTATAACTCGAGGCCGTATACTTGTTAGAGACCAGTATACATCGATGCCATACACTGGTTAGAGATAAGTATATACCGAGGCTGATACTGGTAAGAAACCAGTGTAACTCGAGGTCATACACTGGACAGAGACCAGTATAAATCGAGGCCGGTTACTGGTTAGAGACCAGTATTTATCGAGTCTGTATACAGGTAAGAGATCAGTATTTATATATACAATATATATTGTTACAGACTAGTATATATCGAGACCGAATACTAGTTACAGACCAGATAATATAGAGGCCGTATACTGATTAGATACCAGTGTATATGGAGGCCGTATACTGGTTAGATACCAGTGTATATGGAGGCCGTATACTGGTTAGATACCTTTGTTTATGGAGGCCGTATACTGATTAGATACCAGTATATATTGAGGCCGAATACTGGTTACAGACCGGTAAAAATAGAGGTCGGATATTGATTAGATACCAGTGTATATTGAGACCGTATACTGGTTAGATACCAGTGTATATCGAGGCCGTATACTGGATAGATACCAGTGTATATTGAGGCTGTATACTGGTTAGATACCAGTGTATATCGAGGCCGTATACTGGTTAGATACCAGTATATTTCGAGGCCTTATACTGGTTAGATACCAGTGTATATCGAGGCCGTATACTGGTAAGATACATGTGTATATCAAGGCCGTATACTGGTTAGATACCAGTGTATATGAAGGCAGTATACTGGTTAGATGCCAGTGTATATGGAGGCCGTAAACTCGTTAGATACCAGTGTATATGGAGGCCGTATACTGGTTAGATACCAGTGTATATGGAGGCCGTATATTGATTAGATATCAGTGTATATGGAGGCCGTATACTGGTTAGCTACCAGTGTATATGGAGGCCGTATACTGGTTAGCTACCAGTGTATATGGAGGCCGTATATTGATTAGATACCAGTGTATATGGAGGCCGTATATTGATTAGATACCAGTGTATATGGAGGCCGTATATTGATTAGATACCAGTGTATATGGAGGCCGTATATTGATTAGATACCAGTGTATATGGAGGCCGTATACTGGTTAGATACCAGTGTATATGGAGGCCGTATACTGGTTAGATACCAGTGTATATGGAGGCCGTAAACTGGTTAGATACCTGTGTATATAGAGGCCGTATATTGATTAGATACCAGTGTATATGGAGGCCGTATACTGGTAAGATACCTGTGTTTATCGAGGCCGTATATTGGTTAGCGACTTTATATGGCCAAGCGCATTGTGGTTCATATGATTTTCACTTTCAGACATGTATTTGACAAGAACTACTGGCATACGACAGATCTGGCTTATACTTTGTATTCAAGGAAACTTATTTCAATATAGCATCTTAAAATTAAAAATCAGTTGTTTTTTCATTCGAGCTTACCTTAATTTTCTTTGTCGTTATAAACTAGATGTGTGTTTCCCACAAACGCAGAAAGAGTATGGCTTGGAACTTTTTTGGGACATGAAGGCACAATCCGAAAAGCGGAAAAGTTTGTTATTTGTTATCTTTCTATTGTAATCCCTTCCCACCTGCAGCCGCATTTTGACGCATCTGCAAGAGAAGACTTTTGAAAACTTATTCCGCAATTTCTCTTTTCAATAGTGTACGTCCGATGTTTTGAGCATTTGTATTGTGAAAATTGATTGGACTGGCGACAATCCATCATTTGGATCAGTGAACTCGAAAAAGGCAGATAGGATGACTTCGTGAATGTTCGTACAAATCTTTGGAAGTAATCCATATGCAGCAAAAAGATGTAACAATTTAGAACATAAGGGTAGATAACACTTACCATCAACACACGGAAAGGAACGATTCATGATCGGTAGAGCTGACCGTCTTATATGCGAGTACGTTGGTCAACTAATGTATGCGCTTGTCCAAGGTCAATTAATGTTCTCAACATATCTCAACCACAGTGGCGGCATTGGGACATTTTGACGTTGATGCTGCCCAAACAGTGTTATTAATTGATACATCTGAAAGTATGGCAGAGAATGGTGCGTGGGAAGAGACGTGTGCCTTCGTAAATGACTATCTGACAGGTAAATATACTATAGATTAACACTTTCCCATATACAAAAAATCCGCAGAGGACGACTTTGAAAACATTTTGTTTAAACACAGAACATCTCTTTAAATAAAGATATATATACTGTACAAAAGTTGAAAACCTTGTGGCAAATAGAAAAAATTAGCGTTTTGAGTCTGCTGCAAAGGCGTAAGAAAGCGTATACATTTGGGGAAAGGATTAACACTTTCTTTGGTATACATCCATTTCGTAAATATGTCTTGTAATTGTACTTTTGATTTCGGATTCTTCGGTTTGTGGGGAGTAACTTGTTATCTAAGAACTTGCGGTTGTACCCGATTAATTGTCCTGTCACAAATGATAACAAAAGGTTACGCATCGAATACGCTAGGTTTTCCCATCTTCCTATAATAAACAAACATTCTGTTCGATTAAAATGAAAAGAGGTCAACATTTAATTACGAATCTGACGATACGCTTACGTATAACTAATCCAGTTATCAGTCGAACATGTCGATATCTCGAGGTAAAGGTTGGCCTGTATCGACATATAGTTATCTATCATGACAGACCGTTGCACGTGTCACTTCGTGCGTAAAACTATAGAGGTCTTCTTATTAAGTACCTGAACGGATTGTATCAACTCTAATTAGCTTTTTCTATCTTTCTTTACTTTGTGTGCACATTCTGCAAACGTAGGAATTGAAGAAATGTCGGCAGTGAACAATGTGACTGGCGAAAGAGTAGCAATGGTGACATTTGGCAGTAAAAATATGGTTCAGCAACATCTTACACACGACATGCAAATGTTAAGAAGAGCATTTGGTAAGTGTATACTAAGTCTCATTGAAATAAGTCGAAACACTTCGTTTTCGGTTACCAGCATTTACTGCTGGAGCGAAGTTTGAGGTCTGATTTTTAATGGGATTGAGTACTTCAGCAAAGTGTTATATCTGATTTCATAAGAATGAGTAATGTAGTTCAGTTTAAGGTCTGGTTACATGCGAATGGTCACTATAGTTAAGTTTTATGTTTTGTTTATATAGATTGAGTAATGTAGCGAAGTTTTATGTCTTGTTTCATGTGAATAATCCCTATAGTGAAGTTTTAATTCTGGTTACATGCAAATGATCACTATAGTTAAGTTTTATGTCTGATTACATGCGAACGATCACTATAATTAAGTTTTATGTTTTGTTTATAGAGATTGAGTAATGTAGCGAAGTTTTATGTCTTGAATCATGAGAATGAGCACTGTCTGATTTTAATAAAATTAAGTGTTGTAGCAAAGTTTTATATCTGGTTTTAATGAGAATGAGGAATATAGCATGAGGAAGTTATATGTCTAGTTCAATCGGGTTGAGTAATGCAGCGAATTTTAATTTCTGGTTTTAATGAGATTAAGTACTGTAGCGAAAAGTTATGGCTGGTTTAAAAGAGATTGTATGGTTTTAAAGAGATTGAGCACTGTATGGACGTTTTAAATCTGGTTTTAATGAGATTGAGGACTGTAGCGAAGTTTTATGGATGGTCTACATGAGGTTGGGGACTGTAGCGAAGTCTTATGTCTGGTTTTAATGACGTGTAGGAATGTAGCGAAGTTAATTGTCTGGTTAAAAGAGATTGAGTAACAGGCGAGATTTCAGGTCTTGTTTTAATGGGAGTGAACTCTACAGCGAAGTTAAATGTCTGGTTTTATGAGAGTGTGTACTGCAGCGAAGTTTGATGTCATGTTTCTTGATATTGAGCCCTGTAACGTTTTATGTCTGATGTTATATGAATTAGTACTGCAACAGAGATGGGATCTGATTTAATGAGCTTCAGCACTGAAAAGAAGTGTTGTGTCTGTTTTAACGAGGATGACAAATAGCAAACTTTTATGAGATTGAGCACAGTATCGATGTTGTATGTCTTGTGCAATCGGGTTGAGTACTGTGGCGCGTTTTTAAGTCTGGTTTTGAAGGGAGTGAGCACTGTAGCGAAGTTTAATGTCTGATTTAATGAGATTGAGTAACAAGCGATGTTTAATGTCTGGTTTAGATGGGAGTGAGCACAGCAGCGAATTTTGTTCCTGGTATACTGAGATTGGGTACTCCAGCGGTATCGTATATCTTATGTCATGAGATTTAGAACTGCAGCGAAGTTTTAATGTCTGGTTTCATGAGATCGAGCGATGTAGCGAAGTTTGATGTCTGGTTTACTGAGAATGAGAACTGCCATGATATTTCAATGTTTTATTTAATGTGACTGCTGTATGTATTTTGTTTCATATCTCCAATTGGTCTTTTTCATATCGGATATCCTTCCGGTGTTTCCATAAACTATAAACTTCAATGGCATGGACTTGACTAGACTGATGACGTCCAATCGGTTGATGTATACTTGTCTTTATAAATATTTCGTTGGTGAATAAGTTTAAATAAAGTATTCATATAATCTTTCCATTTAATGAACAGATTGTAATATATATAATACATTTTGAATTTCAGACAGAATACAACTGGGAGGTCCAACGCCAATGTATGCTGGGCTGGTACTGTTAGATGCAGTCTTGAATTTAAGTAAGTATTTGTCAAGGAATATAGTACCTGAAACAAATACCTGGTCTTAATCGATATTGATTGTTTGGTGTTTTGCACCGCTTTCAACAAGTTGTATCACTAGTTTTCCTGGGTAAGTTACAAGTACTACTGGTACGTTTATCCTGACATCTGCCGCCAGTCAGTCGTTATGCTAACCCCGCAGCCCTGAACGCAAAAGGGGGGCAGTCATTGCTTCCATTTTTGAAGTCTTTGGTATGACCTGGCCGGGGATCGAACCCACTTCCTTTCGAACCAAAACACCACCGAAACGGTTCTTTATCGAGATGCTACACGGACAATTATACGTTATTCATCTAAGATCAAACCCCTTTGATAACAAAGTTTAAGAACAGAGATTACATCTTACATCTCTACATGCCGAGCCCCAGTAGCTCAGGCGGTAGCGACGCGGGCTATTAACCGTGGAGTAGTGAGTTCAAATTACAGCTCGGCCAACATTCTTCCCGACGTTTGAAAAAAGTCACTGTGACAAAACGTCATTCTTCTTTCACCAGTGGGCTAACGGTCTATGTGGAAAAGCGGCCAGTGTCTTGAAAAGTATGTTGTGTGGAGTATTAGTGTGAGAAAGCTAGGAAACACATGCTAATGTGAACTGGCCTCCGTGATATGACTGAAGAATGTTTAATCCCCATTCAATAAATCAATTAATTACACCTTTACATATGAACATGTCCACCGGAAAATGAACATTCTGTCTGATAAAGATCCACATTGTACGTAAATCACTTACAAAAGCTTACGAGAAGCGTGTGTCAAGCTGTGAAGATTTTGGTAAAACTGTACACATGCACCTTCCCGATCTCAACATACACTATTAACAAATGCCAATGTGTACCTTTGTTCACATATCATTGGACCGCCTCGGTGGTGTAGTGAAACAGCGTCCGCCTAGATACGGGAGGTCACGGGTGCGATCCCCGGCCGGGCCATACCAAACCCTTTAATCAAACTACTCAGGAGTACTGTGGTCGGGTTCACATGACAACTGCAAAGATTAGATAAATTCGATGAAAGTACAAAGAAAACATTGATAGAATGTGTGAAGGGTTACATAAAATGATAAGGGTCAATATTCTGTTAATTTTGTTTCGTTTACACACTTACTGCATTTAACATAAAAAAAAGTAAACTGTTTTTAATTAATAGAAATTCTTATTGAATTATTTTGTCGTTATAAGCATAAACATCTTCAAATCAGGAAATAGAAAATGCGCGAAGGCATCAACTCAAATTCACCTTAACCTGGAGACTTAACACAATTCTGTTTTTGTGTTTTCATACGACGTAAAACCTTGCATAGAAGTAAGTCGATATCGCATTATGTGATTCCGGTGTCTCCGGCCATCTCACGGAAGTAACCGAATTTCGTTTAATATGACATTTTTTCTACTGAATCAAAATGATAAATATTTGTGTTTCCAGAGGTATGTTTTAACCCTTTCCCTCATATAAACGCTTTCTGACGCCTCTACAGCAGACGGCTTTTTGAAAACATAGTAACAAAAGAAGAAATTGCACAAAACGTGCAATTTCTCCTTTTGTCACAATGTTTTCCACTTTTTGTCATAGGTTATCCATTCAATTATAGAGATTTTCCACTATTTGACAAAATATGTTCAAAGTCGTCTGCTGCAGAATTGTCGTATGAGGGAAAGGGTTAAACAGTAACTGCGTACTAACGAAGTTGTTCACACGTGACATTTGCCTATTTTGAGTATTCAAAAATAATTGGTGAACCTTTTTACAGTGCGCACATTTTTCTTTGGCGGTTGTACGGTCAATATCAGATAAAAACATTTCGACCACAATAGTTCGGTTTAACTCGCCTAATCTCAGGATTGTGGGGTTACCAATACGACTGACAGACTGGTGTCAGGATATATGGACCAGTAGTACTAGTGAACCTACTCAGGAAACGCCGTGATATAACTGAAAAAGTGTTGAAAGTGGGTGAAATACCAAACAATCAATCAATCAATATTTTAATGATTTGCGTAATTATAGGGTCTTATGATGCAAATGGAATTGAAGTATATCCAAAGGTGATTCTAATCACTGATGGGAAACCAACAGAAACCGGTCTCATAGCTGGTCCAGATGTCACAAGTCCGAGCACTGATCAAGAGGTAGTAGTTTACAATCGTTACTTACGTAACATTGTTAAAATATTTTTTGTTTTTACGGCTCTAATTGAATCCATACCAAATTGACATATATTTTATGGAGGTCTCAAACTATATTTCGTCCATCCTGAAAGCAATAAACTAGAAGCATCATGCTTCATACTTAAAATTATTTAAATCATTTTTTGGTATTTAATTTAATTCAAACTTTTATATCTTACATTGATCTGAAACAAACTTTCAGCTTATATTAATCACGCTCGATGTCTGCTTCCTGGAGACTTAACCAGTACTCGCGCCGTTTGTGTGGAAAATCCCAAAGTCAGGACCCGCTCATCACGGGACTCGAACCAGGGACTTTTGATATGAGAGGCCGACGCTCTACCTCTGCACCACTGTCTTCCACAATTTTTGTATTTACGGCTATAATTGAATCCATGTTTGACATACCAAATAAACATATATTTTATGGAAATCGCAAACTATGTTGCGTCCGTCTTACAAGCAATGATCATGAATCTTCGTCCTTAATACTTAAAGTTTCTCAAATATTTTTTGTATTTACAGCTCAAATTTAATTCTTGTTTAACATACCAAATCAACATAAGTTGTATAGAGATCACGAACTATGTTGCATCCATCTTGCTAGCAATGAATATGCTTCTTCGTGCTTCATACTTCAGTTTCTCAAATCTTTTTTATAGTGACAGCTCAAATTTAATTCTTATTCAACATTCCAAATCAACATAAATTTTATAGACGAATCACGAACTACGTTGCTTCCATCCCAAGAATGCCTTTCGCCAAAATATTGCAACAAAGAGTGTAAATAAATTTTGAGGAAAAGAACAACATAGTAAACGCACACACAACTCATACATTTAAGTAAAACATGCAAATACTTTTAATACCAGCAGGAATTTCTCCGCTTAAAAATTGTTAGATTCTGTACCTATTTTTGTTTTAATTTTTTTTTTTTTTTTTTTATTGATAACCGATAATTAAGTATATTACATTACCATAATTATGTTGTTTTTGGCTTGAAATTATATTTAATATTTTCTTTTGTCGTTTAATATGCACTTTCCTTTTTTTCCAGGCTAAATCGAAAATTCTGTTTTTTGCTGAAAAACTGGGGTCATCTGAAATCGATGTGTTCTGTGTTCCTGTTGGTCAGTGTAACGACGAAAATGTACGCGTGATTATAAGATTTATTCGATGATTGATTGAATGGGATTAAGCGCAGTTTTTAACATTTTTTCAGTAATATCAAGGCTGCCAGTTCACCTACATTTGTATATCCTGGCTTTCTCATTTCATTTTTCAACACAATAGTCTCTCCAAGAAACTGGCTGCTTTTTCACATTGACAATGTTGGAAGATGAATGACGATTGTCACATTGATTTTTGTAAAGAGTCGTAAACAAATGTTGACCGAGCTTGGATTTGAACTTAACGCACTTTGGATTGTCTGAATAATTTATAAAAAATGTTTGATATGTCCTGAATATGTCCACTTAGCAATTTCGCTTATAAAGAAAACGAGTACCAGTACTTATGCGCTTGTCATTTGCGATATTGAGAAAACAATACACCGGATACTATTTTTTAGAGTAATTCTTGTATGTCAAAATTAATATATATTTTGAACAGCGCAAGTAAAGATTGTTTAAGTAATTATGCCTCATATTGATTGAATCATTTGAAACAAAGGACTCATGGATCATATGAAAATTAGCACCGGTGCGTATACTGGTAAATGGAATGTTTTGATATTTTCACTTCCGCATTTACATTTGCTATTACATGTTTTGTTATATATGTTTTCGTTATATCTTATTTATACATCTGTTACCTATATGTTATCACTCGAGGCATTGTTAACATTTTCCAAAGGTAATGTATTAAAATCAGTATTGAAATAAAATTATTATTTTTCGCCTTGTCCAGTTCTGAATTTGGAAGATTCTATAGCTGATTTTGGAGATATCAAGATGAAAATGATGAGTTGAGCTGCTATCAGTATCATGTAGAGCCTGGATAGACGGCCGGTCTATGAGTAAAAGCTTAACCCTTTCACAGAAACGCTTTTTGACGCCTCTGCAAGCAGACGACTTTTGAAAACATTGTGTCAAAAGGAGAAATTGCCACAATGTTTTCAACTCTATTCTATAATAATACTTTTACTTATAGACATTTTTCCATATTTTTGACATACTGTTTTCAAAGTCGTCTGCTGCATATTTGGTGTATTTTGCAAAGGTTTAAGCAAAGCTGTAGATAACACGTAATTTATGATTATGAATGAACACTGTTTAAACACCGTTTCAGGAGTTTTTAAAACTTTTCGTTGAAATGTCAGACGGTATCATGGTCAATCACAACGATGGTCGGACAGTTGCCAGAAGACTCTTTCTTACGGTAATTATTTTTTTCTTTTGTAAAATTAAATGTCTAAATGATGTTTTTGTTGCTATAAGGAAGCTTTTAAAATTGTTTATTCATTGATAAGAAATCACAATTAAACAGACCCGAGATATACAGTCCAACCTGTGTTTAAAGACCACATATGGGAAGAGGACAATCCGGTGTTTAGTCATTGCTGGTCTTTAATTACAGGGTCATTTATGCAGAATATGAGTAATTGGAAATTAAATGTGCGGTTGCTATAGACAGCGAATAGCTATATAAAGGTGGTCTAAAGCACAGGTTGGACTATATTCTCAAATAACATAGCTTTAAAAAACAAACAATAACAGCAAAGTTACTTACAGTTGAATTTCCACATGTCAAATCCTAGTGAACATGACATCACGTTAGTCTTACAATATCGTAGTTACTCTGCACACTTGAATAAGTACAGTCCTTCCTTCTTAAAGTCCACGTATTGAACTTCGAACTACAGAGATTGAACTGTACATGCATTTTTAAAACCGCCTCCGCGATGTAGTGGTTAGAGCATCAGCCTTGAGAGCAGAAGAACCGGGTTTGTTCTTACCAATGAGGTTACCATGCTGGTATTGGCTTAACTCTATATAGCAGGAGACCCGGGTTTGATGCCCAGTTTGTTCTTACCAATGACTTTACCATGATGGTATTTGCTTAACTCTTTAGAGCAGGAGACCCGGGTTTTATACGCAGTTTGTTCTAACCAATGCATTTACCATGGTGGTAATGGCTTAACTCTTTAGAGCAGGATACCCGGGTTTGATCCACGGTTAGGTCTTACCAATGACTTTCCCATGGCGGTAGTGGCTTACCTATGACTTTACAATGGTGGTAGTGGCGTAACTCCTTACAGCGTAGGTTAACAGTGATAGCATTGCGTCTGATGTACTAGTGTCAGGATAAGTCTATCAGCAGTACCGGGAATCTATTCATGAAATCACCGTGATATGACTTAAACACTAGTGAAGGCGGCCTAAAACACCATTCAAACAAACATGTATTAATACAAGATACACGTACATAGTTCATATGATTTTTATATCCATTATGTAAACACAAGTCTTTCTCCAGAAACAAGGCAGTCTAAGCATCTGCACAACTTTAGTTGACATCACTCGCCGTCAGTTAGTTATAAACGATTTCGAGAATTATCTGACAAATATTTTATTATCTACATCATAGTTCAATGCTTGACTATACTTGCCGGAAATACGCTACATATGACTTTTACTGAACATCCCTCATAGGCTCTCCTTTGTGGTTTTGTCATTGTAGATGGAAGCGGCAAATGAGCATTTGTCTGGAATTTCGTTTAATGTTCCTGATTTTTACTGGGATCATGAACAAAATATGTTATGCAGGGATAACAGCACACATTCTGACAGGGTAAGCAGATTATCACTTAGTTGTATGATTTCAACATACATGTATTATGAATACTTTCTTGTTTAAACGTTTAGTTTACATTAGGCATTTGTTGAAATGGTTCACAAACATCAACCAATACAAGTGAATAGCTGAAATGTTATTGGTTGATAAGACAAGCACATGTCCAAATGTTCTCTGTGTTAGGTCAATCTAAAAACGCCCATGAATTGCATACCATGATTGGTCCGTCCCACGTGATATTGTTTACCAGTATACTTGTATTTACTCTGTTTGTATGGTGTAACATAAATCATGATTGATTTCATATTGGCGATTTTGTTCCAGGATTTTAACCTCGACTTGGTCCTCCATTATTTCATATGCTTGACAAAGGGCAGTATGATAAAACGTCGTTCGAGGGCTAAATAGTCAATGTGGAACAATAGTTTTGATCTGGATCAATGTTATGTGGAGTGTCTTTTGGGCGGGAAAGCCTGGAAACACACTTAAATTAAACTGACCGTCGACGTATAAATGAAAACAGTTGAAAAGAATGTTTAACCCAAATTAAATCAATCGACCAATAGTATCATGCATTGTAACCATTCGAGTAAAGCACATCTCTTATCATTCGTTTGTTTTAGAATACAACAGCGGATATCATTTATACATTTGTTGTGACTTTGCTTTCTTTCACATGTTCATATAGACTGCAAAATCGAGTATTCTAATGAGAAGTAAAAGAAAGCAAGGCGAACGTAGAATTCGTATTGCGTGCGAGCTTCTTCGAGACACAAATGATCCTAACCGTCTAAGGGTGGGAACGAGAGTAATTCGCGGGCCTGATGGTGATCCAGCTACTCTGTCAGATGACGATGGACCTGGGACAGTGACAGGGCATTCGACAGATCGTAAGTTACATTTTCGCTCAGGAAGATGACTTTCTTATCAACTCTATTAAAATGCTAGCTCCAATAAAGAACTTATTCAAAGTTCAGATTAATCCCCATTTCTTTCTGATTTCACAATTTCGTGGTCCAATTAAACCGGTGCATTTCAATAACTTCAGCTTAAAACATGCCACTGCCTCTAAATGTACATGCAGTGTTTATCGCAGATCGCAATAAAACCGATATTTTCAGGTTCACATATTTGTTATTCTAAATCTTGTATAAATGTAACCCTTGTTTAGCTGGACCGTATCTGGTGGCAGTATCACTGCGTTTTGATAAGGTCTTCCATGGAAATGTTTGTTTTGTTTTATTTGAGTTTTACGCCGTTTTCAATATCATATCAGTTATACATAACTAATATTCATGATTGTATGGTTAAACAAACTAGCACTAGGCTAGTAAATGTGCCTTGCCCAAGGAAACTACACCATAACCGCTGCAAGCCTCTATCGGACCCGGGAAGCCCGGATTCAAATCCCCGACTATAACCACAGTGGTTTCCTTGAATGAAAAGACACTGTTTGCGTACAGTGTTAAATGCGTTTTTTTGTTTGTATAACTTTATTATTTATTGTACATAGGTTTAAGTGAAGCCGTGGCCATCCCCCTTTCAACCTTACACTATTTTGTGTTGTAATCTTAATATTAAGTAGTTTGTGTTAGTACTTGACTCCTTGCACGATACACGTCAATCATTTATGGGGACCAATCCAAACAGTTTGGTTCTAGATCACACCCCCATAACATCGAGTTGACCTGTGATCCAAACAGTTTGGTTCTAGATCACACCCCATAACATCGAGTTGACCTGTGATCCAAACAGTTTGGTTCTAGATCACACCCTCATAACAACGAGTTGACCTGTGATCCAAACAGTTTGGAGGTCAGATTCTTTTCGGACAATGGAACATATTTTTCCACAGTGCTGGAGATGACACTTGATGATATTTATGAATGTATATACTTCGTATTACTAATTATATTTATCTTATATCATAAATGACGTCGCCGGGAGTGTAATAAAGCCATTGTATAAATATATTATTAACTATAAAACATTTCCTGGAATCGCTAAACAGAGATTAATTGATATTTTCACACAAGGATGGTCATCTAATTTAAATAGTAGCTGTTCACTGAGAACATATAAATTACTTAAACATACGTTTGACTGTGAACAATATTTGAATGTTTTACCCAGTAATCTATTCATGCATCTTGCCAGACTACGCCTATCGTCTCATAATTTGAGAGTAGAATCTGGTCGATATACTTCACAAAGGATTGAGTATGAACAAAGATATTGTAATTTCTGTCATGAGAAAGATATTGAGGATGAATACCACTTTGTCTTAATATGTCCTGTATACTCGAAAATTCGAACGAAATTCATTAAACCTTATTACAGAGTTAAGCCATCTGTAAATAAATTAATAGATTTATTAAAAACGGATAAAACGGTTACGTTACTGAACTTGGCCAAATATTTACGTGAAGCTTTTGCACAAAGGATAAGCTTAGTCAATACCAACTGAAGATCTAGATCTAACATGCGATATGCCATGCAAATTCAACATGTTTCTTATCATTTGTATGTACGAGTTAGTATACATTAGATACATAGGTCTTTATAAATATTCACATATATTTCTTGATATATTTGTACAGAATCAGCATTGTGCACATAGTTGTCTTGACTTGAACTTTGTATTATATAGTATATCATCATATGTATGTAACTAGAAACTTTGTAAAGTTTACGTTACTGAATAAATAAATCTTGAATCTTGAATCTATAAATTGCGTATTCAACTAGTGTAATAACAATGCTACGTAACGTCATATTGAAAAGCATTGAAAATGACCGCGCTATATAGCGACGTTATATATATTTTGCGCTAATAATCGTCGAATTGGAATTTATGATATAAATAAAATATAACATTCGTGGTCATTCAATACAAAATTTTATTAAACTCGTTTTCTAAAATGTCGTATTGAATGACCAGTCATGTAATATCCTCTATTTATAAAATTATACAAATATGTTAAGAGAAAATTAACAAAATTATGCAAAAGAAAGATCGATTCAAATATAATACTGCAAACAAAATTAAGAGAGAGATAGGGATAGAGAAAGAAAATGAGGTGCGTATATATCCCAGTGTACTTCCTATTAAGAGCAGACTTGAATGACATGGTTTACAATTGCGAACCGTTCTAATTCAAAATTGTTTGTTGTTGTCTCTTTATATATATTCCATGCTAGATGGAAGCTGATCTTATAAGGCCCACGATTGATTGAATATTTGATTTTGATTTGCATAAAACGATATATCTTTTGAAATTTAACAACATCGTATCTAATTTATAAACAGCATTACATGAACCTTTAAGGACTTTAGCGCTTTTCTTTTGTATTAATGGGTCAATGAGGGACATTAATGATAATTATATTATCTCCCTTGTCAGATAAAAACCAAGGGAGACCAAATAGTTGGTAGGTCCTTTAGTTGGAATCCTTTGTCTTTATCGTTATTTCGCAATGAGATATTGCAATTACTTTGTACAGTTTAATCACAAATGCGTTAATTAAAGTGATGATTCAAAACAGAAAATTTACATAGCAGTGTTTAAAGAAAACAAATGTGGAATTACTAATCAATCTGATAACAGTTGGCCAAGAAAAAATGCAATTATAAGTGCACCATCCAGTGCAAAGAAACCAATGATAAAAACAAAGGAAACCAAATGATAGGACCTAGCTAGATGTAGAGAGTATTAAAGGGAGATAACTGACCGATGTCTCCAATTTCTTTTACCATTAATATTAAATGTTGTAAAATTGGTTTAAATGCGTTTTGTTATTGTTCATTTAGGCTAACAATAATTTTCAAAATGCAAATATCATAATGAAGGCCTCATATCCAGATTAGATGTTAAAACACTCTTTATAGCATATGATGAAACATTTTCTTGGTTGAGTGTTAACATACAAAAGCTCTACAGCAGACGACTTTGAACACAACTTTGAACACATCTAGTTGATTAGGTCGAAAGTGTTTCTTATTTGAAATGTAATGACTAGAGTTGATAACAGTCTTCTTATGCGGCAAAATTCGTCTAGTGCAGAATGTCTAACAGTGGGAAAGAGTTAAATAATGATCTAGTTGAATTATTTCATTATCGTGACAATTCTTGCAATTTTTAAAGTGTTGTAGTGTTTTCTTTGACGTTTTATTTTCTGGTTCATCAATATTATAGCTGAATGTTTGGCCGTTAATTGGGACAAAACTAACCGGTATAAAATATGTAGTTATGGCAAGAACAACAAATATGAAGTGATTATAGTCGATGAGCCTCGTAATGTGTCCGTGGAGACACGAATGGCTATTGGATGTACTGTTGTACAAGGTAAGATATATTATTACTAAACAATAATCTTTCTCTCTGTTTGTGAACATTGAGAATTGTGTGTTTCAACAAAGGCAAAAAGGCGACATAAAGATTATACCTAGATGAAATATTGATTGATATATTGATTATTGAATTATGACATCCAATTTAAGCAGCATATAGATAGTTTAGCCGCCTCAGGCGATAAGTAATTTTTATTGAACATCTATATTGGTATCAGGTGAAGTTTAATGAGTCCAGACCAAAGTTCTTCGCTATATATTGCTTTACGAGCGTTTGCTACGGCAGCCAAGTTTATGTCTGGTTTGAATGAGAGTGAGGCGAAGTTATGGCTGCAGAAAACTAATACGACTGGAGTATCATCTAGATACGTGCTTTATGCAAGAGGTCAGTGATAAATGGATCGCTATACTAGTAAACTTGGCCAAGAAACACCGTGATACAAACATAAATGAATTGATTGAAAACGGCCTAAGACACTATTCAAACAAACAGAACAAAACTGACCAGATGTAGAACATGTAAAGATGCTGCTATGCTCGGGCTGATCTGAACCTTTCCTGTTCACAAAAGCCCTGTGCATAGGAAAAGATACACGTTGGCATTTGTGAGCATAATATATCCATTTTAGTGTAAACAACACTTTTAATGCAGTTTAATCATGGATGATCTTCTTGTACAGTGTTTTCACAGCGCGAATAGCATAATGTATACATTCACTGTTCACATATCAATTGCACAAGCCTGTTTGAAGATATTATGTCGCTTTGTATATATTTTGATAAGACTTAGTAGATGGACAAGATGCTCTGAACCTACACTTTTCAGAAATGTCAACCTGTACCTTTTCTCTGGCACCGGCTAAATTTTTGTTTACACAGGGAAAGACTGGATACCTATTCCCAACATTCGGAGCCCGACCATGAGAGGAGTATGTGTTGGGTATAATTACGAGGATGGATTAATTAAAGTAACTATATCTTATATATACAATTTAACGCCAATCAAATTTGAGGATTTATTAGTTTGTTTCAAAATATTCAGTCTTACTCGTAAGTTAAGGTTGATCGTAGTTTACACAGTTTTAATGGCTCATATAGCGTAATGAAGGTCTCATTTCGCAGGATGTAGGTGAAGATAGCTTAATGTCATATATATATATTTGAGGGGTTTAGACTTGACCCTTTCTAGCACACAACAAATCTGCAGCAGACAACTTCGAAAACATCTTCGTGAAAATATGTAAAATAACTAAAAATAAAATGGTAGTTATTGAATGGGGTTGTAGGCGAGTCACAAAGTGTTCTGCATAGGTGTGAACTATCATAAGTATCAAGTACAGGGCGTTCACATTATTTTCTTCTGTAAATGTGTGAAATAAATATGTATCAATGACGAAGGGTTTAAAGTGTATTCTGAGGAAGGGATATGAATCTTGGGAGTCACTAAAACTTCTCATGAACGGGTGTGGCTATCCTATGTATCAAGTACCGGAGGTTCACGATATCTTTTAGTACATTTTTTTTTCTGATGTAGAGGTGTGAAATACCATCCGTATCAAAAACAGGGGGTTCCAAATATGTTCTGATGTAGAGGTGTGAAATACCATGTGTATCAAGTACAGGGGGTTCACAATATGTTTTGATGTGTAGGTTCGAAATATCTTTCGTATCAAAAACAGGGTGTTCACAATATATTTCTGATGTAGAGGTGTGAACTACCATATGTATCAAGTACAGGGGTTCCCAATATGTTCTGATGTAGAGGTGAGAAATATCATTTGTATCAAAATCAGGGAGTTCACAATATTGTCTGATACAGGTGTGAATTATCATTTTACAAGATTTAGTATGGAATGTCCCTTGTCAAACAGTTTTAATGTATATATATTTGTAACCTATCTATAACAGGTAAAATGGGACGATGGAACCAACGAAAGTTATTCGTGTACGGAGTTGGATGAAAAGGTTGTGTTATTGTAAGTATGACATCAACCAGGGTTTATTTAGATTTACCTAATATAATGTTCTGTGTCAGATGTTCTTTCATTCTTTCGCTGTGAATATATATATAGACGATTTGTTCTTCGACTTATAAATCGTTCATATAACTGTTTGAACTAACAACAACCTAACGACTGCTGGGTCCAAACAAATGAAACATATATATTGTACATCGATTGAGAAATAAGCTTTCAGCTTATATTAATCACGCTCGATGTCTGCATCCTTAACCAGTACTTGCACCTGGTATGTGCGTTTGTTAAAACATAAATAATGAAAGTGAAAACTCATGTTATCAAATAAGCCGAGCCTACGGGGTCAGTGGATAGCAACGAGGTGCCGTCAATCCAGGGGTTGTGTGATCGAACTCCAGTTCGGCTTACATTCTTTCCGACGTTTGGCAAAAGTTAATTGGACGATCATATTTTGTCATTCTAAAGAAGAACTAACCGTCTATGTGGAAAACCTGGCATTTGCTTAAAAAACTGTATTATGGATCAATGGCGTAAAAACTATTTATGATATAGTTCAGACAACGCGTTTGCATTGGTTGATCTGGGTATATAATGGTAACAACTGATTTATGGTTCGTTATTAGAATTATTCAAGAGTACACACAATCAAGTTTTATTTATCTTTTGTTTATTGGGGTTTTACCCATTTCAACATTATTTCGATAAATAACACGCAGTGCACTTATTCATGATCCCTGCGTAAATAAACCAGTACTAAGCTAGGCAATTTGCCTTGTCCAATGGCTCCGAGGGCATATCGAATCCGGGTCGCCTGGTTCAAAATCCCAGACGTTAAACACACGACCAGGGCGGATTCCTCACACACAATCAAGATAACCTTCTAATGTATGCATGTATGAGACATCTGTTTGTTTAGTACTTGTAGCAGGAATGGGGGGAGGTGCTTCATCGGTCGCAAATGGAATACGATGGGGAAGAATTAACGGATCATGTATCCTGCATGGAGTTGTATTTCATAACTTTAGCATACTTAATTCTTCACAGGAGAGACGGTCAACAAGCAACAGGACATAGAGCGATCGAACCACCTGCTACGCAGAAAGTGCGTCGGAATAAAAATCTTAAATAGACCTAAAACCCCATGGCTATTGAAACTGATTCCTTTCTGGATAAATAGCTCGATTTCTTATTTTCTAACAGATAACTGGCATCTATCAACTATTTTAGAATCCTTTAATACTATCGATGTATTATATGTGTACACTTTCTGACGCCCTGCAACATATGACGATTGAAAACATTGTGGGAAAAGGAGAAATTACTCATAATGACAATTTTCTCCTTTTGTAACAATGTGTTCAACTATAATCAATAGTGGAACTATCAGCTATTGAAATATTTCCTATTTATGTGTAGATCATTTCAAAATCGTCTTCTGCATATTTGTTGTATGTGGGAAAGGGTTAAAACTTGAATAATCTTGTGTTTATTGTAATTTAATTTATTTTTCACTAAATAAATCCAAATATGTATATAAATGTATTTCTATCATTCAATCAATAGTGAATAGTTTCAACTCTCCATTGTCAAACAGTCGAAGCGTTAACCAGTTCGTCCACACACTATCATTGAAAAAGGTTACCTCTAAGTGTTAAAATAAGCTAAAGACAATAATGGGGGTCATGTATTATGCAAGAAAGATACACCCCGCGAAGATAGTTACCGTCATGATGGACGGAACAAATCGGTCTGGGTAGAACCTCTTTTTTTACATACTGTCAAAATAATAAGAATGATCAAATAAAAAATTTCCAGTGCATCCTATACATATTTACAATAAATTAAAACTCAATGCCATATATTCAATGCATTCTGGTGAAATTTACATTTAAAAAAATAGGGTTTTTATTTATCCGGACAAAAATCAAAATGAAGTAGGGTTGATTTACATGGAAACAAAGAAATAATTCATTTGTCGATTTGTGACCCTTAACAATGAAATTTATCACTAGATCTTTGATGTTTAACAATGAGTTTATCGAGAAATAAACCTCCGTTATTTCGCAATAAACGACGGAAAGACATGACATAAATCAACCTAACATATGGCTTTAAGGCCCTAATAAATTTACAACATATTTAGAAAACTCAACATAAAGGATTTGCAAATGCTAAAAGTTTAATTCTTATACTACGAAACTGTGTTATAGTTCGTCCACAGTTGACATATCTAGATTGTGTTTTATTAGTTTTCGTGATGTGAATAGTTCTTTTTAAAGGAATAAAATGTCCTTTAAATAGTATTTGTTTTTATTTATTTATGTCCACTTTTCCTTTAATTAACTGCATCTAAGACCTCTATGTGATTCGTTTAGGTGTGTCTGTAATTATTTATTTCAACTATAGTCAAGGCACATACGACATTTGGATGACCAGAAAGAAGCAACGGTTTTAAAGGCATAGTGGAAACAAAGTAGTTGTTATTTAACAGCAATTTCTTCAAATTATTTCCAGACCATTCACTTGAACATTTGAATGTGTAAAACATTTCGTTAAAACGTCAAAGAAACTTCTTATCTAAACAGCCGAAGGAGAAATTTCTCATTACAAGCACTCTCGTCTTTTCCCACAATATTTTCCACATTTTATTTGTAAATTAGTCGCTTTTTTGGATAATGTAATATTCCTCATGCAAGAACTAGATTGAGGAAAGGACCACAAGGATTCCATTTTATTCCGCTCAGGGACGTAGATAAGATCCTATATACGTCCCTGGTCCGGTTCAATTTCGAACCGACTATTACGGTCGAAACGTTTTCACCGGATGTTGACCGGACGCTGTCTCCATTTTACGTAATTTGTCAAAGGTTTTAGAAAGAAATGTCTATGATAAAATCAACCCATATTTAAAAGAAAACAAATTAATATTTTATTTTCAATCATGTGTTTTTTTAAACTGGGTCTCAATAGTCGGGTGATTGATACATTTGGCTGGGTTTTTTAGGCTTGAAAAGGTTAAGCGTCGTGATACTTTTAATTAATCCATACTCAATTCTCAACACCAGTAACGGTATTTTGAGATGGTTCATGCTTTATCTATCAGATAGACAGACTCTAGCCGATGGAGCTCTATCTATATTTGTTCCTGTTCCATATTCGGACCGCTGTTATGCTTAGTCTTTGTTAAGGGAGAATTTGCTCATTACATGCAATTTCGTCTTTTTCCACAATATTTTCCACATTTTATTTGTAAAGAAGTCACTTGCAAATTTTGATATGTAAATACTCAACCAAGAACTAGATTCCGGAAAGGACAACTATGACTCCTTTTTCTCTTTCTTTGAGACGCTGGAGGGTACTATACTGTGCGCCCAAGCCAACTTATATCACACTGTCGCACATTCAAGATATGAACGAGCACGCACATGCGCCATTGTATTATACAGTAGTTGTCATGTCAAATACACGAACCAGTTATATCACAGTATTGCGCAATATTCTAGAGTTTATGTACGGCATTGAACACCTTGTATTATAGTGTCGCTCAACAAGAGATTGTAACTGCAGCTTGGCCATACCAAATAATATCATATCAATATCACAGTATTGCACAATATGCTAATTTTTATGTTTGACATGGAACAAATCGTACGGTCGTACACAGTAGCATTTTGTGTAAATTATACGACCATACCAAATAGTACCATAGTATCTTACAATAAGAAAGTACAAGACGAATTTTGAAGACGCCGCGGATGATTTTGAAGCATGACTTAAAAGGAAGCAGCTGCAGTTCAGTACATTTAAATAACCTTTGAAAACAGACAGGATGTTTGTATTTCGAACAAGAAGGCCAAATGTGCCTATTTTGCTCACCTGGCTACCATAGTCTATATAAAAAGGTTACCAAGAGCAGAAAGGGTCAATATTGACGTAGGGATTAAAAACGTTTTATATGCTACGATCTATGTGATATTCAGCATGTGAAGTTTAGTCGTGAAATGACAAGTTTTATCCTGAAACCTCTTGGCTTACAGTTTGTTTGCTTAAGATTCACTGCAACTATAATTTGTCATACAAGCTGAAGTTTTTCAAGTATTATTTACGAATAAACTGTTAAAAATCCTCTAACTAGATCAATTAGATAAAGAAAAACATAGGTGTATAAATATTAACATATTTTAAGGTTTATTACCTCTAGTTATAAGTTAAGTGTGACACACACTTTGGAAGGAGAGGGGGAAGTATATTCTCCTTCCAGTATAGCAGAAATAGGATAGCAAAAACTTGAGTATATATAAAAATAAAATAAAAATACGAAGTAAGTTAAAAAATATATAGATATTTATGATCAAGATTGAGCATTGTGAAAGTTCACATATAGCAAGAATATATTAAGTCTGTTTTGTTTGTTTGTAATGTCACTTTAATGGTTTTGAACATGCCAGTAGAAAACTGTAAAATAAACAAAAGAAAATGGTCAAGTCAGTTCCCCAAGAGCAAAGACAGAAAACCAGTTGCTACGAATCGTTCATCTCGAACGAAAAACCTACGAATCCAATGAATTTTAGAAAACGGATGAAATCGTGAAAACAGCGAAATATTCATAACGGAAGGAAGCAGAGTCAACTTAAATACTGTATGGGAACCGATGACACCTTGTCGTCTATTAAATAAGAATAATCAAAATCGCCAAGCGATGACATGCTGCATTTACAAATAATAGAATGGGTCACGTTAAGGCCCTGCCTATTGCATAGTTGGATTTACAGTTTTTAAAATTATACCGTAATATGTAGTAATTAAAATGAATCATCATAGATTTCTTAAAGATTACCCATTTATTTAAAAAATCTCAATATTGTAAATAGGCAAAAAAATCGCCAGAAACTTTTTTCGGGGCTTTGATGAATCGGGTCGAAACCAAACGATTAAAAAAAGCGTAGCCTAGGAAGTTGGAGGAAAGTTATTAAATACCCATTAAATGTGTCTAAAGTTTTGTAATAACGGTAGAAGACATATGTATTTTGTATCTTGCTGTTTCTTAAATAATTTTATACAATTTATTTATTCATAAAATTTGTTTTTTTTTCAAACATAAAACAGAGTTTTTCTTAACAATAATAATGTTGGTTGCTCCCTTTTCGATAACGTCACCCCATGGTACAAAATTAAAACCTATCCCATACTGACGCCGTGTGGATAACTTTGGCCTTGTACGATAATGTATGACTGTCACAAAAATGCCCCGATAAATTAAATGATGAATTTGTATTAAATACCTTCACATTTTCCCGTGAAAAAACCATGCAGATTGTGACTTGCCATACCAAAAACACGACGGATTTAACCAAGTATTTACTGGTACGTCACTGAAATATTATGATACCAACCAATTTCTACGTGCCTCGTAGTACAATACAAAGCTAGCTATCGCAACTGCAACACAATATTATCTATGTATCCGTTATTGAACTATACTGTACGGCATTGGCATATCATAACACAATAAATAACAATATAAAGGTGTAAATGTACTATTGTTTAAAGCCTTGACAAATAATAACATAATATAAAAATGTACGTGCGACAGTCAGGTCACGCCAATAATTTCTGAATCATTGGTCTATTTATTGAGCAAATGTTTGTTCAGTTGAGTAAAGCACACTTCCTCATACAGGGATTATTATCACAAGACACTTCGGTACACACCATATCAACTAGGGAAGCCGTAAAGTTCTATGTAAACATACCAAATTCTAAATATAGACAATGGGGAAATCTTGCTTATTCCTACTTTCGTTTTCGAATTGCAACACATAATGGTATCTGTGACACTTTAAACTAGTTTGAAATGGTTTACAGCACTATTATTGGATGATATTCGTCTCAGTGGCATGATATTGTTTTGCATTACTTTTATGTCTGGAAATGTACATTTGGGCCATAGATATTTTGGAAATACAACGAGAAAATGGAGGTAAATAAACTGTGTGGTCATTCTGATCCTGACATCCGAAGAGAATTAATAGATACTAAAGGACTCTTGAGTTTTCAAATTATTTAAGATAACTGTATTTCACATTAGATACACTAAATGATTTGCCTTCTTTTCTTATAGTCGTCATATTTAGGAAAAACGGACTGAAATCAAACGTCTGGAAAACAGACAGAATCTTTCTGAACATACTTTTATCATTTTGTAAAAAAGGAACGCTTAATCGTGATTAATAACCAGATCGTGTTGAATCAGTCTGTGGCAAAAGTGTCAAACGCAATCTGATTCGGGTAAGTGTATGCAATGAAAGGCTACTGTTCGACATGAAAGTCAGTAAAACGTAGAGTTTAAATATACACTTCGTCATTTGCTTTCGTTTAACATATTTGAACACGCAGTGTGAACAATCGTTTGTCATATAACTCAATAAGAGATGTTTTCAAAGCCAACTGCAGCAGATTTGGTGTACGGCGGAAAGGGATAAAGCGACATTCACAACTGTTATCACTATCTATCACTTTGTACTTGGTTCAGACCACATTTGCAAGGGTCTTCAAATAAAGCGGGCTTGAACGACGTCTATTTAAATGAAGTGTTAATATTCACAGTAACTTTTTGCTGAGTACTCATATAAAGTCTTTGACAAATAAGTATCAGAAGTAAACTAAAGCATTGTTCACAAGCCAACTTAGTTCATTATCTGCTGAGCCTCGATAGCTCAGTTGGTAGCGACGCGGGCTGTCAATCAAGGGTTGCGAGTTTAAACCCCAGCTCGGCCAACATTCTTTCCGACGTTTGACAAAAGTTAATGTGACAAGCGTCATCTACCAATAAGCTAACAGTCTTATGTAGAAAAGCAGCCAGTTGACTGGAAAGACGGTTGTTTGGAGCATTCGTTCAAACAAGCCTGGAAATATATGCGTACCTGAAGTGGCTGCCGTTAAACCCCAATCCATCATCCATGTAAAGTGAAGTTATCACTATATATCACTTTATACTTGGGTCAGACCTAGTTCTCAAGAAACGTCACATAAACCCCGGTTAAACGACTTCTATATCACGGAAGGATTAATGTTGACAAGTTCTGTTTTGCAATGTGCTACAATAAAGCATCTGACAGATCAGTATCAATAGTCAGCTAAAGTCATTTTCACTTTTATCAATATTTATCAATTTATACTTGGTTCAAGAATCGCCAACTGAATCCTGATTTAACGACTAATATATCACGGAAGGGTTGATATGGATACGTACCTGTCTGCAGAGTACTAATATAAAGCATCTGACAGATCAGTATCAAAAGTCAGCTAAAGTAATTTTCTCTTTTATTAATATTTATCAATTTATACTTGGTTCAGTCCACGTTTCAAAAAGTCGTGAACTTAAGTAGAGTTAAACAATGTCTTTATCAAAGCAGTTTTAATAATGATAAGTACATCTTTGCAGAATGTTCATATAAAGACTTTGACAGACCAGTATCAGAAGTCAACTAAAGTCATTGTAAACCAGCTGACAGAATATGTTAAACGGAGCGAGGAGTGTCCATGGTGAGGAAACGTTTATGAATTATATATTTATCGTATAGATTGTATTCGTTTGTTTTCACCGCAAACTATTAATCTAGATTTGATCTTGTTCAATGGAAATGTACAAGTTGGCATATTTCTGAAAGAGTGTAGGTCAGATGAACCTGTACATATGCTCTGTCTTATTATAATGTACACATGTTGACAGAAGCTCTCATTTACGCATGTGCAAAATATTCGATGACCAGTGCATATCTTGACCAAACAGTGTGGATGTATAGGGTGATACAGATTGACACTGATAACAGAAGACAACGTGTTATGTTGTACATATACGAGCTCGTTTCAGCATACGTAATACCGAGTGGGGAGATGACCTGATTAAAATACATTTTTAATAATTCACATTTGCAAAAACGTTTTATTTTGTTTAGTGTTTTTCGCTTGAACTGTTCGCATGCTTGATCAGCTCAAAACATGAGGTGCTCCAGTGCATGCGAGTCAGAACCTCTAGCAACATGTATATCGTTTATAATCATAAGTTCCTTCATATTTTAATAGTTGCTAAGAGTTTGATGTTTTGTTAATAAAAACAAAAACACATGAATAAAAAATATTTCATTTCAATCAGAAGTAGTTACATTAAAATCCATAATACACACTGTATAGACTCCTTGCACAGATACCTCTCGTCTTCATATAGACACCCTCACCATCGAACCAAAACACCTGAAACGCAATGGACTATTACAGAATGTTTGCAGTGTGATTAGTTTGGTGACAAATATATTAATAATTACTATTAATAGCGACGTATCTGTAGGAAAGTATGTGCTTTATGTCAAATTAAAAACAGTTCTGATTAAAAAGGACATTTTCTAAACCTGAACAAATACATGAGAGTTATTATATCACATTTCAAGAGAGCATTTAATTATTATATCGAACTCTTTGGAGCATTGAAAAAGAAGAAAAAACAGTTCGATACAAAAATCGAGGTAAGACTTCTCGAACCTCTTTGGACATGTGTAACATTATTGGGTATTGTATCGAAATAACAGGAATATTGAAACTAATGTCGACATAATAAGAGTCGACTCTATGTTTTATTGTATGTTATGTTATTTCAGCTCATGTCACGTACCATCTAAAGACGAAGGTAAATGTTTAGAAATACATAATTCAGCTTATTTTATTTTCCAATTTACTAAAGACACTGGATGATCAGAAATATATAACAAAAGGAAATGTTATTAATGAAGAACAACACTTTTGAAATGTTGAAACTTCCGCAAATATTACTTATAGTGACAACAAAATAAGTAGTTCAAAACTATTTTGGCAAAATATGGTTTACTGGGTATGTCTACCCAGTAACAATGAAGCATACACGACCAATATGTAGATGCTTATGGTACTGGAAAGGGAAATCATTACTTTAAATTTATAATTTTATTCCAGAAATATGATTCTCATATTTCAAGAAAACTTCTGAACAGTTTTAAAACTTTGAGTATAATTTGTTTCTAGAGCTCAGCACCTTTAAGGTGTTAATGGTTTTTTAATCCTGAAAATGATAAAAATAAAAACAAATTCAGTCTCTCCGAAATTCTGTTTTATGCAGTAAAAACTAGCAGACAATACAGGACCAAAACTGGCGTGAATTTCTTTGTGGAGACCATCCTATTATGATTGATCATTCTTTTCAGAAGGGATATGGTACACAATGTAGTACACATGTCTTTAGATGAATACTATTATTATCCTTTTGTTGTAAAATATGCTAGTTTATATATTCTCGAAACGCGCGAAAGTTGCTCTCTGTAATTTCAGTACGACTGTATGTTTACATTTTCTTGACAGAGGAACGGATTCAAAAGATCGAACAGAGGATGAAAGAATCCGAAAACCTAATTCAGCAATTCATGCACAAGGAAAAAGAAAACAAACTGAAGATGGCATCACTTTTAGGAAATAATGAAAAACTTAAATCGTCATTAGATGCTATTACACATGCGTTAACTGAACACGTAAAAGGAGATACTAATGAAGTGACAGGACTGGCGTCAGCGGAGTCAAAAGAAGAAGAGATGCAAAGTGTTGAATCTTACAGTAGAAGGTAAGTACTAAACTAAGTTCACTGATGGGCGATAGACTGCTTTATTTCGTTTTTCATTTCCGAGTGAAATATCTACACAAAAAATGTGAAAGTGTAAATACTTGGAAAGTACGAACTTAGTCGATTTAAACACTCTACCACACATACAGCTAGCAGCAGAACATTTTTGAAAACATTGTGTCAAAAGAAGAAATTGATTATATTGAGCAATTTATCTTTTTTGCCATAATATTTTCAACTTTATCCAATAATTGTTCTTTTATTTTACAGAGTTTCGATATTTTTGACTAAATGCTTTTATAGTCGTCTTCTATAAATTTGCTGTATTTTGGAAAAGGTAAAAAAGTGGTAATTCTTAAATATGAGACTCCTATAAGCCATTCGCATATGGTTGTGTTCTCACAGCGGCGAAGACATAGGACAACACTAACATTTGAAATATTAAACCCTTCCTACTTGCTGACACTATCGCAAGCATCTGCAGCAGACCACTTTTAAAACCATGGTGGCAAAACATAGAAAATGCTAAATGTTCTGCTTTTGTCACAATGTTTTCAACTCCATTCAATAATCATTTTTTTATTTATCGAGATTGACCATAGTTAAGCTTAGCTGTCTTCAACTGCATCTGCTGCAGATTTGTTGTATGTGACAACATTTTACACAAGCAAACTAGGGACATTCATGGCAGTATTGCAAATCCACAATTACTTCTTAGTTACTCATCAAAATTCATCTTTTGATCTGATCGTTAGATGAAATTTATTTTATTATCACCAGAAGTAAAGGAAAGTTTGTTTGTTTGTTTGGAGTTTAACGCCGCTTTCAACAGCTTTGGTCATATCACGGCGGTCAGTGCACCTACCCATGTTTTCCTGGCTTTCCCACACCAGTACTTACACAACATTCTTTCGAAGCCACTGACTACTTTCTCACATAGATCAGAGGTGAGAGGCAATGGAAAACATCGCCCGAAAGAACGCGCCGCAACCGGGTATCGAACCCGTGACCTAAGTAAAGGAAAGGGTAGAAGAGAGAGAGAGAGATATATATTATATAATAAGAAATGATGGATTACCTAAAGCTAACTGATACATACAGTTAAACAACAATATCAAATACTTTTTGGATTTAACCCTTTACCAAATATTGACGCATCTGCAGCAGACGATTTTTGAAAGCATTGTGGCAAAGATGACTCTTTATGCGTAATACAGTTTCCATATATTTTGAATAGCTGTATAGGTTTTCTATTTTGGGAATTTTACATGAATATAGAAGTCCAGGGTTGTCAGGTTAACCGGATAGAGAAAACATAAATTTAAGGTTCTTAACTGATTCAACAAATCAAATTACAGCTCTTAATGTTAACACGCCGGGTGCTACGTGTGCTAGGTAAATATGAATACTACCGTGCTTACCCCTTTATTAGTCGCCGTGCAGAAGCCCGCGACTTCTATTTTTAATAGGTTTTCGGAAATGACATGGGAGGGGGGATTATTATTTGAAAGAAACACATTTAGATGTCTTGAACATATTACAATTGTGTTTGTTTAGAAACACTAAGTAATGACACATCTAAAATGAAATAAATATTCCGATGTTTTAGGTATTTTCAGTTTCTTTATTTTGACTCGCATTTATGTTTTTTTGTTTTATTTACGAAGACAAAACAGTCCCTATTAGCTAGACTGAAATACTTTATTTTACACTATATACTACATGTAACCAAAGGCGATAACTACACACCTTTACGTCACACAGTCTAATTTGGTTTACATACCAACTGCGTAGATCAATCTTCTTTGCAGAGAGCCGCTCTTTACACTCACTTACAAATAGTAAATCATAGGTGATTTAAAATGTTTATTTGGTTCGAAACAAATGAAGAAAAGAACAAACCGAGATAAAACTGGTTTTAATAGAAAAATTACTTTGAACGAACATTCTCTGCCTATAAAGAGAGTTTCAAGAACGACACCTCTGCGAATAAGAAAGAATCGGTCTTTCGTACAAAATTATTTCGTCCTTGACAATTTTGAATGTGTTATTTAATTCCCTAAAGGCATATTGCATCCGATCTGCATATTGTTATGCATCATTGACACAAGGACGCTCATCATAATATAATGTTAAAACATGAGTACTTTGTTATTTTCATTATAAAAAAGGAAGGAAAGAATTAAAATAAATTAACATGTTGTAGGGCTCAGTTTATGTTCGAAATTAAGTTTAAATTAAATTATACAACAATTTCATTGAGATTTAACTGTTTAGCTGATATTATATTTCGAAGGTGGTCTAATTCATAAATATTGGACTACATTTCAACATTTGTTAAAGTATGATATAATTAGGATGCCAAGCTAATATCATTTTGAGAAAAAGAGAAAACTCATGTCTTCAGCGATTTAACCCTTATCTCATTATTTTAAAAATAGATTGCTGCAAAGGTGTCCTGTGTTGACTTTAAAAGAGGAAAGGTAAAATGACGTGCTATTGCATGCAAATCCTAAATTGTCTGTTTAGTGTTTTTGTTGAAAAATAATAAAATTCAAACATCTTGAAAAGTGTATGTGGAATTCATAAATCTTATAATTATTCCTTAATGAAAGCACTGTATACATACTAAGACTAATGATTGGCAAGATTACTCATTTCTATTACTGTTTATGATCAATAATTAGTTGGTTGTGTGTATGGTCAACCTACTTTGGAATGGAGATTGATCATAAACAATGAAAGGCTTCAATTATCATTCACTTCGTTGATCAAACAATGCAAGTTATGAAACATTTTCACTTGCGTTGCAACATGCCTCTCAGTTGATAACTGTTTATTCAACTACTATAATGTTAGTGTTATGCATAACTGCAGTATGGATTTCCGGCGACATTGATGCGTTGCATCAACTTTCTCTTGTGCTTTATTTACATCATATTTCAGCCTTGTCATAAGGAATCCAAATATACCGACTCTGAACAGAAAACCTGGTTTAGAGGCAGCTGCTTCAAGTACTTTTATCCATCCGAATGAAGCTCTCCACCGAGAAAGAGGTTATTAAATTTACACTCGACTTTATGGCCTATATTCACAAACGGTTTTAATTTGCAGAATATTTATTTTGATTGGCTAAACAATCATTGTTTATAACACTATAAACACTCTTTGATTCAATATTTCGAAACCAGACCTTTATTTAAAATGTATCAATGATCACTACAGACTATATTGTGTCAATTTCAATCAAGGAACGTAGAATCAGACTTTGTGCTGAAATATTGAATCATAGAGTGTTTTTGTATTTTTATAATTGTATGTTGTTATGAGGACCGGAGACCAATAATATTATAATAACTGAATGAGCTATCATTTACTTTAATTACATGCGGAATAGAACTTTCATATATAATATATATATATATATATAATATATATATATATAATATATATATATATATATATATATATATATATATATATATAATATATATAGTGCTTAAGCCAAAGAGCAATTTCGTAACTTGTGGACTTTGAATTAAAATACAATGGTATTTAACTTTATTCGTGAATTTGGGCCTATGTCACTTTTGAAACCCAGAGACATCTCTCATATGTGTAACCTATTTGTAACACGCACAGTTGGGTTCTTGTTTAGCAATCATAATCAACATAACATCACCACTGGCTTAGTCCTCAAGAAGCCGAATACATGTACTATTTTAGTTGTGTGACATTGGATCACTGCAAGTATATACTTTTAATATTTCACATGTACAATATATAAAGCCTGAAAAAATAAGCGTGTTACGCATACAGAAGAAGTTAAGTAATTTATATGAATAGATTATTACAGTATCCTTTTACCTTTACAATAACTTCTATTCCACATGTTACTTTTTATGATGTAAGATAACTAGTAGACATACTTTGTTTTCTTTACACATAAATGTTTTACGACCAACGTTGATTGACTGATTGGGGTTAAACGTTATGTGTCAGTCATATCACTGCAGTCAGTTAACCTATTCATGTATTTCCCGACTTTCTCACATCAGTATTCAATACAACAGTCTTTCCAGCCAACTTGCTGCTCTTCCACATAAGCTGACAGCCCATTGGTGGAAAACGAAATTAGCTGGTCACAGTTACTTTTGTCAAACGTCAAAGAATGTTTGCCGAGCTGGTGTTCGAACTTACAGCCTCTGGATTGACAGCCCGCGTCGCTACCGACTGAACTACCGCTCTCGGATGCACACTCAATATATACGTTAATGGACTAGCCCTTACATAAGTACAACCTTGCCTAATATTATATTTTAACTGTTCAATACACATTGATGCCTGTGTCGTGAGACAGTTTAAATTGACAGTATGTCATGACTTTATGGAAAGCAGGTTAGTTAATACATACATTTACTCATTTTCAGTTAAGTCAATGGACCAAAAACCTCATGTGCAATCGGTTCTAATTTGGCACATGGAAATTGAACAGGAGAAGGCTAAAGGTATACATAGCTTGATTAAAGAAATAATCTTAATTACAATAGTATTAACACTACGAACATTTAAAACGTAGATATATAAGTTTTAAAGTGTGTAAATGTCAGTCATCGAGGGCTATAGATACACACGAGGGACGTTTTTTATGTTGTGAAATGCTTATAAGATATTTAAACCATACCCACAATATGGTTAAATTGAGTAATAATCGACATTTAGTAGGCCTTATACCTTTTTACAACTCATTGAATCTTTTGCCCGATACTAAAAGCAGGAATATAGGTTTCCCTGTTTGACAGACTTATACAACAACTGAGTCTTGTTTTCGACCTTCACATATTGCAGAGCCTGATATTCTGGTTTGTTGAAATTTTACAGCTGGATAATATTTACACTGTTTGAATGTCAATGTACCTGTACCACGGTCTGATGGCACAACACCTTGACCTACTTAATTTATTAACAAACATTACGGTTATGCTATAGTGGTATTAGTGTTTGTTTATATACATTGTAAACACTCACATGTGTGGCATAAGAGTGAAGCACATAAATACTTTTCAAAGACAAAATGAATTCATTGATCAAGAAATAGATTTAAAACGACCCCGTGAAAATAGTAACAAGCAATGTGAACTTCCAGCAAAGCTTTCCAATTTGTCACTAATGTAGTTGCTGTATTTGATTAAGAATACCATATATACGTTTTTTGTTGAGCGTGAGCAACTTTGTATTTGGCCAGACATTGACCAGAAAAGTTTAAATGCTCATGGATAACTTCATTTTTGACCAGGGCAAAAAATATTAAGCATTGACCAATCAATGGTTGGAAAAGTTTATTATGCATTGACAATTTTGTATTTGGCCTGACCTTGGTCAAGCTCGTCGCATAAGTTTAAACGTTTTTGCTTTATGTGTGTTCTACATAACACAATACTTTACATCTATATTTCTTCATGAAGGTCGTCGTGCGAACGAATTTAAAGATGGAGGTGGTATTCAGACAGTCATATGTTTAGACACTTCTTCAAGCATGCTGGAAAACAATGCATGGCAACAGGCGTGCATGTTTCTCAATGATTACATAAATGGTAATTATATTAACAATTTCTCTTCATATATTTGCGTTATCTTTGTACAAGTTCTGTGGTTCAAATGTCAGTTTATTTGAATATGTAGAAACAAAATTTAAAAAAATATATTACCAAAACTCCAAAATTTAAAAATGTTTTACAAACAATGGCAACACGGACATTTGAATTACCAAAACTTATATATGCTCTTTCGTTTTAAAAAAAATATCAACCTATTTACATTCTAGACGATATAAATAAAACCATTTTTTAAATATCTGTGGGATAACAAACCAGACAAAATTAAAAGAAAACATTTAATACTATGAATCGGAAATGGTGGCATAACTATTCCATGTATAGATTGCCTAATACATTCCTTAATAGCTGGCTTAGTAAAACGTTACTTAGATGACAAAAATGAAGTTATATATGGAAACTATTTTATACAAAAAACCTGCAGAAATATGGCGATCTCTTATCATTTGAATGTAATTTGAATGATGCAGATTTACATAAAAAATGTGTTTAAAAGTGTATTTCTGAAAAATATCCTTGATTCATGGCAAATGATTAGAAATGGTATAACAAAGAAATAAAAGAAAATCATCTGGAACAACTCCGAAATAAAATACAACGGTTGAAACCTGTTTTAAACAAGGATTCGTATGGAAAAGGCATTCAATTTTTAGAAGACGTTTTCGACGTTCGAACAAACAATTATTAACGTAATCAGAAATATACTACTTATTATGGTAAACGAAACAAAAACTGAAACTTCGATCAATGTCGAAAATGAACATTTACAAACAAGAACGTGGAAATAAAGAAAGGAAATATATTTTTGTATGAAATTGAAGTACCAAATGTAACAACTTCAACAAAACATGAAGAAAATGGGAAAACTTATTGAGTGAAAAGATTGATTGGAAAAACCATTATGTCTGTTTTATCTTTTAAATCCCCCCCCCTCAAAAAAAAAAACAAAAAAAACATTTGCATTATTATATTACAAACCATCTAGTTTGTTAGATTTCTGCTCCAGTTACGTTAAAAACATCGACATTTTGTTTTGGGAATGCATGCACAAAATATGTTGAACGAATTAATAACACTTCTTAATACTAAGAACATAAACTATACAAAAGGGAGTGGTTGAAATTAACGAATCAACTACACATTTTCATTTCAATTGAAACACAGTCCGATCCTTGATAAAGTTTAAACTCACATACATTTTTCCTTATTCTACTTTCATCTTTCTTTCACTCATAGGAAACATTGCAAGAATATTGAAATCCATGGTACCTTAATCTTTTGTAATAGAAGACATCTTTTTGAAAGTTTCCATTGTATTGTAACATGTACTTATGCATATCCTATGTGAAATAAATAAAACAAAAAGAAGAACAAAAAAGATTTTTGATAAAATCTTTTATATAGAAATATGGGATGACTGCAAAACCTCAAACTTTATATATTTTATCAACTAATACAACGGACTGTTGTTAGTATATGTACTGCTGTGTGTAGCATAACATAACATAAACTAGTTTTTATCTCTCAAAGGATTGGACAGAGAGTCGACATGTCGTGACAAGCACACTGAAAATGTAGCAGTGGTTACTTTTGGAAATAGGACAACCGTTCTTCAACATTTAACGAACGATTTGGGAAGAATCCGTGAAACACTCAGTAAGAACTCTTCGGATGAATTTATTGTTTCGTATACAAAAACGACATGATTTAAATTGCATTATACATCTTTCGCGTACACTCAGTCAGAGTGTATGTTATTTGAACGTTCTATGACTTATTAAACCCCGAGAACACAAAGTTGTCAATCAGTCTTAGTTGTAAAATGTACACATTAGGGAAGATTATTTGCATCTTTGCATTTTGTAATTGAATACATTTTAGTAAATTATAGATCACGTAATAAAACAATTATTCTAAAGACCATATGACTAATTGAAACTACAACATCGCGTATTTTATTTATATTTTTTAATTTGCTATTCATACTATTGTACAGTAATGCAATTAAAATAGTTTGTATTGTATTGTACATTTAGAATCAGTTGCGATCGGGGGCCCAAGTCCTTTATTCAAAGGTTTAAACATGACAGCTGCTGCATGGTATCGACAAGGTAAGCAGTTGCTGTTCATGTTTATTTTAAACATCATGTATTTATTAATGTGTTGTCTAAAACCCATTTCACAAAGACAGTGTAATATCTTGGCGGCCAAAATAGTTCAAGAAGCACAGTACAAAACATCCCTTTGGTCATCATATACTGTATTGTACCTATCTAATTATATGTAGACAGAATCAGTGACTTATATGTAACCTATGCAGAGAAAGAGATATACATATGCATGCAATTAGAAGGAATAGTAACGGGTTTGCAATGTGTCCCTTTCAATTACAAACATATAGCAAAGAACTTTTGTATTCGTTTGTTTTTATTCTGAAAAAAATGCTTTATTTAAAATGTTCAAGTTTTATATACTCAAAAACTTTCTTAAGTTGGACACTTGACTATATCAATAGTGACATGTTTTCGCTGCACGGATTCTGCATTGTTTTGTGCTATCCCATTAATACGGTATTTATCGTTGTAGACGAAGGATTGTATAATGTGGATGGAATTGCTGTCTTTCCAAAGATAATTTTGATTACAGACGGACAACCCACGGACACACATCTATCGACCGGACCGGATAACATATGCCTCGAATCTGAAGCAATGGTATTATGGTTATATATGACATATATAAGATTGTAAAAACATATAAAAACTAGACAATTTGTATGATTGCTATAATTGATGTTTCGACATCTATTATCACTCAATAACATTCATCTTGTCATTGAATATTCACAACTACAAATTATACAAGTGCCACTATTAATGTAAGAAAACATTTCTTTTCTCGACGAATAATAAACCCATGGAACAATCTGCCTGAAGAAGTTGTAAACGCTAAAAGTGTAAATTGTTTTATCTCTATTAAACAAATGCTGGAACAATTAATCATTTAAATTTGTGCTACATAATGAAAGACCGGAAGCGGGATAAGAATCCCGAAGACAAAATGGACCCGAGAGGCAGATGCCTACATATGTGTCCGTACGTCCTTCACACACCCCTTCCACGGTTTAATTGAGAATCGGATATTATGGTCTTTAAACAATAACCATCGTTATATTATAATATCATTTATGCATGTTTCTAACGTATTATCATCATTTGTGTATTGTCCCCTTGAGTTTAACATTTTTGCCTAGAGAGGAGAAGAAATGGATGCTAATATTACTGTTACATTAAAAAGACAACTTTAATGTCTAAAGACAATAAACCTAACCGATTATGCATTGGTATATTCAATTTCCCAAATACTTTTATATTTACTTTATGAAATTCTCTCACGTATTGCGGATCTTCTTGCAATAATCAGTATATCATTCTAGTATTCGCTTTCGTTCTTTTCTTAGACAAATTTGACCGTTATGTTTTCACTTTTATAATCTATCCTGATGGAGACGATATTTAAAGATTCTTCAGAAAAAACCTTGTAATCGCAGTAAAAAAAGAAGTAAGTACAGTTAAATTCTCAAAATACTAAATAGTATCAGGTAGTAAGGAAAAGGTGTATTTTTTATTTCTCTCACTTGATCGTCTTCATCATATTGTTTAATATTGCTTTAATAGCAAAACTATATAACTGGATTGCTATGTTTTTTCCAAAAGAAACATTATCAGTTGTCGTTCAATTGCAGATAAAATCAACGGTCCTTGAATTAGCTGAGGGAATCAATGGCAATTTAATTGATTTATTCTGTGTACCAGTTGGAGAGGGAAACATCGTAAGAAAGATAAATTTGTTATTTACGATTTCGTTCAGTATAACTAGTTTGCATGCATCACTCTGTAATGTTATGTACTCTGTAATGTCTTTTGCCAATGGCATTGGTGTCTTGATTATTATTCGAACACACACACACACACATTTAATCAAGATGATGTTGGCTTCTTAATGATTCTCCGGTTTTGCATTATTTAAAGTTACATGAACGTAAAGCTAGTGGGACAACACTTCCGGATTTATGTCAAAAGTTGCATCTAGGATATAACATGCAGACGGACAGATGCATTACAATCACGATGGTACCAGTGTATTTTTTATTCTGCAGTGTTGCATTATTTGAAGTTACATAAACGTAAAACTAATGGGGCTAGTTTCGAAAGTTGCATCTGGGTTGTTACATATAGACGGGAGACGGGCAGTAACACATTAACGCATTAAAATCACGAACGATCGGACTCAACACATAAGTCTTGTTCTTCAACATTTCAACGTATTTAAGAGCACTTTATCGTTCCTATTAATTGTGTAAAGTCAATCAGAAGAAGGGCTTCATTTTATTTCGTACGACGAGAACTGCCAGCAAGGAATTTGTTAATCCACAAATAATGTATTACAGGAGTTCATGGATATCCTTGTTGAGATGTCAGAAGGCGTTAAGATAAGTTACAAAGATGGTCATAAAATGGCAAGAAGAACAACATTAACAGTAAGAATATTACAATTAAATACATAATTATATATTTGCCGCTCTGTCAGTCTGGAATTTAAGTAAATACCACCAACGAACTCATATCTACGAGAAAGTCTAAAATCCGCCATTTTGTTAGCCAGTTAATTGTTCGAAATGAAAGAACAAAACATTTCAACTTGAACCGAATAGCAAAATGTTGCTTAGATTGTTATGTATATTTTCGAAATATCTTTTCAATATATTAACTTTGAAAATGGTTATAATGACTTTCCATCCTTTGCGCTAAAGATTGTTGGGTTAACATTATGAATGTCCTATTGGTACTGATAACCTACCCTCCCCACCCGTAAACGCCGTAACATAACTGGTGAATAATAATGTATTGTAGATGCAAGCAGCCAGAGACCAGAAAGAAGAGCAAGAAAATCCGTTTTCATTTCTAAAATTCGGAGGAGATGAACTGACTAGAATGTTTGACCTCCCACATGTGTCCGAAGAGGAAATGGTATGTTTGGTAATAATCATTATCGTTCCATATATCACATTCACTTTGATCTAATGATATAGGTATACAATTCAGTGAAGTGTCGTATTTTTTTGTTTAAATAAACGATATTTTCGGGAAGACAAAACTGATGTCATCGCAATACGGAGTTAAAGAATTAAAACCCCACTACACGACTTTCTATATAATTCAGATGGTATGCATATTGTTTACACATTGATTAATAATATTAACTGACATTGACACTGCCTCTTTCACATGTCACAGCAACAACAACTACAAGACTATCATTAGGATACGCAGGACCGTCTGAGATCGTGGCATTGCAGTGGGAGCTATTGAATCCGCCGTTGCAGAGTTGTGTGAACCGGTCGTCCCGGATTTCAGTCAATGCTGGAGTGCCCGTAGCAAGACATATTTTCTAGCCTAATACTGGTTTGTTTACCCAGGGATCATGGTTAAGTGATTTGTCGCCGTAATAAACTGAAAATTGTTGAAAATGTCGTAAACCCCAATTAAAAACAAACATTCTTTTGGTCAGACTGAGAAGAAACAAATTGTGGATAGATCTAACAAGAAGGTTGATCACCAGAGGAATCGTATCAACAAAGTAATATATAATGAAAGAGGAGATTCAAGCCTTCCTGATGTAGGCACCAGAGTAAGACGTGGACCGGCTTGGTCCGAGGAACTTGGTTTAGAAGATGGATTCGGACCGGGAACTATTATAGGACATGACATTCATGGTAGGTTGGAAAATGTTTTGCATGCTTTTGATTTATCATTTTAGCCATATTATATCATATTCAGCACAATTACATAAATATATTAAAATGACTTCATTTGAGTCCATTCAATTTCGTATTTATGGTTCACAGTTTCTATACCAGTAAAAAAAAAAGAAATGCATGCATTATCCTCAAAAGGAAATTAAACACCTTTAAGTGTGTAACTTACATTGTAGTATTGGATGAGTTTAAACTGAAGATAATGTACAAACATGTAGTCAATATGTTAAGACTACTTAAAGGGTTTTTACACGTATGCCTGACCTTCTCGAATCAGAAGTCCAATGTGTGACTATTATGAGTTAGGAACTGTTTAATATTTCAGAATTGAATGTTTGGGTAACCTGGGATATCACAGGACGAAATGGAATATATCGACATGGTGAATCAGACCATTATGATCTTAGAATTGTGCACGAATATAAGAAACTTCCGTTCAATAGTCTTATGTCTGTCGGATGTAAAGTGCATCCAGGTAACATGATGATTTTATTGTTCTTTGTTTTACTGTAGGGCTTCGTCAAATTCGTAATCTGATGAAGATTGGACAATAATGAATTTAAAAGCTGTTTACACAGTTGATCAATGGCTTTATTATGATCGCTGGTTCTTTTTTCGAGACGAGCATAAATGCGCCGCTTTGTCCGTTCGTACGCGTTTGTCTGTTCGGCTTTTGTCCGGCTATTTCTCAGCAACTACTGACTTGAATTCAATGAAACTGTATGGGAAGCTTCACGAACAAGAGATGTTCATACTATCATCATATAACGGTTCGATGATTTTTCATTGAAAAAAATGCCCTTTTAATTTCTTGATAATATGACATAGCACAATTTTGTCAGGGCTATTTCTCAGCAAATATTGACTCGAATTCGATGAAACTTTATGGGGAGCTTAACAAACCAGGGGAGATGTGCCGGTTTTATGACTTTTCACTGAGTAATTGCCCTTTTTAATTCTATATAATATGTCATAGGAACATTTCGTCTGGGCTATTTCTCAGCAACTACTAACTTGAATTCAATGAAACTTTATGTGAAGCATCACTAAGAAGAGGAGATCTGCATGTCATCACCACGTTCCGGTTCGATGATTTTTTTTACAGATTTATCGGCCTTTTAATTTCTATATGATATGATATAGGAAATGTTTGTCTGTGCTATTTTCTCAGCACTTATTGACTTGAATGCAATGTACCTTTATGGGAAGCTTCACTTAAATAGGAGATGTGCATATTATCACACTTCCTGTGTCCTGGCTATACTTCGGGGAGTATCCATCGGTTCCACCGATATTTTGTTGTTTTTTTCACGATCTATAAATGGCTTTAAAGCCCTTGTTGTACCATCAATTGATTTAGACCCTTTTCTAGGCATTTTGAATACAATAATTTTTATGCCCTTTATTTGGGATATTTCATATTTGGGAACATTAATCGCTATTATTTTATATTTGGGAATATACAACCAGGGCTATAGCCGCTAACATAATGAAATTGGGAGTTTTGCAATATTTTAAAGACTTTGGCCACAGGGAATGGGTCAGAATATCTGACCCGTGAGATGCCTAGAAAGAGGTTTGTGATTACTCAATGTATTGAATCCGTTTTCGAGATTTACCGAAAGCTTTTAAGTGGGTTTAACCATTGATCTAGGGGTTTAAAGCTGTTCTAATCATGAGTCAAGAGATTAAGAACTGTTGACCGATTGGTCTAGGGATAAACATCTATCTTAACAATTGACTAAAGACTTTAAATCCTGTTTTAACGATTGATCAAATAGATTTATAGCTATTTTCACGATTTTAATAAGAATTTAAAGCTGTTATAAAAATTGATCAAGAAATTTAAGTGGTTTTAACGATTGCGATTTAAGGCCTTTTTTAGCGATTGATCAAGAAATTTAAGTGGTTTTACCGATTGTTATTTAAAGCTGGTTTAGAGATTGATCGATGGATTTGGAGCTGTTTTAGTGATATTCTAAGGATTTGAAGCTGATATCATACCGATTGACGAAGAACTTTTAAACTGTTTAAACTGTTGAAAAAAAAAGATACAAAGATGTTTTTACGATTTATCTAGGGATTCAAAGAGCTGTTTTTACAATTGACCGAAGGATTTAAAAGTGTAATGGTCTTTGGACAAACGGTGATAATTGATTGATTGATTATGGTTCCACGCCGGTTCAACCATTTTTTAGCCATATCATGGCGACCACTTCACATAGTCATGCGTTTCCTGGTTTTCCGACACCAAGACACCACACAACATACTTTCGAAGCAACTGGCTGCTTTTCCACATAGGCTGGTGATAATGGAAACAAAACGCGCCTTGTGTGATTACTCAAGCAAGACTTGATTTTATTCGAAAATTAGTCTGGTTACCTATGATTTTTAAGTGAAATGTTGATACAGTAATGCTTAAACTATATTTATGCAATTTGTTTTAAAAAATATGAATGTTGAATCATGAAAAAAATAACACGTTAATTTAATGATTTGTTATGCATTGAATTTTATTTGATTATTTTTAATGGTGTAAATGTTTCGTGATGTCTACATTTTTACCTTTAATTCTTCTATTCATATATGAAGCGTGAAATTGTGCCAAACAAATGATGTAAAACTAAAAATGAAATTTGAAAAATTAAAATATATTCCGGTATATATATATATATTACATAGCAGCCAAATTTGCCAAAGTATGGGGTATACAGAAGAAAGGGCCGATGAAATTGTGCCAAACAAATGGTGTAAAACTGAAAATGAAATTTGAAAAATTAAAATTTCGGTATATATATATTACATAGCAGCCAAATTTGCCAAAGTATGGGGTATACAGAAGAAAGGGCCGGGAAATTTGCCCAGCTTGGTTACCCTCTATTTTTATTTCATATTTCTGTAGATTAGGTAATATGCTATCACACAAGTTCTTGTTGTTCGCCCACCACTACTTCTCATTAGATCTTCCTTTATCAAATACACATGTATATTACACTTTTACACCGTCAAGTCAATCGTAGTTTAGATTATTAATTCTGTCTAGTTTAAATAAAAAATAATATGATTCATTTATGGGACTCATAAACTTAAGGAACATTTTATACATTCAATGTATGTTGATGTCCAAGTATTAATAATGTGACTTTTAAAAGTGAAAAAGGAAAAAGGGTAAATAATTAGCAAGCTTTGTTAACACTAAGAAAAGATGTAAATTTTTCGTCTAAAAACGTTCTTAGTTTCGAAGAAGGGAAAATAAGTAACTATTTGGATGATTTTGTTTAATTGTCAATCGTTGAAAACAGTGTCATATTGCAAATGATCCAAGTAGTCATCAATTTGTTTATTTTTTAATATATTTCCATTTGTTATTTTCTGAAAGTACTTTTCCCGTTATGACAGCTTTGTGTCAAAGTATCAATAGTCTGTAATGGATTGATGATACAACACTCACATTATAGGTCGTCACTGGCAGTCTGACAGGGCTGATGAACCTTTAACTGGTGTAGCTGTACAATGCAGGCGGAAAGACAACATTGATCAGACAAGGGTATAAGTCTTGATATATTTATTTTACAGCAACAGGGACTATTTATCCTGTCGTTTGCGTCAGCGTCTTCAACGGCGTTACCTTAATGATTAATATGTTTTATTAGTGTTTGTCGCTTAAGATTAACAATCAAGTCCCTATGCGGCGACCTACGATGTGCAGCTCTTGTTCTATAATATACCCAGAATTTGACCCCCACACATATATTCATGTATATATGGAGACTATATTTCCAACCTCTGGGATGTATTCCGATGTAGCTTCCACAATTGTTGCCTTTAAGGTCGTTATTTCTAACAGTTATTTGGCTATATATATCTTGCAAACCATTCATATTTCATATTCGTAGCATATTATCAATAGGGTTAAAATCTTACACATACCAAGCTGTTAACGATCTCTTGTTGCGCCTCCTACTACTGACAAAGGCATCCGTCTCCCCATTGTAGATTCATTTTATTTAATTTATCAATCATTTGAAAGGGCAACTAGTGCTTTTCATGAATAGCTATGAAGAGACTGTAAACAGACTAAAAAAGATGAACAGTTATAGTAAAACTTAATATTTGTAACTTATTTGAGTTTTACGTACACTTTTCAATAATAGGCAAGTTCACCTTACATTGTGTTTCTAAACTCTCGCGAACCTGTACTCAACAAAGCATTCTTTATAGGCAAATGGCTACCCTTGCACATTGATCGTTAGCCTCATTAGTGAAATACTTTTGCGGTTTTTGATAACTTTCATCAGTCATCCAAAATAAGGAATGGCAGAGCTGGAATTTGAGAAATTTTCAATAATAGGCAAGTTCACATTACATTGTGTTTCTAAACTCTCGCGAACCTGTACTCAACAAAGCATTCTTTATAGGCAAATGGCTACCCTTGCACATTGATCGTTAGCCTCATTAGTGAAATACTTTTGCGGTTTTTGATAACTTTCATCAGTCATCCAAAATAAGGAATGGCAGAGCTGGAATTTGAGAAAGGTCAATAGACCTCCTTTCCGACTAAGCTTCCCCGTCTCAATTTACAAAATTGAAAACAGGAACAGAAAACGATCAGAAATTTTCCTTTTACAACTTTTTACAATATCTGCCCACTAAACATTAATTCATATTTACTTAAATGTAAATGAAACATTTCAGGTCAAGTGGACTAACGGACAATCGGGTTGGTATACGGTCAGAGATTTAGAACAAGTGGTTGTGTGGTAAATATCGCCTATCATTTAATATACTAGTTATATGTCATATGATATCTCATTTCATTTTTAGCTCGTCTATTCGAAGAATAGGGAGGGCTATTACAGTCGCTTTTGCGTCGGCGTCGTCGTTGCAGCTTTGGTTAAAGTCTTGCTTGCAATACCTTTTCTCAAAAACCACAGATGCTAATGCTTTAAAAGTCATAACATGACCTTGTAGAGCAAGTCCCACAACTGTACATAAGAATAATGTCCCTTTTTAATCTGAGAAATTCTGGTTAAAAGTGTTAAAAGTGTGCATGCAACTAAGTGTCCTTATCTCAGGATTTACTTGACGAGTGTATTATAACCCTTCCCGACCATTACACTTATGTCAATTGACAAGTTAGATAACTGTATCCTACATATAATAAAAATTATGGTCATTTTGTGACTAAGAAATTCTGGTTAAAGTTTACATGCTACTTAACTTAGATTCCATATCTCACTAACTATTTGATGCATTGTATTGTAACTTTAAACAACTTTAAACAATCATTCTACCCATATTGTTAATAACCAATGCACATTGTTACCCTCTATAATTTGACTTATAAATTGATTAAATTCTGATTAAAGTGTTGCATTCAACTACAGTATAGTCGATAATCTCAGTAACAAATAAGCGGCGGAATTGTCAAGCGCGCACAGCTTTTGTTTAAATTTAGTTATCTTTAGACCTTGTAAATAAATATTATTGTCTGTGTTTGTCTTAAAGTTAAACTCAACTTCCAACAGAAGCGTACATGTAGCTAGTGGTATATCACTGGGTTTTCTTGGAAGCTTATTTGTATCACCGACTAGTGTACTCGTTATGCATCTTTATTTGCTACCTATTTACGAAACACAAACCGTCTAATGTTTCAAAAGAAAATAATTCAGCATATTATGACTATAAATATCGACTTTAAAGATAAAAGTTTTTTATTACATGACCACTTTATATTTTGAATTCTTATTGTCGTCGTCAATTTTTTAATTTTCAATCTGCGTTTGTTACCTCTATTTTATCCGTATTCAACAGGGTTGGTGCCTAAAATATTTGCTTGTTGTAAAATAACTAAGATTTAACCATTCCTACAGACAACCGATCTGCAGCAGACGAGTTTAAATGTTTATAGCCAAACTATGGAATTCTGGAACCATCAATCAATAAAAGAATAATTAATTAATAAAGTTGAATACATTGCGGAAAAATGAGAAATTGCTCATTATGAGCAGTTTCTCTTTTTGCTACCATGTTTTCAAAAGTCATCTGCTTCAGAAGTGTCAGAAAGCATCTGTATCTGGCGAAAAAAAAGGTTAAGGCCGAAAAGGAACCTCTGTATAACACTTATGAACTCTTTTACCCCCTTTATATCGTGTTTCTTTACAGTGGTCGATTTGGAAGATGTATTATATGTGATGCACAAGGCACAGACGCCCAGGGAGCGATAGGTATCAGAAATACACAGAACAATAAAAATAAAAATGTGTAGTTGGAAACATTTCCTTCGACGCTATCAAATATGATGCAACTACTATTATACATTGTATTTATGTACTTTTCCTGGAGAGTGATTTTTCATAAAGCATATCACAACTGTGAAGCATTTGTATGGTCTACTTCTACGTCTTATAATTGTTATCTTTGAAATTGAGTTTCAACTCAGGTGAACATGTTGATTATTCCTTTTATCTTATACCTGCACATTTTCCGGCTCAGATTACATGCAGATGGACATGCGCAGTTCAATCACGGCGGATTCAAATTCTGTATTTGACTATATCAAATATTGTACCAAATATGGAAAACGATTTGACGTCATTAATTTCTTTTTAGTTAAGCGTGGTTCAGCGTGGTTCACACGCTAATCATAAATTACAATGTATGTGTAAATTATGTTATTTCTTTATTTAGAATATAGAAATTTGTATTTTTTCGTCTTTTCTGTCTGAAATGTTGAGATATAATAACAGGAAAATTATGTTGCAGTATCGATACAGGTTTTAGTATTATCTTATCGGGGCGTGGACAGTTTAACATCTCTTTCGACCTTCGGTCTGTCGAGAGTTCAATTTTCCACGACCCTCGCAGTACACTACTAAAACTTGTATTAAACTAAAACTACTACATAATATGCACTATGTATTCAGTTAAATATTTGGCTTTAACTCAGTTAAATATTTGGCTTTAACTCAGTTAAATATTTGGCTTTAACTCAGTTGGACTTACTGATAATGTTGCCTTGATTATTCAACTTAAGAAGTGGGTTAATTTGAGCACGTTATAAACTCACTTCCTTCTTTATTGTGAGCAACGTAACTATGCAATACACTACTTTTAAGAACGTTTGTGAATTAAAAACGATACATTCTATACTGACTACCACTTATAGAGTTAAGAAACATATATGCTTTGCTATAATGCAAGAAGTCCGTAACATGATCAGCTTGCTACATAGTAGTTAGTAGTTTTATGAAACTATGGCCTGATCAGATATATTATTAGGATAACATGTTCAGAATCGACATTGGACAATATGATAAGTTTGTATTGATTAAAATCCATTGGGCATAATAAGTCAAATTGGAATATATAATTACAGAAACAACACACATTTTAGAAAACAAATTGATTATACAAAGTATAATAAGCGGAATGAGCATACCCAAGTCAAATATTTTCACAGTTTATGTTAGGGTGTTACCAGTATGTCTGTTGACTCTTTTGAAGCTGGTAGTCAAATTTGACTCTGGTCAGTACGCATTTGCAGCATTATGATTTTCTTATTCTACACGGTTTTACTTTGTTGTATTATGCAGAACAGTGTTTTGTAAGTGGTTGAACAAAAAGTAAGAATTTAATAATATTGGTGTTTCCTTCAACAAAATTGAAATATGAAATTATCTTGACATTGATATGAGTTAGTTTAGAAGTTCAAATAAACTTGTTGTGGACTTGGATACAATCAGAATTTTCAAAATTGTTTATATTGACTTGGACGAAATTATAAAAACTTATAATAATATTATATTGACGTGTTCACTGCTCAAACGCTTCATCCTAATACAACAAAGTGTGTGGGTTATACATGTTCGCTATACCTCGTCAAGCGATTTCCAAAGTTGACAGGATATTGTTTAATAACTAGTTATGCTTAATACGAACATGAATCGACGGAATACGGGATAAATAGCAATAGCTGTGATATGCATACTATTTGAATTATTCCCCTTTGTTAACATATACCTTTAACTGTTAAAATAAAATTTATCTGACTTAAAAAACATTGCTAAAAGATAATTATGAATACAATAGTAAGGTACAATTATAGTCTTAATATTTAACAACAAAGAAACAACTGTGATATATTGTTTGTATTTATGCTTAGTGTTTTTCCTTTTGTTAATTACATGTCGTACATGAAGCTTTTATATGATTTAATAAACAGATAAACAAAAAACATATCTTTATTCTTGAAGAATGGTTTGATATCTGCAGTTGTTTTTGTGTTTAATTCAGAAAGAATAATTTAACCCTTTCATGCAAACAATACTTGCCATTCTCCTACATATGGTTTAGAAAATATCTGGGCAATCAATGTTGCAACTGTATAATTAAAAAATGTTGTCAACATTTTTGCAAAAGGAAAAATTGCATATCAATAACAATGCTTTTAAATGCCATCTGCTGTAAATGTTGCAAACTGCGTCTGAATGTTTGAAAATGATATTGCCTTTTTTGTTTCATTTTTATGCGGGACCTCTGTATATTGCCATACCCAGCTTTAAGGAAGTGTAAATTCGGATTTTTTTTGTGCTGCTCTCTGTTTTTATTCAAAATGGACACTTTTTCTCTTGATTGTCCAGGGTTCCGTTAAATACGTTTCACAACAAGCTAAACAGTATGCACATTATAAAAAGTAAACGTACACAATGTAAAGTTTTAATCCATGAAATTGTATACATAATTTAGAAATTTAAGTTAGACATAGGAATCTTAAATGTTTCTTTTAAATATATGGAAAACGAGTTGTTTGAAAGCGGTTAGCTCAAAAACCTTTTGAGAAAATCGCTGCAATGAAAAATACGGAAATACGGCTGTCGTGCATCGTCAACTTTTTACCTTGTTGTACAGGCTACATTTTGCATCGGAACTCAATGAAAGTTTATCAGAATATTCATCTCCATCAAATCTTGGACAAGTTCGAAACTGGGCCATTTCAGGTAAAGAAAACTAGGTGACTCGGTCAAATTGAAGGAAAATCTTGTTAACACTCTAGAGGCCACATTTTCAACTTGAGTATGTTAAAACTTTATCAGAATGTTTGTCTTGATGATGTAAGTCAAGTTCGAACATGAGTCATGTCGGGTCAAAAAGTAGGGCACTAGGTCAAATTGTAGGAAAGGCTTGTTAACACTCTAGAGGCCGCAATTTTTGCTTCAGCAGTTTGAAATTGTGTCAGAATGTTTGTATTAATGATTTCTAGGTCAAGTTTAAATATAGGTAATATTAAGTCAGAAACTTGTCACTAGGCCAAATTGAAGGAAAATATTGTCAACACTGTAGAAGCCGCATGTTTTACTAAGGAAGCTTGAAATTTGGTCAGAATGTTTATCTAAATGATATCTAGACCGAGTTCGAATATGGGTCAAGCCGGGATGGGTCAAGTTGGGTCAAAAATTAGGTCATTAGGCCAAATTGAGTGGAAATCTTGTTAACACTTTGGAGGCCTTATTTTCAACTTGTAGGTCAAGTTCGAACATGCGTTATGATGGGTCAAAAAATAGGTCACTAGGTCAAATTGAAGGAAAAGCTTGTAAACACTCTAGAGGCCGCAATTTTTAAGCAGTTTAGAATTTTGTCAGAATGTTTGTACTAATGATATTCAGATCAAGTTCTAATATGATGTAGAAGCATCTTTTTGGCTACAGCAGCTTGAAATTTGGTCAGAATTATATCTAAATTATATCTAGGTCAAGTTTGAATATGGGTCACTAGGCCAAATTGAAGGGAAATCTTGTTAACACTCTGGATACATTCTTTAGCTTGAGCATGTTAAGCATGTTAAAACTTTATCAGAATAATTTTCTTGATGATATCTAGGTCAAGTTCTAACATGGGTCATGTTGGGTCAAAAAGTAGGTCACTAGGTTAAATTGAAGGAAAATCCTGTTAACACTCTAGAGCCAACATCCCCCGCATTTAAGTACTTTCAGTACTTTGATTCAATTAGCAACTCATTGTAAGATGCTCTTACGAAAATATCCCTCAAAAAAAATGTATGTTTGCTTCTCATCTCTCAATACTTAATCAAGACTAGTTCATATACATGTACGATATCACCAAACATAATTAATGGTGAAACCGATTAAAGGAAAACACTGATATAACAGTTAAAATGCACATATGTAGACAACTTTTAACGGGACTTTAACGTCATTGACAATACCCCAAAGTAAACAAGTTTGGATTAAGTTTTGTTAACGGGATATAAAATATTTTAGACTACGCATCTTCATCTCATTACAACGCCGAGTCTATGATATGCATTACTTTGTTAAAAGTTAAAAGCACTATAAATCAATTCTTCAAGTGCGACGCTGTTTGATTAAGTACTACAACGACTATTATCTTATTCAACTTCCACTACTGAAATTTAAAGTGTTTCAATGTGGGATGGTCGTAAATGGTTGATTGATTGATTGTTTGTGGTTAAACGCCATTTTTAACAATGTTTCAGTAATATCAGGGTGACCAGTTTAACTACTCACGTGTTTCTTCACTTTCCCACACCATTATCCACAAGGCGTACTAAACAAGTAACTGGCTGTTTTCCACATATATTGTCAGCCCATCCGTTGAAGACTCACAGCCCCTGGCAATGATTGACAGCCTGCGTCGCTACCGACTGAGCTACCGCGACTCGGCGATGATACATGGATATAGCATCATAGACACCGACTATATACGACTGAAACGAAGACTTTATGATACCCGTTTAACAAAGTACTTGAAAACTAAGCACGTAACATCTTCAAATGTTTACAAGGGATTAGGAATTATTTTTGAGTATTGTTTATTGCTGACCCTCGCGTTGAAATAAATTGTTACCAGGGTTCACACTCTTACAAAGATAGGACATGACACATAGATTCGAATTAGTCCCTTGAGTTAAAAAATAATATCAGCGCTAAATATGTATGTATGAGACGCGTCTAGTGAGTTTTGATCTTATTTCATCTGCGCACAGTGAATACTCAAATGAGCATGTGAATCTCGTTAGAGTTTTCATCGTTCTCTTAAATGTTATATAGACCTTATTTCATATTTTAGGGAAAAAACGTTTTCGTTGTAGCCCTAATAGTTCGACTCACTTACTACTTTAAATTATGCAAAACCGGCGAGCCATTTAGCGAAAACGGACCTGCAGGGACCTTTCTCAAGCTCTCTACAAAGTTAATACAATAAAGGCGAGGGCACGCGAAAACTGACCTTAAGGAACTTTGCTCACGCTCTCTACAAACTGATACAATAAAGGCGACGTCACGCGAAAACTGACCTTCAGGAACTTTGCTCACGCTCTCTACAAATTGATACAATGACGGCGACGTCACGCGAAAATCGACCTTCAGGAATTTGCTCACGCTCTCTACAAACTGATACTATAAAAGCGACGTCACGAAAATCGACCTTCAGGGACTTGCTCACGCTCTTTATGAACTGATTCAATATAAGCGACGGAACGCGAAAACTGACATTCATGAAAATTTTGACCAGCGAACATGCATTTCAGTCTATGTGTGCATTGTGTATTCTAATCAGTATCGCCTCCTGTTCGCTACCTAGTCGTACACTCATCCTGACAGCCTATGTATTACGAGTATGACTAACGTCCGGGGCCTTTGGTACGAGAGGCCGACGCTCTACCGCTCTACTTTTTACGTACTGCTTTTCAAACACAATCTATCAAAATGAACTAATCAGAATGACTTATACTTGCCGACCCAGGATTCAATCGCTAACCCTCGTGGTTACTGACTGAGCGATCGCGCTTGTATATCGGGTAATAAAATCAAGTTAAATAGTAGACTACTTTGCTCTACATTATTTACGGCCTGTGTAATATTTTATCTTTAAATAGGCCAATGTCTTGCGAGCTATTTATAGAACCTTTTGGAATTTTCATTTTAGCGAGGTGCTTTGAGAGTACTTTGCATGGTAGATAGAACGCGCAATGATATTTATGATCTGCCCAAACATGAAGAAAGATAATGTTTACATATTTTAACTTTATTTTATGTAGATATTATCTCGATAAATCTCAAATTTAAGTATCAATCCGGTACCAAACTAGCAATGATATGATTATTATTAATCGTGTCTTTGCATTACTGATGGAGCTATATATTTGGCGGTTTAGCGGATGTAGGTTAATTGGTTTGCAGTACTGCATAACATGTCAACGGGCTGTTTAAAACTGACTATATAAAATGTTTCGTTGTTGATGTTTCTGTTAGCATTGTGGCGATTTTTAACCCAATCGCCACAAAAACTAGGAAAGTTATGCTCACAATAGAGTATGGCCTGTATTCAGCATTCACGCTGTTGTCATGTTGACAGAACAACATTCCCATCAGGCTGATTGTTGGCTTCGAAAGTGTCTTTTTTTTTACGTAAATTAATAGAATAATGATAGAACATTTAGATTATGAATTCTTTATTCTATAATCTATAAAATTGAATAGATCTTAAGAAAACACATTAGAATGCAATGACCAATTGAGAGTAACGCCATTTTGTTAAACTAAAAAGTAGAGAACAGATCCTCGATGCATGATCATGTAACATTTTCTTATTTTTTGAATAAAGCTAACTTTCGGTCATTTCGTGTTACATGTGTGGGGTTTATATCATAGTTGCGTGATATTAATTTATATGTTTAACCTTTCCCTGCTACGACAAATATACGGCAAAATTATGGATAATGAAACGTAATAATTGAATAGAGTTGAAAACAGTGTTGCAAAAGAAGAAATTGCTCATCATGAGCAATTTCTCCTTTTGTAACAGTGTTTTAAAAAGTCGTCTGCTACAGAGGCGTCAAAAGGTATCTGTATGCTGGAAATGATTATTTATCTATTTTTGTTTGTAATGATTTATATCACGGTTGACGTCATATTTCTGAAGTAACCATATATTTACCATGCAGTACAATGAGCTGTATGTATATTATTTCATCAATGAACTGACATGCCGTTATAACCAGTTCCCACATACAGCAAAAACATTTCAACAGACGAAGACTTTGAAAACACTTAGTCAAAACATATAGAAACTCTCTTTAAGAAATTGTATGACAACTGAAAAAGGTTTAAGCAATTTCTCCTTTCATCACAGTTTTGTTTCAAAAGTAGTTCGACGCAGTGTCTTTATATAGGAAAAGGGTCAAGACTCTTACATACATGCGTCTAGCGATTATAAGTAGTGATGCATCTGACAGATTGATGAGAGCTTAACGTCTATTTCTTCGTTTTTTCTGGCTATTTTTCGCACACGTATTCTTTACAACAATGTTAACAATTTTAACCAGGTAACTGGCTACCCTTCCGCATAAAAACTTTAGCCCTTTGGTGGAAAACGAATGACGCTCGTCAACATATATTATCATTCATAAGACAGAATGAATGGCAGAGCCGGTGTTCGAACCCATGACCTCTTGATTGATAAACCTCCTCGTTACCAACTGACCAACCCCGGCTCTACTAAGTTGCATATGCTTACAGTGAAGAAGCAGGTGAGTCTCTGAATGCTCTCACCAGAGTCTCCACTGTTCACCTGGCATGTAATATAAACCAAGACGTGACTTCTGACAACAGATGGAGTTGTAACGACACACGTGTTATGCCCCTATCCCTTGTATGATCCCGTTATGGACATGCCATACCTCAATAAGCCCCAGACGGGACTCATACGTGAAAATAATCTCACAAACTGTGAAAATAACCTCACAAAATGTGAAAATAACCTCACAAAATGTGAAAATAATCTCACAAACTGTGAAAATAACCTCACAAAATGTGAGTATAACCTCACAAAATCTCGACAATTGACAGATAACACTTATCCTGCTGAATTCCTGTAGCTATTATCATCACCCCTGACATTTTAACCTGAAGTCTTTATTATGTTTATGGACTAGTTTGGAGAGGTCCAATTAAAGAGAGGTATTTAGCCTTTTCCCCCAACAATATCTCTCTTATAATCAAACTCATCCCTATGATGTGGGTGTTCAAAAGAATCGTCTTACTGAGACAATTATTTGTCTACCCACAACATAGGGTTTAAGTGTTGTCAAATGACGATTTTGGGACATGCAAAACGCCGCTTATCTAGAGCTGTGGACAGTGTAGACCATATTAATACTACACGAATATGCAGATTGATCTCATCTCGACAGCCTTTTTTGCCTAGTGATTAAGGCAGCGTCCGCCAAATATAAGCATTAATACTGAGTTATCGATATAAGGATAAACTAAACCGGTAGTACTGGTAGTTTACTTAGGAAACGCAGTTATATAACTGTAAAATTGTTGAGACGCAAAACGAAATTCAAACAATGTGTTGTTATCATTTATAGCTTAAGACGTAACGGGTGCCTTTTATAATTGAAGCGGTTCGTACCTGGAATTTAGCCGAAGCAAGTCGAAAAGGGTCTTTCATCCTCGTGTTGTTTAAACGTACATGGGTGTAAGAGTTATTACATTGGGACTACACATGTAGTTTCCCCCGAAACATGACACTGTATTGGTGGGCGAACAGTAAAGACTTTCGTGAGACATTGCGTATTCACAGGTTCACCCGAATCTTCACTATTCGTAAATGAAGTAAGAACACATATCGCGGGACGGGACTTATTTATCTGTTTAGATGCAAAATGACGTGGGCTGCATAGATTTACAATCGAAACAAATAAAGCGCCCTTGATGCATTGTTAAAACTTGACTTTTCCATACTTACGAGTTTGTCCCTATTTATTACGGCATACAAAGAATTTGAAAAGAAGAAAAATAGCCATTTAAACCTATATGCTTAAAGCAGAGTGAGTGCTTTTCGACGAGGGCTATCAAGCGAGGGGTCGTGAGTTCGAACCCAGACCCGCCTTGGATTCTTGCCGACGATTGACAAATGTCAATGTGACTTGTGACATTCATCTTAATTTACCTGTCCAAACAAATGGACGAAACACGACATCGAGTCCTTTATTTAGAGACAGTGCTGCCAAAATTGTCAGAAAGGGGAAATTTCTCACTTTCGCCAATTCTGGCCATATTTTCAAAATGCATCTGTGTTGAAGAGTTTATCTTAATTTACATACAATACAAACAGTCCGTATGTACATACATGTTTTACCATGTTTGTATAGCGAAACAGTAGATGCAAGCCGAGACACAATGCGCATCGCCTTTGAAAAAACAAGAGTCCGATTGGAGAGGAGTTAATGGTGACGCTTTAAATCTATCTGATTGCTTTCTTATGGCTTTCGGGAAATACTCTGGTTAGATCGCTGGTCTTGAATATAGCTGATCATAAGTATTATTTCCGTTGTTTAAACGGTTAACGGTTTCCAAAAGCACCCATTATTGATTTAGGACATAGTTTAATCAAAGGGGATGCACACAATTGCTTTATGTACTCGGCCAACATTATTTCCGACGTTGTCAATGCGACAAGCGTCATTCGTCTTCGTCTTCCACCAATTGGCTAAAAGTATATGTGGAAAAGTAGCCAGTTGCTTGGAAATAATGTTTTGTGGAGTATTGTTGTGAGAAAGCCACGAAACACATTGTTGGGTGAACTGGTCACCGTGACTGGAGAACTGTTAGAAATGGTGTTGAACCCTAATCAATTAATCAGATGTAAAGCGAAAACCCGATATCCTAAAGATTATGAATCCAGATCTTGTTATGAGCGAGGCATGCATTTGCTATAGTCCCATAGCCGTCGATGTGCAATGTTTTCGTGGAGTATATTTATTAACACTTTCCAACATACAGCAAATTTGCAGCAGACGATTTTGACAACATAGTGACACAAACCTGGAAAATCTCCATAAAACATAGATAGCTTAATTGTTAAATAAGGTTGAAAGCAATGTGGCCAAAGGAGAAAATTGCTTATCATGAGCAATTTCACCTTTGGCTACAATGTTTTCAAAAGTCGTCTGCTGCTATCGCCTCAATATGCGTCTGCAGGTGGGAAAGGATTAAATCATTAAATTGATTAATTGACTGTTTTCCCACATGCATGTACTAAATATCTCATGATGGAACAATTTCCCCTTTTATATAACAATGCTTTCAAACGTCGTCTGCTTCAGATGAGTCAAGCCGAGCCCCGGTAGCTCAGTCGGTAGCGACGCGGGTTGTCAATCCAGGGGTTGTGAGTTCGAATTCCGCCTCGGCCAACTTTCTTTCCGACGATTGACAAAAGTCAATGCGACATGCGTCATTCGTCTTCCACCAATGGGCTAAGTCTATGTGGAAAAGCAGCCAGTTGCTTGGGAAGATTGTTGTGTGGAGTACTGGTGTGAGAAAACCAGGAAATGCATGAGTAGGTGAACCGGCCGCCGTGATATAACTGAGAAATTGTTAAAAACGGCGTTAAACCCCAATCAATCAATCAATCAATCAGATGAGTCAAAATTGCACACGTCTGCATGTTTAACGCGTATAGATTATTAAGTCGTTCCAAAATCGATGTGGAAATAGATAAGTTTCAACTAACAATGCGTTTACACGAACTGAACTCTCCATCTTGTCAAGAAGTTGAATGCAGGTAAGACACATAGTTGATATCAACTTATAATCAGTATTATTTTAATAAAACCGTATCTCTTTGATCGTATTTATTATTGCAGATCGAGAGTCAGGACGTTGACATTGTTATATAACCCATGAGACACGGGTGTATATCGTGATATCTAGATTGATGCTCTGTCATCTATTGTTTGTTTAAACTATCCCTGATACATGTACAGAACACTTGTTTAGGAAAATAAAAATCGTTAAAAAGGAGAATTTGCTCAAAATGGTGTAGTTGCAGAAAGAACATGTAGATCGTGATATCTAGACTGGTGCCCTAGACTGGTGCCCTATCATCTTTTGTTTTAACTTTCTCTGATAATGTAAAACAATACAGCTGTGTGAAGTTAGCTAAACATACGACATTCGACATTCGACATTCAAAAGTTGGCACGACATTCGACATTCGACATTCAAAAGTTGAAAACAAAAAACCGAATGTCGTGCTGGCACGACATTCGACAACGACATTCAAAAAATAAAACTTCAAAAAATTGAATGTCGTGCTGGCACGACATTCGACATTCGACATTCAAAAAATAAAACTTCAAAAAATTGAATGTCGTGCACGACATTCGACATTCGACATTCAAAAAATAAAACTTCAAAAAATTGAATGTCGTGCTGGCACGACATTCGACATTCGACATTCAAAAGTTGAAAAAAAACACCAACTTTTGAATGTCGAATGTCGAATGTCGTGCCCAGCACGACATACGACATTCGACATTCGACAATCAAAATATAAAACTTCAAAAAATCGAATGTCGTGCTGGCACGACATACGACATTCGACATTCAAAAGTTGGAAAAAAAAAACACGAATGTCGTGCTGGCACGACATCCGACATTCGACATTCAAAAGTTGAAAAAAAATCTTACGGGAGTGGAACAACGACCTTATGGCGGATTTCTACCCGAGTGTGCCGCGTGTATTACGGGGAGTACTTGGGCCTACAAGCCATTGTCACGGGAGTCGAACAAAAAAAAATCACAATGGAGTGGAACACTTTTATTTTTTGTCTTACGGGAGTGGAACAACGGCCTTATTTGCTACAAGGCAGTCCCGCCGTTAGAACTTGCGCTGACAGTGAAGTGCTCTTCTTGTCTCAAAGCAGCACTCTGCGTATGGCTGGGGAAATGTGCGCTGGGGCCGAATTTGCAATAAGGCAGTCCTGCCGATGAATCCAGCGCAGAAGGCGAAGTCCTCGGCTTGTTTCGAGGCGTATGGCCAAGGAAATAGGCTGAGGCCGAATTTGCTATAAGGAAGTCCTGCTATTTACCCACGCTGACGGCGAAATCCTCGCCTTGTTTCCAGAAAGCACTCTGCGTATGGCTCGGGAAATGTGCGCCGGGGCCGAATTTGCTACAAGGCAGTCCCGCCGTTAGAATCCGCGCTGACGGCGAAGTGCTCCCCTTGTTTCAAGGCAGCACTCCGCATATGACTGGGGAAATGTGCGCTGGGCCCTGATTTGCTACAAGGCAGTCCCGCCGTTAGAACCGGCGCTGCCGGCGAAGTGCTCTCCTAGTATCAATGCAGCACTCCGCATATTGCTGGGAAAATGTGCGCTGGGTCCTGATTTGCCGTATAGCATATGCGGCCCAGGCGCGTAAAAGAAGGTTCAGCACTTCGCCGTAAGCGCGCGTAGACTGCGGGACCTGCCTTATAGCGTATTCGGCCCCGGCTCACATTTCCCCTACTAGCAGCCGAGTGCTCGCATAAATCAAGGCTCAGCACTTCCCCGTAAACGCGGGTAGACGGCGGGACCGGCCGTATATCATATGCGGCACCAGCGCTCATTTCCTACTAGCAGCGGAGTGCTAGCGTAAAACAAAGCTCAGCACTTCGCCGTAAGCGCGGGTAGACTGCGGGACCTGCCTTAAAGAGTATGCGGCCCCGGCTTACATTTCCCCGACTAGCAGCAGAGAGCTCCCCGTAATACACGCAGCAGACTCGGGTAGAAATACGCGTTAAGGCTGTTGTTCCACGCCCGTAAGAAATAAAATAAAAGTGTTCCACTCCATTGTGATTTTTTTGTTTTGTTCGACTCTCGTGACAAGGGCTTGTAGGCCTAAGTGCTCCCCGTAATACACGCAGCAGACTCGGGTAGAAATCAGACTTAGGCCGTTGTTCCACGCTCGTAAGAAAAAAAATAAAAGTGTTCCACTCCATTGTGATTTTTTTTTTTGTTCGATTCCCGTGACAAGGGCTTGTAGGCCCAAGTGCTCCCCGTAATACACGCGGCACACTCGGGTAGAAATCCGCCTTAAGGCCGTTGTTCCACTCCCGTGAGATCTTTTTTCAACTTTTGAATGTCGAATGTCGAATGTCGTGCCAGCACGACATTCGATTTGTTGAAATTTTATTTTTTGAATGTCGAATGTCGAATGTCGTGCCAGCACGACATTCGGTTTTTTGTTTTCAACTTTTGAATGTCGAATGTCGAATGTCATGCCAGCACGACATTCGTTTTTTTTTCCAACTTTTGAATGTCGAATGTCGAATGTCGTGCCAGCACGACATTCAATTTTTTGAAGTTTTATTTTTTGAATGTCGAATGTCGAATGTCGTGCCAGCACGACATTCGTTTTTTTTTTTTCAACTTTTGAATCTCGAATGTCGAATGTCGTGCCAGCACGACATTCGATTTATTAAAGTTTTTGAATGTCGAATGTAGACTGCAGGGCCTGCCTTATAGCGAATGCGACCCGGGCTCATATTTCCCCTGTTAGCAGCCGATTGCTCGCCTAAATCAAGGCTCAGCACTTCGCCTTAAGCGCGGCTAGACTGCGGGACCGGCCGTATATCATATGCGGCACCGGCGCACATTTCCCCTACTAGCAGCGGAGTGCTAGCGTAAAACAAAGCTCTGCACTTCGCCGTAAGCGCGGGTAGACTGCGGGACCTGTAATAAAAATAAAAGTGTTCCACTCCATTGTGATTTTTTTTTTCTTCGACTACCGTGACAAGGGCTTATAGGCCCAAGTGCTCCCCGTAATACACGCAGCAGACTGGAGTAAAAATCCGCCTTAAGGCCGTTGTTCCACGCCCGTAAGAAAAAAAATAAAAGTGTTCCACTCCATTGTGATTTTCCTTTCGACTCCCGTGACAAGGGCTATCGGCTAAAGTCCTCCCCGTAAAACACGCAGCAGACTCCGGTAGAAATCCGCCTTAAGGCTGTTGTTCCACGCCCGAAACAAAAACAAAAAAGTGTTCCACTCCATTGTGATTTTTTTTTTGTTCGACTGCCGTGACAAGGGCTTGTAGGCCCAAGTGCTCCCCGTAATACACGCAGCAGACTCGAGTAGGAATCCGCCTTAAGGCCGTTGTTCCACGCCCGTAAGAAAAAAAATAAAAGTGTTCCACTCCATTGTGATCTTTTTTTTTTGTTCGACTGCCGTGACAAGGGTTTGTAGGCCCAAGTGCTCCACGTAATACACGCAGCAGACTCGAGTAGAAATCCGCCATAAGGCCGTTGTTCCACGCCCGTAAGAAAAAAAAAAAGTGTTCCACTCCATTGTGATTTTTTCTTGTTCGACTCCCGTGACAAGGGCTTGTAGGCCTAAGTGCTCCCCGTAATACACGCGGCAGACTCGGGTGAAATCCGCCTTAAGGCCGTTGTTCCACTCCCTTGAGATTTTTTTTCAACTTTTGAATGTCGAATGTCGAATGTCGTGCCAGCACGACATTCAATTTTTTGAAGTTTTATTTTTTGAATGTCGAATGTCGAATCGGTTTTTTTTTTTTCAACTTTTGAATGTCGAATGTCGAATGTCGTGCCAGCACGACATTCGTTTTTTTTCCAACTTTTGAATGTCGAATGTCGAATGTCGTGCCAGCACGACATTCGTTTTTTTTTCCAACTTTTGAATGTCGAATGTCGAATGTCGTGCCAGCACAACATTCGTTTTTTTTTCCAACTTTTGAATGTCGAATGTCGAATGTCGTGCCAGCACGACATTCGATTTTTTGAAGTTTTATTTTTGAATGTCGAATGTCTAATGTCGTGTCAGCACGACATTCGAATTTTTTTTTCCAACTTTTGAATGTCGAATGTCGAATGTCGTATGTTTAGCTAACTTCACACAGCTAAACAATACACTAGTTAGAAAGGAGAAAGTGCTCAAAATGATGTCACACGTGTAAATCTTGATATATAGACTGATATTGTTTAAACTAACACTTCTCCAAATGCATACGATTTGTGATCATAATTATGCTGCAGAAGATGGGACGACCTGATTTATCCAATCTCTAATTATGCTGCAGAAGATGGGACGACCTGATTTATCCAATCTCATTAAAATCATCTCCTATTAATGCTACGCATTTGGTCAGATCGTGTACTTTAGTCAGATTGTGATTTATCGTGCATAGCGGTAAAGTTTGATATCAATTGAACGCTACCCACGTGTAGGAAATCAGACGGATAAGGACTTAACCCTTTCCCTCATATAAACGTTTTATGACGCCTCTGCAGCGGACGGCTTTTTTTAAAACATAGTGACAAAAGAAGAAATTGCACAAAACGTGCAATTTCTTCTTTTGCCACAATGTTTTCCACTTTTTGTCATAGGTTATCCATTCAATTATGGAGATTGTCTATACTTTGACAAAAGACATTCAAAGTCGACTGCTGCAGAATTGTCGTATGGGGGGGGGGGGGGGGGGGGGGGGGGGGGGGGGTAGGGGGAAGGGTTAAAGTTGAAGTAACACTTAAACCGTTCCCACATACAGCATGTTGGTAAACACACGGGAAATCTCTATAAATGAAGGTAAAATTGCCTGATTAAGGTTGAACAGTTTGTGGCAAATTGAGCAATTTTTCCTTTTGTGACGATGTTTGCATAAGTTGTCTGCTGCAGAGGCGTCATAACACTTCTTTATATATGGGATAGGGTTAACCCATTCCCTCATATAGACGCTTTCTGACGCCTCTGCAGCAGACGGATTTTTGAAAGCATAGTGACAAAAGAAGAAATTGCTCAAAATGATTTTCATTAAATTATAGAGGTTTTCTATTTTTTGACAAAATATGTTCAAATTCGTCTGCTGCAGAATGTTCGTATGAGGGAACGGGTTAAGACATATCGAGTGCCTCCACATATCACAATGGCTAAGACTATATAAAATTAAGCTTTCGTGTGCGTCATCATTCTAAAATAAATAAAACAGTTAGATTTATTGCCTTTTCTGGGACCATCAAAAGGAGATAATTTCTTAATTAAAAGTAATAACGATCTTAACCCTTTCTCACATGTACACGAATTTTGGCGCGTTTGCAGCGGATGCCTTCTGAAAATATTAATGGAAAACGAGAAATTGCTCTTCATGAGCAATTTCTACTTTTCCCATGATGTTTCCTAGTCTGTTTAAAATTCTTCTTTCATTTAATAGGATTTCGCATACTCTCCTTTATATGTTTTCAGATTCGTTCTCTGCATATTTTGTCTATGTGGGAAAGGGTTAATGCGTACCTCTTCCGCCTCATCGTGGCAACATGTGATTTGTAAATAACGGCTTTTGAGAAAGCAAAGAAAAAAAGTGTTCCAAATGGATTTTTTTTTTAAAGCACAACAGCCTGTTCTCTGATAGCAAAACCACACTGCTAAACTATAAACTAATTTTCATTTTCCATGACTACAATGTTTTCGATCGATCGATGATTTAGGTTTGACAGCGTCTAAAACACCCAAGGAAGGAAAGGGTTACTTTGATATTCGAGTCAACGCCCATCCTACAAATCTGTGACAACAGTTATGAGGATAATTCTTCAAGTAATAACTCTTCTGGGATTTATGCTATTTGTTCAACAATTATCAAACATGATGTCTGTAATTTAATGCCGAGCCCCGGAAGCTCAGTCGGTAGCGACGCGGGCTGTCAATCCACGGATTGTGAGTTCGAACCCCAGCTCGGCCAACTTTATTTCCGACATTTGACAAAAGTCACTGTGACAAGCGTCATTCGTATTTCACCATTGGGCTAACAGTCTATGTGGAAAATCAGCCAGTAGCTTGGAAAGTATGTTGCGTGGTTTACAGGTGTGGGTAAACCAGTAAACATATGAGTAGGTGAACTGGCCGCTGTGTTGGCGTTAAACACCCAATTCATCAATCATTTTGCAATTTAAACGTTGGTTAGTCGACCACCTTCGAACAAAAGACTTGTGGCGGCGCTGTGTTCACCGAACGCCTACTCGACTTAACATGTATTAGGGGGCCTTTTAAAGGGTGTATTATATATGAGCTATTCCACGAGAAAACAACATAAATGGATCTGCGTAATGTATCGAACCAGATCAGCCTGCGCAATCCGCGCAGGCTAATCCGGGCCGACACATTTCGTCTCAGGTGGATAGAGGTGTAAAATAATGATTCCTGAAACAGAAAATCCACAGAAGGCGAAAAGTGTCTTTCCGGGTTAGCCTGCGCGGCATGCTTAGGCTGATCCGGGTCGATACTTTACGCGGAGTCAATAATGTTGGTTTTATCGTGGAACGGCTCATATTTATTGTATTGAAGACTTGTAAACAAATAAATTATCATTCAAACCCACTGAATATTTGTCATGATCCATTTATATATTATATATATTCCCAAGTTAGACCAGGTGGAGATTAAATGCAGTAGGCGTTCGGGGAATAAACCGCTGTCGCGATAGCTCAGACGGTAACGGCACTTGCTATTAATCAAAGGGTCGTGAGTTTGAGCCCCGTGTTGGACACTAATTATTTACGAAGATTGACAAAATAACAGTGACGAATACCATCATTCGTCTTCCACACATTGGCAATTTATTGATTGTTTGTTGTTTTCGACACTTTCAACAAGTTTCCAGTTTTATCATTGCGTTTCCTGGGTAAGTTACAAGTACTACTGGTCCATTTATTCCGACACCAACCTGTCAGTCGTTAAACTAAACCCGCCAAAGAGAGCAGCCATTACTACCAGTTTTAAAGTCTTTGTTTGACCCGACCACCGGGGATCAAACCCTCGACCTCCATCATACGAGGGGGGCGCTCTACCACTACACCACCGAGGCGGTTCCAATGTTTGGAGGGTAGCCTGTGACCTGGAAAGAATGTCGTGTGGAGTACACGTGCGAGAAAGTCGGTAAACACACCGAGGGCTTGGCGTGAAACGGTTGTAACTAAAATTGGTATTTTTATTTTACCAAGGTTAATCACATCGCCATAGAGTCTTTACAAGCGGTAAATAATTTTTCTTGGTGAACAATGGAAATTAAGGTGCCATTGCTTGTTCTGAGCAATGGCACCTAAATTTCTATTGTTTACAAAGGGTTCAAAATAGCTCCTAAACCATCAGTGTTTTCAAAATATATATTTTCGTTACAACCGTTTCACGCCAAGCTTTCGACACGTATGGTAAGCTGGCTTTTCCTGATATACATCGATATTTTACGGTAAAATTTGTTCATTTGGTGGCCGTTTTAGGAGGTTTTTAATGCATTTGGGACTAAAAATGTTGGCCGCTGGCCGCGTTGACCGCCTATTGTTAAGTTATATAGTAAATTTCGACGGGAGAGTCTGAAACTGGCCACTTAAGGCAGGTGGCTGCTTATAACAGGTGACCGTTAGCACAGGTTTGACTGTAACTAAAATACGGTTGAAAACGGCGTGAAACTGCAATGGTGACTTACACAGGGAAGAGCCGTGATATACCTGAACATATTGAAACGCGGCTTAACACACCATACACACAAACAAACTATATTTAAATGCTATTTAAAAGCTAATAATTATATCATATACTTCCGCATTACCAATGATCCAATCGCTGCAGGTCTAAGCGCACCTTATTACAAGTCCCAGCTATTCAGTCAGCGTACAGAAGCGTCAGATGTTTATTTTTAGATTATTAACCCTTTCCCTGATATAGACGCTTTCTGACGCCTCTGCAGCAGACGGCTTTTTAAAAAACATAGTGACAAAATAAGAAATTGCTCAAAACGAGCAATTTCTCCTTTTGACCCAATGTTTTCCACTTTTAGTCATAGGTTATCCATTCAATTAAAGAGATTTTCTATTTCTTGACGAAATACGTTCAAAGTCGTCTGCTGCAGAATTGTCGTATGTGGGAAAGGGTTAGTGCATCTATGAACTGTGAAGACTCCGGTGAGTCGGCGCATACACACAGTCTTTCACCAGCCTCCGCTACATGTATCACTCTATTTGTCCTATATTGGACACCTGTTGATAGAACACTATACGTGTAGCCCCTGCAGCAGACGGCTTTTTGAAAACATAGTGACAAAAGAAGAAATTCCTCAAAGCGAGCAATTTCTCCTTTTGACAAAATGTTTTCCACTTTTAGTCATAGGTTATCCATTCAATTATAGAGGTTTTCTATTTTTTGACAAAACATGTTCAAAGTCGTCTGCTGCAGAATTGTTGTATGATGGAAAGGATTAAGTGATAGCTGTGCCACCAGTATACAGAGAGCCTGGTGAGGCTAGATAATTTGGGTATTTGTAAGCCAATTAAAACCTCAACTGATACATGATAACCGGAGATACAAACAGACCCCAACGTGCACGACGCGGCGTTATTAATATTTACTTTATGCGATGAAGCCTTTCCATGAAAGTCTTCTTCCTAGATTTTAACTTTGTCGCACCTGGCGATAAGGCGATCTGATGCATACCCGTTTAACCCTTTCCCGCATACAGCAACATCTACAACTAGTTGATTTAATAAAAACAGTTATGAAAAACTATCTATAAATGAAAGTATAACTTATGGAATAAAGTTGAACACATTGTTACAAAAGGTGGATAGGCTAAATATGAATTATTTTCTTCTTTTGGCACAATGTTTTCAAAGTACGTCTGCTGAAGATACATTAGAATGAGTCCACACGTTTGAAATGTGTTAAGCACCCCATGAAGTGGTAGGGCAGAAGAATCAGTCGGGCTACATTTTTAGCTTTTATTCACTTGATTCACCCGTCACATTTCTATGAAGACAGCAACAATTGCTGACAACGTGCTGAATGTCCATAAACAACATTAAAGCAAAATAAAAACTAATCGCTCGTCGCAAGAAAAAAAACCTAAAGGATATAAATTATAAACATATTTTACAGTTTAGTGGTTTTGTTCTATCACGACGTAAGATCCGAAATGTACCCAATTAGTATAAAAGGTTGTTAACCCTTTCTCAACTGCAGACGCATTTTGACGCAGTCGGGCTACATGTCTAACTTTTATTCACTTGATTCACCCGTCACATGTCTAGCTTTTATTCACTTGATTCACCCGTCACATGTCTAGCTTTTATTCACTTGATTCACCCGTCACATGTCTAGCTTTTATTCACTTGATTCACCCGTCACATGTCTAGCTTTTATTCACTTGATTCACCCGTCACATGTCTAGCTTTTATTCACTTGATTCACCCGTCACATTCCTAGCTTTTATTCACTTGATTCACCCGTCACATTCCTAGCTTTTATTCACTTGATTCACCCGTCACATTCCTAGCTTTTATTCACTTGATTCACCCGTCACATTCCTAGCTTTTATTCACTTGATTCACCCGTCACATTCCTAGCTTTTATTCACTTGATTCACCCGTCACATTCCTAGCTTTTATTCACTTGATTCACCCGTCACATTCCTAGCTTTTATTCACTTGATTCACCCGTCACATTTCTAGCTTTTATTCACTTGATTCACCCGTCACATGTCTAGCTTTTATTCACTTGATTCACCCGTCACATTCCTAGCTTTTATTCACTTGATTCACCCGTCACATTCCTAGCTTTTATTCACTTGATTCACCCGTCACATTCCTAGCTTTTATTCACTTGATTCACCCGTCACATTCCTAGCTTTTATTCACTTGATTCACCCGTCACATTCCTAGCTTTTATTCACTTGATTCACCCGTCACATTCCTAGCTTTTATTCACTTGATTCACCCGTCACATTTCTAGCTTTTATTCACTTGATTCACCCGTCACATGTCTAGCTTTTATTCACTTGATTCACCCGTCACATTTCTAGCTTTTATTCACTTGATTCACCCGTCACATGTCTAGCTTTTATTCACTTGATTCACCCGTCACATTCCTAGCTTTTATTCACTTGATTCACCCGTCACATTCCTAGCTTTTATTCACTTGATTCACCCGTCACATTCCTAGCTTTTATTCACTTGATTCACCCGTCACATTTCTAGCTTTTATTCACTTGATTCACCCGTCACATGTCTAGCTTTTATTCACTTGATTCACCCGTCACATTCCTAGCTTTTATTCACTTGATTCACCCGTCACATTTCTAGCTTTTATTCACTTGATTCACCCGTCACATTTCTAGCTTTTATTCACTTGATTCACCCGTCACATGTCTAGCTTTTATTCACTTGATTCACCCGTCACATTTCTAGCTTTTATTCACTTGATTCACCCGTCACATGTCTAGCTTTTATTCACTTGATTCACCCGTCACATGTCTAGCTTTTATTCACTTGATTCACCCGTCACATTCCTAGCTTTTATTCACTTGATTCACCCGTCACATTCCTAGCTTTTATTCACTTGATTCACCCGTCACATTTCTAGCTTTTATTCACTTGATTCACCCGTCACATGTCTAGCTTTTATTCACTTGATTCACCCGTCACATTCCTAGCTTTTATTCACTTGATTCACCCGTCACATTTCTAGCTTTTATTCACTTGATTCACCCGTCACATTTCTAGCTTTTATTCACTTGATTCACCCGTCACATGTCTAGCTTTTATTCACTTGATTCACCCGTCACATTTCTAGCTTTTATTCACTTGATTCACCCGTCACATTCCTAGCTTTTATTCACTTGATTCACCCGTCACATTTCTAGCTTTTATTCACTTGATTCACCCGTCACATTCCTAGCTTTTATTCACTTGATTCACCCGTCACATTTCTAGCTTTTATTCACTTGATTCACCCGTCACATTTCTAGCTTTTATTCACTTGATTCACCCGTCACATTCCTAGCTTTTATTCACTTGATTCACCCGTCACATTCCTAGCTTTTATTCACTTGATTCACCCGTCACATTTCTAGCTTTTATTCACTTGATTCACCCGTCACATTCCTAGCTTTTATTCACTTGATTCACCCGTCACATTTCTAGCTTTTATTCACTTGATTCACCCGTCACATTTCTAGCTTTATTTGCTTTCGTCGCATAAAAAAAACACCTATTTAGGATTTAGACACAATTTACAGTTTTGTGGTTTTGTTTCGTGTCGTAAGATCCTAAATATACCCGTTTAGTATAAAAGGTGTTTAACCCTTTCCCAACTGCAGACGCATTATGACGCAATGGCAGCAGGCTACTTTTAAAATATTGTGGCCTTAGGTGAAAGTGCTCATGATGAGCAATTTCTTCTTTGGCCGCAACGTTTTCAACGTTATTTAACAATTAAGCTGTCTGTTTTGGAGATTTTTCAGGTTTTTGTCACTATGTTTTAAAAAGTCTTCTGCTGTAGATTTGTCGTATGTGGGAAAGGATAAAAACATGTACGTCATGCAGACCCACCTTAGTTTTGGGCGGGTAGAACAGACAATGACGCGCGATCACATAGCTTACGGATATCAGTAAGAGTAATTAGAAATTATGATCCAATGGCATGTTTTGATTTGGTAAAAAATGGTTAAAAACCTGTTTTCAAGATATTGCCAGGGCGTTTGGTATGACAAGGTATGACAAGGTAATTGAACGGAGGAAGATCGGCTGGGTGGAGATGTAGTTAGATTCAGCTGTTCACATATCGAAACATCCCCAAATGTCGCTTTACAGTGAGACATGCCTATTTGGTAGTAATCATTATCGCTGTTTTCCAAGAAAAACCAACAGTGACGTCATTATAATAATAAAAAGTCTCGCCTGTAAATCCATATTTTAAAAGGATCAAATTGAATACCGTTTGACAGAAAGTTACTGAAGCCTGTTAAAAACCTGTTTTCAAGATATTGCCAGGGCGTTTGGTATGACAAGGTATGACAAGGTAATTGAACGGAGGAAGATCGGCTGGGTGGAGATGTAGTTAGATTCAGCTGTTCACATATCGAAACATCCCCAAATGTCGCTTTACACTGAGACATGCCTATTTGGTAGTAATCATTATCGCTGTTTTCCAAGAAAAACCAACAGTGACGTCATTATAATAATAAAAAGTCTCGCCTGTAAATCCATATTTTAAAAGGATCAAATTGAATACCGTTTGACAGAAAGTTACTGAAAGCCTGTTGCGACTTATAAGCGAATGTTTTAGTGTTTTACGCAGCTTTCAACAATTTTTAAATTCAGGCGTTTAACTGGGTATGTTACCAGTACTACTTGTCCGTTTATCCTGACACAAGCCAGTAAGGCGTAATGCTAATCCCGCCACCTTGAGCGCAGAGGAGGGCAGCCATTACTACCATTTTGGTATGATCCGTTCGGGGATCGAACTCTCGACCCCAACACCAGAGGCGGACGATCTACCACTACACCAGCGAGGCGGTCTGGCGAACAATGCATAGCCAGTTCAGAAAGCGCTGTATGATCTGGATCTTCACTGGTCGCATATGCTTTACACAGAGATTCGATCATTTTCACTCGGAACGCCTCAGTCACGACATATGAGCCGTCCAGCGAGAAAACCGACATTATGCCCTCTGCGTAATGTATCGAGCCAGATGAGCCTGCGCAGTACGCGCAGACTGATCCGGGGCGACACATTCCGTCTCAGGGGAAAAGAGGTATCGAGTTATCATTCTTGAAACAGAAAAATCACAGAAGACGAAAAGTGTCTGTCCGGGTAAGCCTGCACGGCATGCTTAGGCTGATCCGTGTCGAATCCACAATGTTGATTTTCTCGCGAGACGGCTCATATTTAGTAACTGCAGTCGGGTGTTTGAGAACGATTTTGCAAAATTGTGTGGCAAAATGATAAATTGCTCAATATGAAAAATTGTTTTTGCCACAATGTTTTCAAAATTCGTCTGATGGAGAGGCGTCAATAAACGTCTGAATGTGCGAAATGGTTAAGTCTTTTTTGCGTAATACAACTAGAAAAAACGTCTGTCTTTATCATCTGTTTATCTTTTATAATAAAGGTGTATTAATTGATCATTTATTACACTAACAGCAATAGAAAAATTAATGTAGCAGAACATCGCATACCGATTATCGGTGTACATTTATCAATTGCGCATCTAATAAATAAACTCCGGTTTTGGTTTAATACCACTTACATTTGAATATATTCTTCTAGGAAAACGTGTACTTGAACATTTTATATATAAAGGCAGTCCTTATACAGATACTCGTGAATCGCCTGCCTTGAAAACATATTTAACCCCTTCCCTCATACGGCAATTCTGCAGCAGACGACTTTGAACGTATTTTGTCAAAAAATAGAAAATCTCTATAAGTCAATGGAAAACCTATGCCAAACAGTGGAAAACAAAATATTGTTTAACTAGGTATTACTTACTTTGTTGACACTAATAGCAGTATTTGCAGAAGTTTCATCATATCCAAATGTTGATCTATATCAAAGAACCTTTCAACTTCGCTCGCACCCTCAGATCGTGACGTCATTATTCTCGCGCTGATATCGCGTGACTTTGTCCTAGCAGCCGATTTGGAACTGTAAAATTGTTTCCAAATGGCCAAACTATTTGCTGACATATTGCAACAATAAAATGCATCTAAAACAGTTTTGTAATTTGTTGTCATGGGAGGAATAGCCAAAATACCCTTATTTTTTATAAACTAAAGAACTAAAGAACAGTTTAAACCAAAAGAAGGAAAATCTGACATGAAAAGGGCCATGTGATTTGTTTGACTGAATTTGGTCAATGCATTTTAACATTGCATTTCACATCCCTATGTGCTTATGCATAGAGATGTAAAATTACTAGAAATTGTTAACCTTGAAATCTGTATTGATCTTTGTGATGATAATATGAGAATAGGTGCTACCTATTTCGGGTAAACATTTATTATTTTTCTATGCCGGTTTCGTTATGCGTCACCGTCGTGTCGACTATACATGCAATAGCTTAACTCGTTTAAGGTCACCTGTCTAGGTAGGGAAACACACGGGGGTCATTTCTCTGTTGTTTGCATTATGCGTGTCGACTATACTTGCAATAGCTTAACTCGTTTTAGGTCACCTGTCTCGGTAGGGAAACACACGGGGGTCATTTCTCTGTTGTTTTCATTATGCGTGTCGACTATACTTGCAATAGCTTAACTCGTTTTAGGTCACCTGTCTCGTCAGGTAGACATAAAGGGATCATTTGTCTGTTGTTTCATAATACGTATCCGTCTTTCTGCCACGCCTTATATTACATACATATTGGCAGGCGACCGGTGTGTTCCATTGAACTTTCTTGATTGTCTTTCTAGAAGCAATGATAACAACTGATGTGATTCTCATAAATAAATATCGAAATTCTCTTTCGCGTCTGCGTACCTCATCACATAGATTAGCTATTGAAACAGGAAGATGGGCAAAATCAATTAGTAAGCCAATTTGAGAAAGGGTTTGTTTTTCATGTAAGTTAATAGAAGATTAATTTCATTTCATGCTGGAATGCAACATATATACTGATCTAAGGCAACAATTTATTCGTAAATATTATAGGGAAAGACCAAACATGTTTAAATTAGTGCAGCTCCTTAAATCTGAAAACAAGCAAGACATACTAATTTTAGGTATGTATATTGAAAAGGCAATGTATATAAGGGATACACATGTATATAATTGATTGTGAGTGTAAATTTAAACAGATTAATTATTAAATTATTAATTTTATAATCATAATTTAGAATTGCATGTATGAACACCTGATGACAAACTTGCCTTTTCGTTTCGGACAAGATTGATCGAAATGGGTGTTATATCTCTATATTTCTCTATATTTGTTTTTTTTTATAGTAAATTCAGTTTGCATCTCGTGTCTTGCTTGCATACAAGCATGTTTATATGTATGTAGTTAGGTACATCTAAACAAGCGTGTATATGTAATGAATTGTTTATACCATTATTTTGTTGTATCATTTTGTATGTTTCACTGTTGTATGCTTTACTAACCACATATGTCTATGACTTTCTGGTGATATTTTGAATAAAACTATAAACTCGTTCAAATTTATACTTGGATATTTCGGTCAATTGTTCGACCTGTGGAAAACAGAGGTGCAGTATTAGAGCAGCGGCTACTCATACCAAAGGTCCCGGGTTCTAATCCCGCGATGAATGGTTTCTGCTAGTACTGGTTCAGTCTGCGGGAAGCAGACATCGAGAGTGATTAATATAAGCTGACAGCTTGTTTGGCAAATTGATGTAGCATAAACAAATATAACTGACTGTTTGACTTTTATTTCTAGCTGAATTTCTCCCAGTGAAACAGTTATATGAAAAAGAGTTACAGATTTATTTTCAACAGTGGTAAAATATGGAAGGGTATTAACGCATAAATTGCATCTTTCCTTCTTACATTACAACTTGCATTCGTACATTTACATCTTGCATTCGTACATTCACATCTTGCTTTGTGACATTCACATCTTGCTTTGTGACATTCACATCTTGCTTTGTGACTTGCACATCATGCTTTGTACATCTTGCGTTGTGACATGCACATCTTGCTTTGTACATCTTGCGTTGTGACATGCATATCTTGCTTTGTGACTTGCACATCATGCTTTGTACAGCTTGCGTTGTGACATGCACATCTTGCTTTGTACATCTTGCGTTGTGACATGCACATCTTGCTTTGTGACATTCACATCTTGCTTTGTGATTTGCACATCATGCTTTGTACATATTGCGTTGTGACATGCACATCTTGCTTTGTACATCTTGCTTTGTGACTTGCATATCATGCTTTGTACATCTTGCGTTGTGGCATGCACATCTTGCTTTGTACATCTTGCGTTGTGACATGCACATCTTGCTTTTTACATCTTGCTTTGTGACATGCACATCTTGCTTTATGTCTTGCTATGTGATATGCACATATTGCAATACATATTGTCTGTTATTCTCGTTATTTAACACCATCAATTAATATTAATTTGATGAGATGAATTCATGTTTATATTCTAATTTCAATAACAACTTCCTCTTTACGAATGACAAATGTCAGTGTGCATAGCAGTAACAATGACGAATAGCCGAATGTAGAAAGCCGAATGTAAACAGCATAATACAGAAGGCATAATACGATGCGACACCTGGTGTAATAATGACGCGACAACCAAATTATGCTAACAGGTGGCGCTACGTGTGTGTTGTCGGCAATTTCCGTAAATGACTCTCAAATATACTTTGAAGATAAGGTGTGTGAAGTTAGCACGTAGGTCGTAGCTCGTAGGTCGACACTCAAATTTATTTTCAGAAAGTGTTGACCTGGCTCGTAGGTCGTAGGTCGACACTCACATTTATTTTCAGAAAGTGTCGACCTGGCTCGTAGGTCGTAGGTCGACACTCACATTTATTTTCAGAAAGTGTCGACCTGGCTCGTCGGTCGTAGGTCGACACTGACGTTTATTTTCAGAAAGTGTCGACCTGGCTCGTAGGTCGTAGGTTGACACTCACATTTATTTTCAGAAAGTGTCGACCTGGCTCGTAGGTCGTAGGTCGACACTCACGTTTATTTTCAGAAAGTGTCGACCTGGCTCGTAGGTCGTAGGTCGACACTCACATTTATTTTCAGAAAGTGTCGACCTGGCTCGTAGGTCGTAGGTCGACACTCACATTTATTTTCAGAAAGTGTCGACCTGGCTCGTAGGTCGTAGGTCGACACTCACGTTTATTTTCAGAAAGTGTCGACCTGGCTCGTAGGTCGTAGGTCGACACTCACATTTATTTTCAGAAAGTGTTGACCGGGCTCGTAGGTCGTAGGTCGACAGTCACATTTATTTTCAGAAAGTGTCGACCTGGCTCGTAGGTCGTAGGTCGACACTCACATTTATTTTCAGAAAGTGTCGACCTGGCTCGTAGGTCGTAGGTCGACACTCACATTTATTTTCAGAAAGTGTCGACCTGGCTCGTAGGTCGTAGGTCGACACCCACGTTTATTTTCAGAAAGTGTCGACCTGGCTCGTAGGTCGTAGGTTGACACTCACATTTATTTTCAGAAAGTGTCGACCTGGCTCGTAGGTCGTAGGTCGACACTCACGTTTATTTTCAGAAAGTGTCGACCTGGCTCGTAGGTCGTAGGTCGACACTCACATTTATTTTCAGAAAGTGTCGACCTGGCTCGTAGGTCGTAGGTCGACACTCACATTTATTTTCAGAAAGTGTCGACCTGGCTCGTAGGTCGTAGGTCGACACTCACGTTTATTTTCAGAAAGTGTCGACCTGGCTCGTAGGTCGTAGGTCGACACTCACGTTTATTTTCAGAAAGTGTCGACCTGGCTCGTAGGTCGTAGGTCGACACTCAAATTTATTTTCAATAAGTGTCGACCTGGCTCGTAGGTCGTAGGTCGACAGTCAAACTTACATTAAGATAGTGTTGACCTGGCGCGTAGGTCGTAGGTCGACAGTCAAACTTATGTTCAGAAAGTGTTGACCTGTCGCATAGGTCGTAGGTCGACAGTCAAATTTATTTTGTTTCCGAACATGCGCCTTCTGCTGTCAAAAACCGTGATGGTCGCGTTCTGTTCTGTGACATGTTCTATTATTTGTTTACAGTTAGACGATGAATCGCCGATCTAGCGAAGAATTTGAAATAAGGTTAAAACATTAAATAAAAAAATGCATCATGCCATCAAGCAAAATGTTCAAGGACGATCCTAATGTCAGATAACCGAATGTAATATTGAATGTATGAACGCAAAATTTAAATGTACGGAAGCAAGATGTGCATGTCACAACGCAAGATGTACACAGCATGATGTGCAAGTCACAAAGCAAGATGTGAATGTCACAAAGCAAGATGTGCATGTCACAACGCAAGATGTACAACGCAAGATGTGCATGTCACAACGCAAGATGTACAAAGCATGATGTGCAAGTCACAAAGCACGATGTACAAAGCAAGATGTGCATGTCACAACGCAAGATGTACAAAGCATGATGTGCAAGTCACAAAGCAAGATGTGCATGTCACAACGCAAGATGTACAAAGCAAGATGTGCATGTCACAACGCAAGCTGTACAAAGCATGATGTGCAAGTCACAAAGCAAGATGTACAAAGCAAGATGTGCATGTCACAACGCAAGATGTACAAAGCATGATGTGCAAGTCACAAAGCAAGATGTGAATGTCACAAAGCAAGATGTGAATGTCACAAAGCAAGATGTGAATGTACGAATGCAAGATGTAAATGTACGAATGCAAGTTGTAATGTAAGAAGGAAAGATGCAATTTATGCGTTAATACCCTTCCATAGTAAAACCTAGTATCTGCCATTTGATCTAGCTACATATTGATTATGCTGTATCAGCGTACGGATAAGTTAATAAACCCTTTCCCGCAGTAAAACAAGTTTACGGCAGAGGACGGTGAAGACATCGAGGCGAAATTGTAGAAAACCATATATAAATGAAAGTAGTATTCATAAATATAGTTGAAATATATTGTGACAAAAGGAAAAATTGCTTACTATGAGCAATTTCCCTTTTGTCACAATGATTTCAAAAGTCCCCTGCTCCATAGGCGTAAGAATGCGTCTGCAGATGGGAAAGTGTTAAACAATTCAAAATCAGATTAGAGCAACACATTTCCTACTTTCGCATCGAAGCTTATTTGATCCAAATCTGTTTTATTAAGTTAATAATATGTAAACATACCGAGTTTAAGATTCGCAAGACGTGATTGCTGTACATTTGTGTTATGCATAATTATACATGTATACAGTTGCCAAAAACGAAAATAGTTGATTATGAAATACTGTGACCCACACGATAAGGTCAACTCATTCGAAGAAGTGAATTTGACTGTCATTACATGTAGTGTTGTGCATCTCATTGAACATGCATAATAAGTGCCGTCTCGCGAGAAAACCAACATTTTTGCCTCTGCGTAATATATCGACCCAGATCAGCCTTTGCAGTCCGCGCATACTGACCCGGGCCGACACATTCCATCTTAGGGGGATAGAGGTATAGAGTAATGATTCCTGATACAGAAAATCAGCAGGAGAAAAACAGTGTATATCCGGGTTAGCCTGCGCGGCATGCTTAGGCTGATCTATGTCGATACTTTACGCAGAGTTGGTTTTCTCGCGAGACGGCTCATTATGTCTCTGTAAAAATGAAAAGAAGACCACAAAGTTGTAGGAAACCAACAATTTCTCCTTTTCCAACAACGTTTTCAACTCAATTCTTAATTTATATTAGTCAATCCATGGAACAAGGTACAAGTTCGTTTTTGTGAACAGTACATAACCAGATCAGGCTGCATGTAGTCTATACTAGAGTCCACGCTGGGAATTTTGAACTGTAGTATTGATATAGATTTGGAAACATTGCGAGGTAAAGGAAAACTAGTTAGTTGCTCCTTTTTCACAATATTTGTTTTAGCATAAGTCGTCTTCTGCATAGACGTGTAAAGGTGACTGTACCACGTCAAACGTTAAGAAGTTTGAGTCATCACACAAACAAGTAATTAAACTGCATTTGAGCCGTTCCGCGAGAAAACCAACATTGTTGAGTCTGCGTAAAGTATCGACCCGGCCCAGCCTAAGCATGCCGCGCAGGCTTACCCGGATAGACACCTTTCGCCTTCTGTGACTTTTCTGTTTCAGGAATAACTACTCTATACATCTATCCCCCCTAAGACGGAATGTGTCGGCCGGATCAGTCTGCGCGGACAGCGCAGGCTGATCTGGTCGATACATTACGCAGATATATTGATATGAGCCGTCCCGCGAGAAAACCAACAGTGTTGACTCTGCGTAAAGTATCGACCCGGCCCAGCCTAAGCATTCCGCGCAGGCTTACCCGGATAGACACCTTTCGCCTCCTGTGGTTTTTCTGTTTCAGGAGTGCCCCGATTTTGAATGAAATTCGGCAATGAAAGAGTTAACGCTTTCCCTCATATAGACGCTTTCTGGCGCCTTTGCAGCAGACGGCTTTTTGAAAACATAGTGACAAAAGAAGAAATTACTCCAAACGAGCAATTTCTCCTTTTGAAACAATAGTTTCCACTATTAGTCATAGGTTATCCATTCAATTATAGAGATTTTCTATTTTTTGACAAAATATGTTCAAACTCGTCTGCTGCAGAATTGTTGTATGAGTGATAGGGCTAATTCAAAGTTTCATATAATTTAGACACTTATTTTTTTCTTGTGGGTAGATCACGTATTTGATAATGCGATTTCATCAACATATAGTCAATTATTTCAAAATAATACGCTTGTCATGTTCAAGTTGAACTTCTAGTACATATATGTGAGCCTTTACGAGAAAACCAACATTGTGGACTCCGCATAAAGTATCGACCCGGATCAGCCTAAACATGCCGCGTAGTATTGATATAGGTTTGGTAACATTGCGAGGCAAAGGAAAACTTGTTAGTTGCTCTTTTTTCACAATATTTGTGTTAGAATAAGTCGTCTTCTGCATTGACGTTTGAAGTTGTCTGTACCAGGTTAAACGTTAAGAAATATCCCGCGAGAAAACAAACATTGTGGGCTCTGCGTAAAGTATCGACACGGATCAGCCTAAGCATGCCGCGCAGGCTAACACGGACATACACTCCTGTGGATTTTCTGTTTCAGGAATCATTAATCTATACCTCTATCCCCCTGATACGGAATGAGCCGGCCCGGATCTGGGTCGATACATAACGCAGATTCAATAATGTTGGTTTTCTGGTGTAACGGATCATATGTATAATATATTACGAAAGGGACACTTAAAGGGAAACTTAACCCTTTCCCTCATACGACAATTCTGCAGCAGACGACTTTGAACGTATTTTGTCAAAAACATAGAAAATCTCCATAATTTAATGGATAACCTATGACAAAAAGTGGAAAACATTGTGGCAAAAGGAGAAATTGCACGTTTTGTGCAATTTCTTCTTTTGTCACTATGTTTTCAAAAAGCTGTCTGCTGCAGAGGCGTCAGAAAGCGTCTATATGAGGGAAAGGGTTAAGCTTTGTGACCAGTGCAGAGATAGAGCAGCATTTGGCATTGTGCATGCTGACCACGGCCTTCACTCTTCGCGACTCCGTCATTGTGCAATTATCGCAGCTTATAGAGAAGTTGTTCAGCCCCTATCAGAAGCTTCTGCCAATGAGCTTCCCTTGAAAAAAGGAGAGTTTCAAATATACCCGTACCCACAAGCAGACCTTGTTGTGCGCATTTGAAGCAGATGACTATTTAAAACATTGTGACAAAAGGAATATCGATCATATTCTCCTATAACAATTATGATTTCAACTATGTTAAAAAAAGATACTTTCAGGTATAGATATTTTTCATGGTGTTATCTGGGTTATTTTCAAAGACGTCTGATGCATTGGTTACGGCAGAATTAGTCGTGACAGCAAATGCTTCTTTTACTTAAACAAATCCTCTTATCAAATGATTGATTGGGATTTTACGCCGTTTTTCCAGTCATATCACGGCGGCCATTTTACTATCTGGCTTTCTCGAACCATTACTCCACACGCCATATTTCCGGGCAAACTGTATGCTCTTCCACATAGACTGTTAGCTCAATGGCTGAAGACGAATTGACTTTTGTCAAATGAGCCGTCCCCCGAGAAAACCAACATGGTGGTATCTTCTTAAAGTATGGCCCGGATCAGCCTAAGCATGCCGCGTAGGCTTACCCGGATGGATACTTCATATCCAACTATGAGAATCAGCGACTATAAAAATCGATAACTTAAATTACATGGGATTATAGAGCAACTTTTTAGTTTTTACTCAATAACAATTTTATTTTGCAAAGATTTAAAAAGGCACTTATCAAGTATTCAGGACAAATATCTCCTGAATATAAATATATTTTTTTATTTGTTTTATATTAATAATATTTTGGTCCTTTTTAACTTTAAATACAGTCACCCTAATTTCCCTCTTTATTACATATAAACCGTTAAGAAAACGGTATTTTTCCGCTAATTTTTACACGTTCTTCAGTGAATATCTTTTTTTAGAAATAAAAAATTAACAGGGCACTTACGGCATAATGTATTAAATTCATTTACCTTTTTATTTGACATATATTTTATTAAAATAAAGTAATGAAATTTTGGTCCTTTTTAACATTTTCTACAAGTACTACTAACGTTTTAGGGTAACATTTACGTTTCCGTGATTGCTAGCGAAAGCTTCCGATGATAACCGACCATTGCCGGACGATTTATGATGGGGCATATATTTATTTATTACCCCCGCTGTGCAGACTGTGTATATTGCGTTATCTTACATATATATCAGCATGTAATGCCTTTTACCTAAATTCAATGCAATAAAATGTAAATATAGACACAAGCGGACGGATATTAACCCCAGTTACGTATTTTAGGGGGAAAATGCGATTGTATCAGAACGGATAAATGTCAACATTTGTTTATATTATCCTATCTAAAATAAAATGGATGATTTTATAACTATTCAATTGTTAAATAAAACCATAAGGTGATCGATATCCATGCATATTGTATGACTTGTCCAAATTTATGAATGAAATTTTAAACGTTTAATAATTTGTCATAACTCATTGTAAATGTAAGAATTAAAAGTTTGTTTGTCAAACCAGGGACACTATATTCAACTGTTCAATTTGATATGCTTAAAATTGCATTTAACGTTGTTTAATAATTTGTCATAACTCATTGTAAGTTTAAGAATTCTATCAAAGTTTGTTTGGCAAACTGTTCAATTTGATATGTTTAAAATTGGTTTAATTCGTATAACTAATTTCATCAAAGGGACGTTGATTGGCGCTAATCAACGTTATGTATATAACGCGATAATTGACATTAATCCGGATGATGTCTTAAAAGTGATAATTACCAAAACAACTGTGAATACGAGTACAAGTATACCATCAGGTGCAAACTACTACGGCTCGTTGCGGAAATAAATAAAAACAAAAAACCCAGAAAATTCAGGATGAACTTAAACAGGCAGAAGTCGATTACCGCGGAGTACATGATAATCAGGACAGTTCTAAGAAAAGCCTCAACGAATTAAGCATCCCTGAGCTCAAGCTCATATTAAAAAAACTAGGAGTTTCTACAAAATTGCGTAAAAAAGAAAAACTCATTGAACTGATCCATTGCATTATCCCCACTCAAATTATAAGGTTGTGTATTTGTTCTAAACAAATATACTCAGAAATATATATTTATCATATAGGATTGTAGGATAAAAGGAAACAGGATAAAAAAGTAACAGGACAAAAAGCAACGGACAACAAGAAACAGGATAAAAAGCACCCCATTTTCCCAAAATACAATACAAATCAATAGGTTTAAGTCTACAAATATGAAAAAGACACAAACTATCATCTTCTTGATATTGTAATGATTTTCTTTAATTTTGATACATTTTTGTGTGTTTTATACCCTAAAGCATTGTTCAAAAAGATTGAGTCGGATTAAACTATTTACAAATCTACAAAAAATATATGTAACTCAATTTTTGTTTCACTTTGCAATGTTATTTTACGTATTATGCATATCTGTGTGAAGATGTTTGAAAAAGCGAAAGGAAAACAGTGTGGGAAAAGAGACATTGCTCATAATTAGCAATTTCTCCCTTTTACGCAATGATATATTCTGTCAACAATTATTACAAATATTAGAACTGTTGCTAGTCTCCTGTCAGATGTTAAAAAAAGGTTGAAGAAAACATTATTGGAAAAGGAGAAATTCCTTATAATGAGCCATTTCTCCTGTGTACTTATATTTTCTGGCAGATATTAAAAAATTAGTTAAACCTGAAATGAAAATATCAGAACTGTTGCCTTTTGTCCTGTTACCTGTTATCCGGGCAAAAACTGTTACTTTTTGGCCGTTGCTTATTATCCTGTTTCTTTTTGTCCGATTACCATCTATACCTAGTTTTTAACGATATTTTTACGGCATTTAATTTAATTTATATAAGTCTAGATTTTCCGAATTATGTTTCATATTTTCTAGAACGGGAGATTACTTCTATTAGGCTCAGCCATATTTACAAATGGACTAAAACGCACGAGTTCACATATATTTGAAAACAGTGTTAGACTCTTTTTGCATTGTTTTCGACTCTTTTTTTTAACAAAATAAAACCATAATTGATGGATCTAATTTGTTAATTGATGCTCTCTATTGCAAAGAGGTAACACACTCATGGAGGAACGAATAATTATATATACAATATTGACAGTATTATTTCGTTATGAATAATAAAAGAGAAAGGGCTCCATGTTTTTAACAATGTACATGTATTATGAAATTGATAATGATGAAAAAACCGGCTCGATTATTTATTGGTAAATTGATTAAAAAAAAATCGATATCATAACACCCTAGTTTTATTACCCTATAATCCCATGTTGAAGTACCCTGTGTATCTCTCTACTGCCATTCGGCAGCACTATCGATGTATACATACCGAATGTTACACAAATGTCCGTCAATTTCCGCCAATTAGCAAAATGATAACAAGAGCAGATAACAATCAAATTAGTCAACAATTAGTACGGCTTAAACAGTGGTACATTGTCTCCCCTGTTTTTTGCATGACGAGCATGGTTCCATATGTTTCGCCTCCTGTGGATTTTCGGTTTCATGACTTATTACTCTATACCTCTATCCCCCTGAGACGGAATGTGTCGACCCGGATTAGAAGCCGTGGACTGCGCACGCTCATCTAGGTCGATATATTACGCAGAAGCCACATCAGACATATTTTACATAATTATACTCACGCCCCCACGAATGTTGTTTATTAACACCGTGACGGGTGATTTTGTAAATAATATAAATCATGTCACTATAAAAAAGAATTCCCCTTCACTTACAATATATCAAAACACATTTCTCAGTACTGGCATTTTGAAACTTTTAATACAACATCTCTTTGTTTTAACCCTTTCCCTAATATAGACGCTTTCTGAAGCCTCTGCAGAAGTCGACTTTTTGAAAACATAGCAACAAAAGAAGAAATTGCTCGTTTTGAGCAATTTCTTCTTTTGTCACTATGTTTTAAACTCTTTTCAATAATTTAACATTCATTTATAAAATTTTCTTAAGTTTTGCTTCAATGATTTCAAAGTCGTCTGCTGCAGATGTGTTGTAGGTGGGAAAGAGTTATACTAAACAAACTATAATAGAACTTTTATTAACACAACTGTTAGCTATATATGTATTTATTTTCATCACTCGTCTGAATCTCTGTGCGACATAGTCATATATTGATCCTTTACCCATTGCAACAGACGCCTTCTGAAAACCTTGTGGCAAAAGGATAACTTTCTCATAATCGAGCAATTTCTCCTTGTGTCACAGTGCTTTCAACACTATTCAATGATTAAACTTTAAGTTACAAAGTTTATACCATGTTTTTAAAGACATTTGTTTAAGTCGTCTGCTGCAGATTTGTTGTATTAGGGAATGTATGATGAATGAAGTGTTGCCCCTACCAGATGACAAAGGCAGTTGTCGTATAAGGAGAACCGGGGTACTTTCGGAGAGTGTAGGTGGATGTGTTTTAACGACCAAACGTTTCGAAATATTACAATAAAAGCGCCATTGTGCGGTTAGTCTGGCGATTCTTTGTTTGGAAGTGTTTCTCTGTAAATCAACTTCATGGACATCAAAACAGCCACAACAATCTGTTTTATTGCGCGGGTGCATCAGCAACAGTGCATATATATTGGTTGTGAAAAAACTGCCACTGGTGTAATGGGCTTGCGCATGCGCCGTGTTGATCGTCTCGATCGCACATGCGCACAATCCATAGATTGACAGCCCGCATCGCTACCGACTGAGCTACCGGGACACATCAGACATATTTTACATCATTATACTTAAGCCTGAACGAACGTTGTTAATTTACACCGTGACGGGTGATTTTGTAAATAAAATGAAATGTACTTCTCATTACTGGAATTTTAAACCGGTTTTTGTCTCGGCCCGATTTGGTTTAAAATGACAGTAACCATTTTCGCCTTGTGAATGCCTTCTCGCATAATATATGACCCCCCCCCCCCCTTTCTCTTTGATTTAACCCTTTCCCTCATATAGATGCTTTCTGAAGGTGTGTGAAGTTAGCACGTAGGTCGTAGCTCGTAGGTCGACAGTCAAATTTATTTTCAGAGAGTGTTGACCTGGCGCGTAGGTCGTAGGTCGACAATCAATTTTATGCTCAGAAAGTGTTGATCTGGCTCGTAGGTCGTAGGTCGACAGTCAGATTTATTTTCAGAGAGTGTTGATCTGGGTCGTAGGTCGTAGGTCGACAGTCAGATTCACATTAAGATAGTGTTGACCTGGCGCGTAGGTCGTAGGTCGACAGTCAAATTTATTTTCAGAGAGTGTTGATCTGGCTCGTAGGTCGTAGGTCGACAGTCAGATTCACATTAAGATAGTGTTGACCTGGCGCGTAGGTCGTAGGTCGACAGTCAAATTTATTTTCAGAGAGTGTTGATCTGGCTCGTAGGTCGTAGGTCGACAGTCAGATTCACATTAAGAGAGTGTTGACCTGGCGCGTAGGTCGTAGGTCGACAGTCAATTTTATGCTCAGAAAGTGTTGATCTGGCTCGTAGGTCGTAGGTCGACAGTCAAATTTATTTTCAGAAAGTGTCGACCTGGCGCGTAGGTCGTAGCTCGACAGTCAGAATGCTATTAAGATAGTGTTGACCTGGCGCGTAGGTCGTAGGTCGACAGTCAAATTTATTTTCAGAGAGTGTTGATCTGGCTCGTAGGTCGTAGGTCGACAGTCAGATTCACATTAAGATAGTGTTGATCTGTCGCGTAGGTCGTAGGTCGACAGTCAAACTTATGTTCAGAGAGTGTCGACCTGGCGCGTAGGTCGTAGCTCGACAGTCAGAATGCTATTAAGATAGTGTTGACCTGGCGCGTAGGTCGTAGGTCGACAGTCAGATTTATTTTCAGAGAGTGTTGATCTGGCGCGTAGGTCGTAGGTCGACAGTCAGATTCACATTAAGATAGTGTTGATCTGTCGCGTAGGTCGTAGGTCGACAGTCAAACTTATGTTCAGAGAGTGTTGACCTGGCGCGTAGGTCGTAGGTCGACAGTCAATTTTATGCTCAGAAAGTGTTGATCTGGCTCGTAGGTCGTAGGTCGACAGTCAAATTTATTTTCAGAGAGTGTTGATCTGGCTCGTAGGTCTTAGGTCGACAGTCAGATTCACATTAAGATAGTGTTGACCTGGCGCGTAGGTCGTAGGTCGACAGTCAAATTTATTTTCAGAGAGTGTTGATCTGGCTCATAGGTCGTAGTTCGACACTCAGATTCACATTAAGATAGTGTTGACCTGGCGCGTAGGTCGTAGGTTGACAGTCAAATTTATGTTCAGAGAGTGTTGACCTGACGCGTAGGTCGTAGGTCGACAGTCAATTTTATGCTCAGAAAGTGTTGATCTGGCTCGTAGGTCGTAGGTCGACAGTCAAATTTATTTTCAGAGAGTGTTGATCTGGCTCGTAGGTCGTAGGTCGACAGTCAGATTCACATTAAGATAGTGTTGACCTGGCGCGTAGGTCGTAGGTCGACAGTCAAATTTATTTTCAGAGAGTGTTGATCTGGCTCGTAGGTCGTAGGTCGACAGTCAGATTCACATTAAGAGAGTGTTGACCTGGCGCGTAGGCCGTAGGTCGACAGTCAATTTTATGCTCAGAAAGTGTTGATCTGGCTCGTAGGTCGTAGGTCGACAGTCAAATTTATTTTCAGAAAGTGTCGACCTGGCGCGTAGGTCGTAGCTCGACAGTCAGAATGCTATTAAGATAGTGTTGACCTGGCGCGTAGGTCGACAGTCAAATTTATTTTCAGAGAGTGTTGATCTGGCTCGTAGGTCGTAGGTCGACAGTCAGATTCACATTAATATAGTGTTGATCTGTCACGTAGGTCGTAGGTCGACAGTCAAACTTATGTTCAGAGAGTGTCGACCTGGCGCGTAGGTCGTAGCTCGACAGTCAGAATGCTATTAAGATAGTGTTGACCTGGCGCGTAGGTCGTAGGTCGACTGTCAGATTTATTTTCAGAGAGTGTTGATCTGGAGCGTAGGTCGTAGGTCGACAGTCAGATTCACATTAAGATAGTGTTGATCTGTCGCGTAGGTCGTAGGTCGACAGTCAAACTTATGTTCAGAGAGTGTTGACCTGGCGCGTAGGTCGTAGGTCGACAGTCAATTTTATGCTCAGAAAGTGTTGATCTGGCTCGTAGGTCGCAGGTCGACAGTCAAATTTATTTTAAGAGAGTGTTGATCTGGCTCGTAGGTCGTAGGTCGACAGTCAGATTCACACTAAGATAGTGTTGACCTGGCGCGTAGGTCGTAGGTCGACAGTCAAATTTATTTTCAGAGAGTGTTGATCTGGCTCATAGGTCGTAGGTCGACACTCAGATTCACATTAAGATAGTGTTGACCTGGCGCGTAGGTCGTAGGTCGACAGTCAAATTTAAGTTCAGAGAGTGTTGACCTGGCGCGTAGGTCGTAGGTCGACAGTCAGATTCACATTAAGATAGTGTTGACCTGGCGCGTAGGTCGTAGGTCGACAGTCAAATTTATTTTCAGAGAGTGTTGATCTGGCTCGTAGGTCGTAGGTCGACAGTCATATTCACATTAAGAGAGTGTTGACCTGGCGCGTAGGTCGTAGGTCGACAGTCAATTTTATGCTCAGAAAGTGTTGATCTGGCTTAAGGCCGTTGTTCCACTCCGTTGAGATTTTTTTTTAATTTTTGAATGTCGAATGTCGTATGTCGTGCCAGCACGACATTCGTGTTTTTTTCCAACTTTTGAATGTCGATTTTTTGAAGTTTTATTTTTGAATGTCGAATTTTTTTCCAACTTTTGAATGTCGAATGTCGAATGTCGTGCCAGCACGACATTCGTTTTTTTTTTCAACTTTTGAATGTCGATTTTTTGAATGTCGAATGTCGAATGTCGTGTCAGCACGACATTCGAATTTTTTTTTTCAACTTTTGAATGTCGAATGTCGAATGTCGTATGTTTAGCTAACTTCAAACAGCTTATCTTAATGTGAATCTGACTGTCGACCTACGACCTACGAGCCAGATCAACACTCTCTGAAAATAAATTTGACTGTCGACCTACGACCTACGCGCCAGGTAAACACTATCTTAATGTGAATCTGAATGTCGACCTACGACCTACGAGCCAGATCAACACTCTCTGAACATAAATTTGACTGTCGACCTACGACCTACGCGCCAGGTCAACACTATCTTAATGTGAATCTGACTGTCGACCTACGACCTACGAGCCAGATCAACACTCTCTGAAAAAAAATCTGACTGTCGACCTACGACCTACGCGCCAGGTCAACACTATCTTAATGTGAATCTGACTGTCGACCTACGACATACGAGCCATATCAACACTCTCTGAAAATAAATTTGACTGTCGACCTACGACCTACGAGCCAGATCAACACTTTCTGAAAACAAATCTGACTGTCGACCTACGACCTACGCGCCAGGTCAACACTATCTTAATGTGAATCTGAATGTCGACCTACAACCTTCGAGCCAGATCAACACTTTCTGAGCATAAAATTGACTGTCGATCTACGACCTACGCGCCAGGTCAACACTATCTTAATGTGAATCTGACTGTCGACCTACGACCTACGCGCCCAGGTCAACACTATCTTAATGTGAATCTGACTGTCGACCTACGACCTACGCGCCAGGTCAACACTATCTTAATGTGAATCTGACTGTAGACCAAAGACCTACGCGCCCAGGTCAACACTATCTTAATGTGAATCTGACTGTCGACCTACGACCTACGAGCCAGATCAACACTCTCTGAAAAAAAATCTGACTGTCGACCTACGACCTACGCGCCAGGTCAACACTATCTTAATGTGAATCTGACTGTCGACCTACGACCTACGAGCCAGATCAACACTCTTTGAAAATAAATTTGACTGTCGACCTACGGCCTACGAGCCAGATCAACACTTTCTGAGCATAAAATTGACTGTCGACCTACGACCTACGCGCCAGGTCAACACTATCTTAATGTGAATCTGACTGTCGACCTACGACCTACGAGCCAGATCAACACTCTCTGAACATAAATTTGACTGTCGACCAACGACCTACGCGCCAGGTCAACACTATCTTAATGTGAATCTGACTGTCGACCTACGATCTACGAGCCAGATCAACACTCTCTGAAAAAAAATCTGACTGTCGACCTACGACCTACGCGCCAGGTCAACACTATCTTAATGTGAATCTGACTGTCGACCTACGACCTACGAGCCAGATCAACACTCTCTGAAAATAAATTTGACTGTCGACCTACGGCCTACGAGCCAGATCAACACTTTGTGAGCATAAAATTGACTGTCGACCTACGACCTACGCGCCAGGTCAACACTATCTTAATGTGAATCTGACTGTCGACCTACGACCTACGAGCCAGATCAACACTCTCTGAAAAAAAATCTGACTGTCGACCTACGACCTACGCGCCAGGTCAACACTATCTTAATGTGAATCTGACTGTCGACCTACGACCTACGAGCAAGATCAACACTCTCTGAAAAAAAATCTCACTGTCGACCTACGACCTACGCGCCAGGTCAACACTATCTTAATGTGAATCTGACTGTCGACCTACGACCTACGAGCCAGATCAACACTCTCTGAAAATAAATTTGACTGTCGACCTACGACCTACGAGCCAGATCAACACTTTCTGAGCATAAAATTGACTGTCGACCTACGACCTACGCGCCAGGTCAACACTCTCTTAATGTGAATCTGACTGTCGACCTACGACCTACGAGCCAGATCAACACTCTCTGAAAAAAAATCTGACTGTCGACCTACGACCTACGCGCCAGGTCAACACTATCTTAATGTGAATCTGACTGTCGACCTACGACCTACGAGCCAGATCAACACTCTCTGAAAATAAATTTGACTGTCGACCTACGACGTACGAGCCAGATCAACACTTTCTGAAAAGAAATCTGACTGTCGACCTACGACCTACGCGCCAGGTCAACACTATCTTAATGTGAATCTGCCTGTCGACCTACGACCTACGAGCCAGATCAACACTCTCTGATAAAAAATCTGACTGTCGACCTACGACCTACGCGCCAGGTCAACACTATCTTAATGTGAATCTGACGGTCGACCTACGACCTACGAGCCAGATCAACACTCTCTGAAAATAAATTTGACTGTCGACCTACGGCCTACGAGCCAGATCAACACTTTCTGAGCATAAAATTGACTGTCGACCTACGACCTACGCGCCAGGTCAACACTCTCTGAACATAAATTTGACTGTCGACCTACGACCTACGCGCCAGGTCAACACTATCTTAATGTGAATCTGACTGTCGACCTACGACCTACGAGCCAGATCAACACTCTCTGAACATAAATTTGACTGTCGACCTACGACCTACGCGCCAGGTCAACACTATCTTAATGTGAATCTGACTGTCGACCTACGACCTACGAGCCAGATCAACACTCTCTGAAAAAAAATCTGACTGTCGACCTACGACCTACGCGCCAGGTCAACACTATCTTAATGTGAATCTGACTGTCGACCTACGACATACGAGCCATATCAACACTCTCTGAAAATAAATTTGACTGTCGACCTACGACCTACGAGCCAGATCAACACTTTCTGAAAACAAATCTGACTGTCGACCTACGACCTACGCGCCAGGTCAACACTATCTTAATGTGAATCTGAATGTCGACCTACAACCTTCGAGCCAGATCAACACTTTCTGAGCATAAAATTGACTGTCGACCTACGACCTACGCGCCAGGTCAACACTATCTTAATGTGAATCTGACTGTCGACCTAAGACCTACGCGCCCAGGTCAACACTATCTTAATGTGAATCTGACTGTCGACCTACGACCTACGCGCCAGGTCAACACTATCTTAATGTGAATCTGACTGTCGACCTACGACCTACGCGCCCAGGTCAACATTATCTTAATGTGAATCTGACTGTCGACCTACGACCTACGAGCCAGATCAACACTCTCTGAAAAAAAATCTGACTGTCGACCTACGACCTACGCGCCAGGTCAACACTATCTTAATGTGAATCTGACTGTCGACCTACGACCTACGAGCCAGATCAACACTCTTTGAAAATAAATTTGACTGTCGACCTACGGCCTACGAGCCAGATCAACACTTTCTGAGCATAAAATTGACAGTCGACCTACGACCTACGCGCCAGGTCAACACTATCTTAATGTGAATCTGACTTTCGACCTACGACCTACGAGCCAGATCAACACTCTCTGAACATAAATTTGACTGTCGACCAACGACCTACGCGCCAGGTCAACACTATCTTAATGTGAATCTGACTGTCGACCTACGACCTACGAGCCAGATCAACACTCTCTGAAAAAAAATCTGACTGTCGACCTACGACCTACGCGCCAGGTCAACACTATCTTAATGTGAATCTGACTGTCGACCTACGACCTACGAGCCAGATCAACACTCTCTGAAAATAAATTTGACTGTCGACCTACGGCCTTCGAGCCAGATCAACACTTTGTGAGCATAAAATTGACTGTCGACCTACGACCTACGCGCCAGGTCAACACTATCTTAATGTGAATCTGACTGTCGACCTACGACCTACGAGCCAGATCAACACTCTCTGAAAAAAAATCTGACTGTCGACCTACGACCTACGCGCCAGGTCAACACTATCTTAATGTGAATCTGACTGTCGACCTACGACCTACGAGCAAGATCAACACTCTCTGAAAAAAAATATCACTGTCGACCTACGACCTACGCGCGAGGTCAACACTATCTTAATGTGAATCTGACTGTCGACCTACGACCTACGAGCCAGATCAACACTCTCTGAAAATAAATTTGACTGTCGACCTACGGCCTACGAGCCAGATCAACACTTTCTGAGCATAAAATTGACTGTCGACCTACGACCTACGCGCCAGGTCAACACTATCTTAATGTGAATCTGACTGTCGACCTACGACCTACGAGCCAGATCAACACTCTCTGAAAAAAAATCTGACTGTCGACCTACGACCTACGCGCCAGGTCAACACTATCTTAATGTGAATCTGACTGTCGACCTACGACCTACGAGCCAGATCAACACTCTCTGAAAATAAATTTGACTGTCGACCTACGACCTACGCGCCAGGTCAACACTATCTTAATGTGAATCTGACTGTCGACCTACGACCTACGAGCCAGATCAACACTCTCTGAAAATAAATTTGACTGTCGACCTACGACCTACGAGCCAGATCAACACTTTCTGAGCATAAAATTGACTGTCGACCTACGACCTACGCGCCAGGTCAACACTCTCTTAATGTGAATCTGACTGTCGACCTACGACCTACGAGCCAGATCAACACTCTCTGAAAATAAATTTGACTGTCGACCTACGACCTACGCGCCAGGTCAACACTATCTTAATGTGAATCTGACTGTCGACCTACGACCTACGAGCCAGATCAACACTCTCTGAAAATAAATTTGACTGTCGACCTACGACCTACGAGCCAGATCAACACTTTCTGAGAATAAAATTGACTGTCGACCTACGACCTACGCGCCAGGTCAACACTCTCTTAATGTGAATCTGACTGTCGACCTACGACCTACGAGCCAGATCAACACTCTCTGAAAAAAAATCTGACTGTCGACCTACGACCTACGCGCCAGGTCAACACTATCTTAATGTGAATCTGACTGTCGACCTACGACCTACGAGCCAGATCAACACTCTCTGAAAATAAATTTGACTGTCGACCTACGACCTACGAGCCAGATCAAGACTTTCTGAGCATAAAATTGACTGTCGACCTACGACCTACGCGCCAGGTCAACACTATCTGAACATAAGTTTGACTGTCGACCTACGACCTACGCGACAGATCAACACTATCTTAATGTGAATCTGACTGTCGACCTACGACCTACGCGACAGATCAACACTATCTTAATGTGAATCTGACTGTCGACCTACGACCTACGAGCCAGATCAACACTCTCTGAAAATAAATTTGACTGTCGACCTACGACCTACGAGCCAGATCAACACTCTATGAAAATAAATTTGACTGTCGACCTACGACCTACGCACAATCTTAATGTGAATCTGACTGTCGACCTACGACCTACGAGCCAGATCAACACTCTCTGAATATAAATTTGACTGTCGACCTACGACCTACGCGCCAGGTCAACACTATCTTAATGTGAATCTGACTGTCGACCTACGACCTACGAGCCAGATCAACACTCTCTGAAAATAAATCTGACTGTCGACCTACGACCTACGAGCCAGATCAGCACTTTCTGAGTATAAAATTGACTGTCGACCTACGACCTACGCGCCAGGTCAACACTCTCTGAAAATAAATTTGACTGTCGACCTACGAGCTACGACCTACGTGCTAACTTCACACACCTGCTTTCTGAAGCCTCTGCAGCGGTCGGCCTTTTAAAAACATAGCAACAAAAGAAGAAATTTCTTCTTCTGTCATTATGTTTTCATTTCTTTTCAATAATTTAACATTCAGTGATAAAGATTTTCTAAAGTTTTGCCTTGATGATATCAAAGTCGTCTGCTGCAGATTTGTTGAAGTAGGGAAAGAGTTATACTAAAAATATATAATATAACTTTTATTAACACTACTGTTAGCTATATAGGTATTTATTTTCATCACTCGTCTGAATCTCTGTGCGACATAGTCATCTACTGATCCTTTACCCTCTGCAACAGACGTCTTCTGAAACCTTGTGGCAAAAGGATAACTTTCTCATAATCGAGCAATTTCTCCTTTTGTCACAATGCTTTCAACACTATTCAAGGATTAAACGTTCAGTTACAAATTTTATACCATGTTTTTAAAGACATTTTTTTAAGTCGTCTGCTGCAGATTTGTTGTATTAGGGAATGTATGATGAATGAAGTGTTGCCCCTACCAGATGACAAAGGCAGTTGTCGTATAAGGAGAACCGGGGTACTTTCGGAGAGTGTAGGTGGATGTGTTGTAACGACCCAACATTTCGAAATCTTACTATACTGGCGCCATTTTGCGGTTATAGTCTGACGATTCTTTGGAGGTGTTTCTCCGTAAAAAAGCCACAACAGGATGCATGTGTAGACCAATGAAATGAGCGGTGCCCCTTGAAAGCAAACCACACGTGACTTAAAACTTTGTCTTTGCAACCATGCTAAAGAATAAAACTCCGATACTTCATTCAGAAGTTTCTTTGGAAACCCTCTTCGATATAGTACCAAAAGGTGCAGCTACCAATCAGGCTGTGCATCCTCAAGACTGGTCTACAATGCCCCTGAGCTGGTTTTCAACGAGAACCGCTCATAAATCGTTAGCTATATGATTCGTTCCACGATAAAAAAACAAACATGATGGTCTCTGCGTTATGTATCGATCGAGATCAGTCCGCGCAGGCTAATCTGGGCCGACACATTCCGTCTCAGGGGGATAGAGGTATAGAGTAATGATTCCTGAAAGAGAAAATCCACAGGAGGCGAAAAGATTCTGTACGGGTTAGCCTTCGCGGCATGCTTGTCTGATCCGGATCGATGCTTTACGCAGAGTCCACAATGTTGGTTTTCTCGTGGAACGGCTCATATGTACATATTTTCTCCACCTTAGCTGTATGTATACCGTCATCAGTGGAAATTAACAAAATATTCTTTCTGTCCATTATGTACGAACGAAGGAGCAGTTCGAAAATTTTAAATCATCCTTCCCATTTGCTGTCACAATGACGGTATAGATAGTGCCGTGATCAGGTATTGTTGGAATTGGCAGATATATTCTGGAAGGAGGAAAGACAATAAACAGAAGAGTTTCTAGCACGAAAGGACTTGCATTTACCAGAATAAAAGTCATCAACTAAATTTAGTACCAGTATTCTGCAAAAGTCGAAACACTGGGACGCGAGTGTTGACTTTGCAAAGAAACTTACATTTCCCGCAGAAAGTTATACTCTCCAACCTCCGACCAGTTTATTATTTTACGCCGGTTTCAACAATCTTTCAGTTACGTCCCAGTGTTATAGTTACCAGTACTACTGGTTTATTCATTCTGACACCAGCAAGTCAGTCGTAATGCTAGCCGCACAACGTTGAGTGCCAAGGAGGGAACTTCATTTGTACAATTTGTTAAGACTTTAGTATGATCCGGTCTGGGATCGAATCAGCGTTCTTTCGCACGCGAGGCGCACAGTCTACCACTCACCACCGAGGCGGTCTTACCTCCGACCAGACATTATTTTAAGATCCAAATCCCTGAAGATACTCGTAATTGTAGAGTTTACTTTGCATTGGGAAGAGAGAACTCAAAGGTTTGGATTTGATTGTTTGGTGTTTTACGCCGCTTTTAACAATTGTTCAGATATATCACGACGTTTCTTGGGTAAGTTACCTGTACAACTGGTCCATTTATCCTTACACCATTTAATCGTAATGCTAACCCCGCAAATCTGAGTGACAAAGAGCATTTACTACCAAGGTTGTTGAATGACCTGGCTGGGGATCAAACCCGAGATCTCCCACACTCGAGGCGGATGCTCTACCATAAGGGTTGGAAAACTTGGTAATATCTCTCGTTAGTGGGAGATTGCAAAGAATATCCGTCTCAAACAGTATGGAGTTATGGGAGTGTAGGGAAAACGCGGGGAAGGTGCAAACAATCTGCCAGAAAAAGCTGCGAAAAAGCCAGTTTGCTGTGGCTAAAACGTTAATACCAAACTTGACAGCCAGCGTAGATAGGGTTGTATTCGACATTGTCCGTCCCGCTGTTTTGAATACCGAGAAAAAGAAAATGAAACACCCGATGATGGAAAGAGACTCGACTGATGACGTCCACGCCCAATAATGTATCTCGAGGGCTTGGCGTGAAACGGTTGTAACTAAAATTGGTATTTTTTTTTACCAAAGTTAATCACCTTGTCATAAAGTCTTTATAAGCGTTAAATCAATTATCTTGGTAAACAATGGAAATTTAGGTGCCATTGCTCGTTCAGAGCAATGGCACCTAAATTTGCATTGTTTACAAAGGGGTCAAAATTGCCCCTAAACCAGGGTTTTCAAAACAGGTTTTTAGTTACAACTGTTTCACACCAAGCCCTCGATCTGTAATGCGCACATAGAGGGATGCGCATGTATGATCACATATCAGCGTGAAATTAAAAACCTTTTAATGATATATTGAAAAGTGTTGAATACATTATGTCAAATAATCGTTATTGCTCATGATCAACAGTTTCTTCTTTTACCGCATATCTCCAATGTGTGCTGTATATGCTGCAAAATGCATGTCGGTATTGTTAATGGGGATAGTGGGGACATTTCTGTGGTAAGTATTGCGCCTGTTTGGGGGCGTTTTAAGTTTTAAATCGATATCTTGAAATCCGAATCACGGAACATTTAACAAAAGCACATTGACGTAATAAACATACACTTGTAGATAATGATCAGAGTGCATTCCTGATTGACCTAGCTGATTAAATCAACTACGGTTAACCATATCCCTAACACGGACGACTTTTGAAGCACCTATGTCATACGGATATTAAAGACTTTAAAGAAATTGAGAAAATGCTAAAATCAAGCATTTCTATTTTCATGTTATGTATTCATGTTAAATATGGGTTCATTTCTTCATATCTTCGAAACAGGTAACACCGAAAATATCATATCAGGTAAAGTTGTCAGTAACTTCCAGTCTAGAAAACTGATGGATACATGTAAAGACAATTTCAAACTGATTTAAGGGTTATACCTTTGTTGCGCGCCCATTACCGAATGTTGTCAGACCCGGACATCACGGATTTCCAACACCTTTTTTTTTTAATTTCAAGATTTTTGGAGAAAGGATGTATTTAATTGTTATTCCTAATAAAACAACACTTCCTACATGTCCTGACCCCTCCCAAGCAAAAGCATTCATTTTAAGTAGAAAATCCGTTGTTTTATTTGTTACAATGTGCAAATGTCGTCTATTAAATGACATCAAAGAAACTTGAAGTTTCTTAGCTACAGTAATTACGGCTATATTGTATACTTATCTTTGAGTTCCCTTTTTCAAAATGGCGACCGGAGGAGCGCGATATTCCATTTACACATCACAATGGTCCTTAAAATACATCATAGAAAACAGTGTGGTGGGAAACGGAGAAAATGATATCTAGGAGCAATTACTCCTTTGGACATAACTTTACCTATATTTTATAAAAACAATCTATAGTACATTGGTTCCATGTTAGAAAGAGTTTTAACCCTTTCAGCGCCAAAGGAAATATTCAGGTTTTTGCAAACAATACTGATTCAGGCGCGTCAGCTCGTAACGAGCTGTCTCACCTGAAATCAGCATTGTTTGCCTTTTAGCTATCAAAATAGACCAAACTGTTATTACATGAGCAATGGAGACGCCCGATTTGGAACATGGAAGAGTCTACTTTAAACAATTCGGCGCTGAAAGAGTTAAATGAATAACAATTACCACTCGTATATGATTGCTTATTTTGAAATAAGAATAGCCGCTCAATTTTGGTCCAACACACCAGACAATCATTGATCGTTTCCGACATACAGCAACTCTTGGCGGAGATAACCTTGAAAAATTTTAGGCAAATTATTAGAAAATATCTATTTTTTCAAGGCATAAGCTTTGGAAAGAGTTCAACTTTTAAACATTGTGGCAAAGAGAGAAAGTGTTCATTATGAGAAATTTCTTCATTTATTAAAAATTCGTCTGTAAGAGTAGAAAGGGTTAACAATTTTCGATACACATATATCATTAATCAGTACACAATCGACATGTCAGATTCTAAAAATGTAGTAATGGTTTCACTTCTTGTAAGCTCAGTGTAAAGCTGGGCGGATCTAATTACGACGGATGCATCCTCTATGTTAGGATAAATAATAGTATTAATATAGGTTTGGAAACATTGCGAGGCAAAGGAAAACTTGTTCGTTGCTCTTTTTTCACAATATTTGTGTTAGAATAAGTCGTCTTCTGCATTGACGTTTGAAGTTGTCTGTACCAGGTTAAACGTTAAGAAATATCCCGCGAGAAAACCAACATTGTGGGCTCTGCGTAAAGTATCGACACGGATCAGCCTAAGCATGCCGCGCAGGCTATCTGACACTCCTGTGGATTTTCTGTTTCAGGAATCATTAATTGATACCTCTATCCCCCTGATACGGAATGAGCCGGCCCGGATCTGGGTCGATACATAACGCAGATTCAATAATGTTGGTTTTCTGGTGTAACGGATCATATGTATAATATATTACGAAAGGGACACTTAAAGGGAAACTTAACCCTTTCCCTCATACGACAATTCTGCAGCAGACGACCTTGAACGTATTTTGTCAAAAACATAGAAAATCTCCATAATTGAATGGATAACCTATGACAAAAAGTGGAAAACATTGTGGCAAAAGGAGAAATTGCACGTTTTGTGCAATTTCTTCTTTTGTCACTATGTTTTCAAAAAGCTGTCTGCTGCAGAGGCGTCAGAAAGCGTCTATATGAGGGAAAGGGTTAAGCTTTGTGACCAGTGCAGAGATAGAGCAGCATTTGACATTGTGCATGCTGACCACGACCTTCACTCTTCGCGACTCCGTCATTGTGCAATTATCGCAGCTTATAGAGAAGTTGTTCAGCCCCAATCAGAAGTTTCTGCCAATGAGCTTCCCTTGAAAAAAGGAGAGTTTCAAATATACCCGTACCCACAAGCAGACCTTGTTGTGCGCATTTGAAGCAGATGACTTTTTAAAACATTGTGACAAAAGGAATATCGATCATATTCTCCTATAACAATTATGATTTCAACTATGTTAAAAAAAGATACTTTCAGGTATAGATATGTTTCATGGTGTTATCTGGGTTATTTTCAAAGACGTCTGATGCATTGGTTACGGCAGAATTAGTCGTGACAGCAAATGCTTCTTTTACTTAAACCAATCCTTTTATCAAATAATTGATTGGGATTTTACGCCGTTTTTCCAGTCATATCACGGCGGCCTTTTTACTATCTGGCTTTCTCGAACCATTACTCCACACGCCATATTTCCGGGCAAACTGTATGCTCTTCCACATAGACTGTTAGCTCAATGGCTGAAGACGAATTGACTTTTATTAAATGAGCCGTCCCCCGAGAAAACCAACATGGTGGTATCTTCTTAAAGTATGGCCCGGATCAGCCTAAGCATGCCGCGTAGGCTTACCCGGATGGATACTTCAAGTTTCGCCTCCTGTGGATTTTCGGTTTCATGACTTATTACTCTATACCTCTATCCCCCTAAGACGGAATGTGTCGACCCGGATTAGAAGTCGTGGACTGCGCACGCTCATCTAGGTCGATATATTACGCAGAAGCCATAATGTAGGTTTTTTCGCGGGACGGCTCAAATGTCGATAACAATGTTGACCGAGCTGGGGCCCGAAGTCACAATCTCTAGATTGACAGCCCGCATCGCTACCGGGACACATCAGACATATTTTACATAATTATACTCACGCCCCCACGAATGTTGTTTATTAACACCGTGACGGGTGATTTTGTAAATAATATAAATATAAAAAAAAAAAAAAAGAATTCCCCTTCACTTACAATATATCAAAACACATTTCTCAGTACTGGCATTTTGAAACTTTTAATACAACATCTCTTTGTTTTAACCCTTTCCCTAATATAGACGCTTTCTGAAGCCTCTGCAGAAGTCGACTTTTTGAAAACATAGCAACAAAAGAAGAAATTGCTCGTTTTGAGCAATTTCTTCTTTTGTCACTATGTTTTAAACTCTTTTCAATAATTTAACATTCATTTATAAAATATTCTTAAGTTTTGCTTCAATGATTTCAAAGTCGTCTGCTGCAGATGTGTTGTAGGTGGGAAAGAGTTATACTAAACAAACTATAATAGAACTTTTATTAACACAACTGTTAGCTATATATGTATTTATTTTCATCACTCGTCTGAATCTCTGTGCGACATAGTCATATATTGGTCCTTTACGCATTGCAACAGACGCCTTCTGAAAACCTTGTGGCAAAAGGATAACTTTCTCATAATCGAGCAATTTCTCCTTGTGTCACAGTGCTTTCAACACTATTCAATGATTAAACTTTCAGTTACTAAGTTTATACCATGTTTTTAAAGACATTTGTTTAAGTCGTCTGCTGCAGATTTGTTGTATGAGAGAATGTATGATGAATGGAGTGTTGCCCCTACCAGATGACAAAGGCAGTTGTCGTATAAGGAGAACCGGGGTACTTTCGGAGAGTGTAGGTGGATGTGTTTTAACCACCCAACATTTCGAAATATTACAATAAAAGCGCCATTGTGCGGTTAGTCTGACGATTCTTTGTTTGGAAGTGTTTCTCTGTAAATCAACTTCATGGACATTAAAAAAGCCACAATAATCTGTTTTATTGCGCGGGTGCATCAGCACTAGTGCATATATTGGTTGTGAAAAAACTGTCACTGGTGCAATGGGCTTGCGCATGCGCCGTGTTAATCGTCTCGATCGCGAGTGCGCACAATCCCTAGATTGACAGCCCGCATCGCTACCGACTGACGGCTACCGGGACACATCAGACAAGTTTTACATAATTATACTCACGCCCGAACGAATGTTGTTAATTTACACCGTGACGGGTGATTTTGTAAATAAAATGAAATGTACTTCTCATTACTGGAAATTTAAACGTTTAATACAACATCTCTATCTTTTAACACTTTCCCTCATATAGACGCTTTCTGAAGCATCTGCAGCAGTCGGCTTTTTGAAAACATAGCAACAAAAGAAGAAATTTCTTCTGCTGTCATTATGTTTTCATTTCTTTTCAATAATTTAACATTCATTTATAAAGATTTTCTAAAGTTTTGCCTCGATGATTTCAAAGTCGTCTGCTGCAGGTTTGTTGTAGGTGGAAAAGAGTTATACTAAAAGTACTATAATAGAACTTGTATTAACACAGCTGTTAGCTATATATGTATTTATTTTCGTCACTCGTCTGAATCTCTGTGCGACATAGTCATATATTGATCCCTTACCCATTACAACAGACGCCTTCTGAAAACCTTGTGGCAAAAGGATAACATTCTCATAATCAAGCAATTTCTCCTTTTGTCACAATGCTTTCAACACTATTCAAGGATTAAACTTTAAGTTACAAAGTTTATACCATGTTTTTAAAGACATTTGTTTAAGTCGTCTGCTGCAGATTTGTTGTATGAGAGAATGTATGATGAATGAAGTGTTGCCCCTACCAGATGACAAAGGCAGTTGTCGTATAAGGAGAACCGGGGTACTTTCGGAGAGAGTAGGTGGATGTGTTGTAACGACCCAACATTTCGAAATCTTACTATACTGGCGCCATTTTGCGGTTATAGTCTGACGATTCTTTGGAGGTGTTTCTCCGTAAAAAAGCCACAACAGGATGCATGTGTAGACCAATGAAATGAGCGGTGCCCCTTGAAAGCAAACCTTGCTGTGATTATCACACAAGTGACTTAAAACTTTGTCTTTGCAACCATGCTAAAGAATAAAACTCCGATACTTCATTCAGAAGTTTCTTTGGAAACTCTCTTCGATATAGTACCAAAAGGTGCAGCTACCAATCAGGCTGTGCATCCTCAAGACTGGTCTACAATGCCCCTGAGCTGGTTTTCAACGAGAATCGCTCATAAATCGTTAGCTATATGATTCGTTCCACGATAAAAAACAAACATGATGGTCTCTGCGTTATGTATCGATCGAGATCAGTCCGCGCAGGCTAATCTTGGCCGACACATTCCGTCTCAGGGGGATAGAGGTATAGATTAATGATTCCTGAAAGAGAAAATCCACAGGAGGCGAAAAGATTCTGTACGGGATAGCCTTCGTGGCATGCTTGTCTGATCCGGATTGATGCTTTACGCAGAGTCCACAATGTTGGTTTTCTCGTGGAACGGCTCATATGTACATATTTTCTCCACCTTATCTGTATGTATACCGTCATCAGTGGAAATTAACAAAATATTCTTTCTGTCCATTATGTACGAACGAAGGAGCAGTTCGAAAATTTTAAATCATCCTTCCCATTTGCTGTCACAATGACGGTATAGATAGTGCCTGATCAGGTATTGTTGGAATTGGCAGATATATTCTGGAAGGAGGAAAGATAATAAACAGACGAGTTTCTAGCACGAAAGGACTTGCATTTACCAGAATAAAAGTCATCAACTAAATTTAGTACCAGTATTCTGCAAAAGTCGAAACACTGGGACGCGAGTGTTGGCTTTGCAAAGAAACTTACATTTCCCGCAGAAAGTTATACTCTGCAACCTCCGACCAGTTTATTATTTTACGCCGGTTTCAACAATCTTTCAGTTACGTCCCAGTGTTATAGTTACCAGTACTACTGGTCCATTCATTCTGACACCAGCAAGTCAGTCGTAATGCTAGCCGCACAACGTTGAGTGCCAAGGAGGGAACTTCATTTGTACAATTTGTTAAGACTTTAGTATGATCCGGTCTGGGATCGAATCAGCGTTCTTTCGCACGCGAGGCGCACAGTCTACCACTCACCACCGAGGCGGTCTTACCTCCGACCAGACATTATTTTAAGATCCAAATCCCTGAAGAGACTCGTAATTGTAGAGTTTACTTTGCATTGGGAAGAGAGAACTCAAAGGTTTGGATTTGATTGTTTGGTGTTTTACGCTGCTTTTAACAATTGTTCAGATATATCACGACGTTTCTTGGGTAAGTTACCTGTACAACTGGTCCATTTATCCTTACACCATTTAATCGTAATGCTAACCCCGCAACTCTGAGTGACAAAGAGCATTTACTACCAAGGTTGTTGAATGACCTGGCTGGGGATCAAACCCGAGATCTCCCACACTCGAGGCGGACGCTCTACCATAAGGGTTGGAAAACTTGGTAATATCTCTCGTTAGTGGGAGATTGCAAAGAGTATCCGTCTCAAACAGTATGTAGTGTAGGGAGTGTAGGGAAAACGCGGGGAAGGTGCAAACAATCTGCCAGAAAAAGCTGCGAAAAAGCCAGTTTGCTGTGGCTAAAACGTTAATACCAAACTTGACAGCCAGCGTAGATAGGATTTGTATTCGATCAACATTGTCCGTCCCGCTGTTTTGAATACCGAGAAACCCGATCATGGAAAGAGACTCGGCTGATGACGTCCACGCTCACTAATGTATCTCGAGGGCTTGGCGTGAAACGGTTGTAACTAAAATTGGTATTTTTTTTACCAAAGTTAATCACCTTGCCATAAAGTCTTTATAAGCGTTAAATCAATTTTCTTGGTAAACAATGGAAATTTAGGTGCCATTGCTCGTTCTGAGCAATGGCACCTAAATTTGCATTGTTTATAAAGGGGTCAAAATTGCCCCTAAACCGGGGTTTTCAAAACAGGTTTTTAGTTACAACTGTTTCACACCACGCCCTCGATCTGTAATGCGCATACACTATAATAAAATATTACTTACTTACTTACTTACTTACTTTACTGTCGAAAGGATAGGCATTTCGATTAGATACCGGGATGCGCATGTATGATCACATATCAGCGTGAAATTAAAAAACCTTTTAAATAATGATATATTGAAAAGTGTTGAATACATTATGTCAAATAATCGTTAATGCTCATGATCAACAATTTCTTCTTTTACCGCATATCTCCAAAGTGAGCCTTAGATGCTGCAAAATGCATGTCGGTATTTTTAATGGGGATACTGGTGACATTTCTGTGGTAAGCATTGCGCCTGTTTGGGGGCGTTTTAAGGGAAATCGACATCTTGAAATCCGAATCACGGAACATTTAACAAAAGCACATTGACCTAATAAACATACAATTGTAGATAAAGATCAGAGTGCATTCCTGATTTACATAGCTGATTAAATCAACTACGTTTAACCATATCCCTAACAAGGACGACTTTTGAAGCACCTACGTCATACGGATATAAAAGACTTGGTGGGGGAAATTGAGATAATGCTAAAATGAAGCATTTTTATTTTCCTGTTATGTATTCATGTTAAATATGGTATCATTTCTTCATATCTTCGAAACAGGTAACACCGAAAATATCATATCAGGTAAAGTTGGCAGTAACCTCTAGTCTAGACAACATGTAAAGACAATTTTAAACTGATTTAAGGGTTATTCCTTTGTGTCGAGTATATTACCGAATGTTGTCAGATTCGATTCAGCAAACCCGAACATCACAGTTTTCCAACACTTTTTTTTTAATTTCAAGATTTTTGGAGAAAGGACTATTTAATTGTTTGTCCTAATAAAACAACACTTCCTACATGTCCTGACACCTCGCAAGCAAACATATCTATTTTAAGTAGAAAATCCGTTGTTTTATTTGTTACAATCTGCAAATGACATCAAAGAAACTGGAAGTTTCTTAGCTACAGCAATTACGGCGATATTGTATACTAATCTTTAAGTTCCCTTTTCAAAATGGCGACCGGAGGAGCGCGATATTCCAGTTACACATCCAAATTCTTCTTAAAATACATAATAGAAAACAGTGTGGTTGGAAACGGAGAAAATGATATCTAAGAGCAATTACTCCTTTGACCATAACTTTGCCTATATTTTATAAAAACAATCTATAGTAAATTGGTTCCATGTTAGAAAGAGTTTTAAATGAATAACAATTACCACTCGTATATATGATTGCTTATTTTGAAATAAGAACAGCCGTTCAATTTTGTCCAACACACCAGACAATCATCAATCGTTTCTGACATACAGCAACTCTTGGCGGAGATAACCTTGAAAACTTCTAGGCAATATATTAGAAAATATCTATTTTTTCAAGGCATTCAAATTTTATACATTGTTGCAAAGAGAGAAAGTGTTCATCATGAGAAATTTCTTCATTTATTACAAACATTGCAAATGAGTAAAAATTCGTCTGTAAAAGTAGAAAGGGTTAACAATTTTCGATTCACATACGTAGATCATTTATCAGCACACAATCGACATGTCAGATTCTAAAAATGTAGTAATGGTTTCACTTCTTGTCAGCTCAGTGTAAAGTTGGGCGGATCTAATTACGACGGATGCATCATCTATGTTAGGATAAATAGTACCGAAACCACTGGTAATTAGCACCGGAAACGCCGTGATATAATTGACATTCTGTTTAAAGCGGCGTAAAACACTATTAAAACTGATTGTGGATTCGCAGGTTGATCTGAATGTAGAGTGTTCGCAAAAGAACCGTTAGGGACGAATTATATAAAAAAGGAACACAATCGCAAAAGAATATGCTCATTTCAAAAGCAGGTTAGAGCTTATAAAATAAGCATTATGGTATCTTTTCTTTATGGACTAAATGGACATGAAACAAAATAGATGGCACCCTTTCGAACACAAGACGCATCTCTTAAGCGCGACCAAGCATTTACTTGATTAACAAATATAAACTAATGTCAAGAAAACCTGGTTTAATTTAGTACACGTAAAAGAGAGTCAAAGGCGCACGCTTTTAAATGATCGGGTTTCTTTCGCATTATTGAATACATATATAAGTTAGGTCTATTTCGTTGAAATGAAACACTGAACAACATAATTAAACGGTTCTAGCGCCAATGTTTATTGATGAAACAATGAACAACATAATTAAACGTTTCTAGCGCCAATGTTTAGTGATGAAACAATTAACAACATAATTAAACGTTTCTAGCGCCAATGTTTAGTGATGAAACAATGAACAACATAATTAAACGTTTCTAGCGCCAATGTTTAGTGATGAAACGATATACAACATAATTAAAACGTTTCTAGCGCAATGTTTAGTGCTGAAACTATGCTTGTCGTGAGTGCCCTACGGTTGACTTTAGGCGGATAGGGGTTGATAAACGCAGATCAGGCACAAAGTATTTCTTATTTTTGTTTCTGTTACCAGTTTATGTTGATACTTATCTATTAAAAGGAGAATTCGAAGTGATTGTCATATCGATAGTCTTCTGCAAGCAGGTGCGCGTATGTAAAAAAATTAGACTGTGCGACGTAAAGGTTTGTAGTTATCGCCTTTTGATTACATAGTTTATGAAAATAAAGTATCGCAGTCTAGCTAATAGGGACTGTTTTGTCTTCGTAAATAAAACACAAAAACGTAAATGCAAGTCAGAATAAAGAAACTGCACATACTTAAAACATCGGAATATTTATTTCATTTTAAATGTGTCATAACTTAGTGTTTTTAAACAAACGCAATTGTAATATGTTCAAGACATTTAAAAAATATATATATATATAATAACCCCTCTTCCCATGTGATTTCCGAAAACCTATTAAAAATAGAAGTCGCGAGCTTCTGCCCGGCGACTAATAACTTCATGAGCTACGTGCATTTGTATGGGTAGGTCGTGGCCATCCTCCCTCGTACCTTACACTGAATATGTTATTAGTAGTACATATAAATGTGTTAGTAAATGTGAAAATTTAAATTCACATTGACGTAATAAACATGCGATTTCTAAGGTTTTCCATATGGAATTTTATTTTATACCTGTACATTTTCCGGCGCAAATACATGCCGATTGTTAAGCGCAGTCAGACACGACAGTTTAAATTTCCATATCCCACCTAGTCAAAATACAGAATTGTGACGTCAGACAGTGCGCGGACTATTTTCAGCGAGGTTCCCGTTTTGAATCTGCGCTACGTAGTAAACGATGCAGACAACCAGTACTATTTTATGAAAATCGTTTTTATTAATCATGAAATATGTATCGAAAACCTAGCGTCAAATTTAATAAAAACCCGGAAATAAAGATTGTGTTTTTTTTTTCTCCCACAAAATAATGAAAATTTAAGTTGATGATGTTATTGGGCGGGACCTTTGTATTAGAATTCTTTCTAGGGGCGTGTCCTAAGTATTGTAGTAAATATTCATCCGCCAATTATCTTTTCATTTCGCGATTACAAAATTGTTTTCCCAATAAAAAAATAAAATTGAATCTGTATATTTGTTACTTTTTTCGCTTTCAAAAGAAATATTACATACACATGTATTTAACGCCGTTTTCAACATAATTATCAATTATATTATTTATTCATGATCCCTAGGTAAACAGACCAATACTATGCTAGGAAACTACTTTTTTGTAAAGAGTTGCGTGGGTGGCTCGTATGACTCGATGACAAATAGAGAACATCCTGGTCAAACGGATCTAGATCCTCGCTGTTTGCGATGTCACGAGTGTCGGGTTCGGATGACGTTGTTATATCGAGGGCTTGGCGTGAAACGGTTGTAACTAAACACCTATTTTGAAAACCCTAGTTTAGGGGCCATTTTGACCATTTTGTAAACAATGCAAATTTAGGTGCCATTGTTCAGAACGAGCAATGGTACCTAAATTTCCATTGTTTACCAAGAAAAAAAGATTTAACGTTTATAAAGACATTATGGCGAGGTGATTAACCTTGGTAAAGAAATACCAATTTTAGTTACAACCGTTTCACGCCAAGCCCTCGATATAACAACGTCATCCGAACCCGACACTCGTACGATAGGCGTAGTTACGATTGTTAGCTTGACTGTTTGATGTGTTACGCCACTTTTAACAATATTTAAATTATATCTCGGCGTTACCTTGGTAAGTTACACGTACCAATGGTCCATTTATCCTGACACAAGCCAGTCTGTTGTAATGCTAACCCCTGCAACCATCAGCGACAAGGAGGGCAGCCATTACTACCATGTTTAAAGTCTTTGGTATGACCTGATCGGGGATCGAACCCGCGACTTCCCGCACCGAGGCGTACACTCTCTACCATTACACCGCCGAGGCGGTGCGTATAGTTGCGAGTTACGTTCCAGAAAGAAAACCCTCTAATTTATAATCACGGTGTCTAATGTGTTCGTAGAGATATAATAATTGAGCCAGTGCATGTGAAACTGTATAAGGCGGCACAGTCTGATCAAAATCTACACTGTTCTTATATTGTTTTAAAATTGTGCAACCTTGTGTTGATTCTAATCAGACTGGGCCGGTGGACCAGATGATCTTAAACTACACTGCTCAGAAAGGCCAACTTGTACATGTTTTCATGCACTGTTTATAGTATATTTTGATTATGAATTTATTACATTTTGATTCGAAACATGATATGTGTGTTTATAGTTAATAGGCGTGTTCTTTCTTCTTTGCTCATCTGAAACATGTTTCTCTTGTAGCGCCGAATTTCAAAAAGAAGACTTTTCCTTGTTCAGAATGGGGCGAATCTATTTTTCATGTCACAAGTGTTTTTGAGTCTCTTGATAATTAAAACGCGAACAATGCTGATTTCAGGTGAGACTGCTCGTTAAGCTACAGTCACACTGAAGCCGGACCCAACACGGAGCACACCGGATAAACACGGAACATCCCGGATCAAGAGATATCTTGATCCGGGATGATGCTGGATGAAATTGAGTCGCTAAACATTGACACCCGGACGAGCCCGGACCTAACACGGCACCTCAACGGATGAACACGGATGAACACGGAGCCAACATGGATCTGACCCCGGTAACACCACGGCAGCGCCACGAACCGCCCCGAAATGACCCGGATCAGCTTCAGTAATGGACTGTCCCGGACCCAACACGGATCACCCCTGATCCAAAACGACATGATCGCCCATGATCGCACAGGATCAACACAGTGTCACTACGGGCTTTCCTGGAGCCAACACGGTCGCTGCTACACGGACGACCACGGCAATTTTAGACAGTTTTAAATTGCCGGAGTGGTGTCCCGGACCATCCAGGATCATCCCGGACTATCCCGGATAAGCCCGGACCCGACGCGAATCCAACACGGATGTGACCCAGGATCGGCCAATTTTTATTCCGATCGCTTCGGGACAGTCCGGGAGGTCGGTAGGACTGGGGCTTTAAGAGCTGTATCAACCGAATCTTTATTGTTTGCAAAAGCTTAACAATTGCCATTGAAGCTGAACAAGTTAAAAGTGGTAATATGTTAAGTCTAATGTAATTTTACACATTGCTTTGTTTTGAGAGCATAATTCGATATGAGCCATTCCACAGGAAAAATAACATTATGGACACTGCGTAATGTATCGACCAAGATCAGCCTTCACATTCCGTCTAAGGCGGATAGATTATCTTATGATAGTAATGATTCCTGAAACCGAAAACCCACAGGAGGCGTAAAGTGTCTGTCCGGGTTAGCCTGCACGGCATGCAGTCTGATCCGGGTCGATCCTTTAGGCAGAGTCCAACATTTTGGTTTTCTGGTGGAGCGGCTCATGTGATGTTTGTTAAACAGGCCAGGCTATATACCCGATAACGAATCGATACATTTACTTAAATGTACTTGCGATAAGTATTGTCTTAATGAAAGCGAGGCTAAGGTTGTGCGTGCATATTCTTTGAGAATAGATCAGAGGATATACCATAATGACTTCTTTCTATATTTCAATGTAAATCAGCACATTTCAGTCTTCAATTATAACCCTGGACTCCTTTTTCCGGGTGCCACACATATACCACTGATACCAAGTGACATGTCAGGCTTATAACATTTCAATATAAAAAGGTGTAGTTTAATATGAAGAAGAGGATGCCGCTGTTCAGCAGCGCGTCACAATACGGCCCCAGGATGTAACACCCCATCCAAAGTTTCACTTTTTATGTGTATAATGTCAAATCTTCAAAAATAAATAAATCCAATTCTAGCACTTTTACTTCATCACATAAACATGCAAGCTCACTGCCATATGTTGAATGCCATCAGCTAGAGACATATCAATAAATCCGCCGTGGCAGAGTGGTTAGCGTCGGGGATTTGGAACCGGGCGTCCTCAGTCGCAGCGCAATGGTTATGGTGGGTTCTCTTGGACAAGGCACATGTCCTAGCCTTGTACTTGTTTGTTTACTTAGGGATCATAAATAAGTGAACTGTCGACATGAACTAATGTTGCAAACGGTGTAAAGCCTCAATAAAACGATTAAGACACACAAGCACTTCAAGCCAAAAAAAGTTTCTGTTTTACGAACTGTTCGGTGTCGATAATGTCAGTCGTCAGTGTATTTTATAATTTTAAATATTAAGATAGAATTCGAGTCATGCCTGCGCAAAAAGCTATTATTTCCACGCATAACTACTGTCCCCGTGGTGTAGCGGTTACAGCGGCAGACCGCGGTTCCATCTCTGATCGGGTCATACCTAGGACTATAGAATGATAGCTTCTGTCCTTGGCGTTCAGGGTTACGGGGATAGCAATACTATCGAAACATCGGTGACAGGATAAAAAGGAGCCGTCCCACGAGAAAACCAATATTATGGCGCAGACTTATCCGGGCCGACACATTCCGTCTCAGGGTGTTAAAGGTATAGAGTATTGACTCCTGGAACAGAACATCCACAGGAGGCGAAAAACGTTTGTCCGGGTTAGCCTGCACGGCATGCTTCAATGTTGGGTTTCTCGCTGGACGGCTCAAATGATATCGGTAGTATTTGAAATGACTGAAATACTGTTGAAAATGGGGAAAACACAGATCAAACACTACTGACGACTGGAATTATACGGCTTAACGCTAACTAGTTACACACTGTGTAATAACATGTGACATTTCCACACAACTCTAGGCGGAAAACCCCGGATCTGGCTATACATAAGTCGGAAAAGGAACGCAAATAGTGTATTATTTCACTCGTCTATTTTCCATATGTATGATTGTAGTTTAAATCAAATATCAACAGTATTTCAGTTACATGTCGGCGTTTCCAGAACTGTTCCCCCCCCCCCCCCCCCCCCCCCCCCCGCGGAATATATACAGTAGTCGCAATACTACCCCCACAACCATGAAACCATGAGCGTCAGGAAGTGCAGCAATTACTACAATCTCATTAAAACCACTCCTAAACTTTGCTGCAGTAGTAAACGCTCGTATAGATCAGGTCATCTCAGATTGACCTTTGCATCAGTCAATCAAATTGTCGCCAACAAATCGGTAGGTATCAACAGAGGAGAAAGTCCTGATAGTCGAGTGCTTGTTATATATTGTCTCCCCGCTTTTACTGATGGCGCTTACAATCGAGAAAGCAGAGAAACACACACGGTAAGTGAACTAGCCGCCTTGCTATAACTGAAATACATGTAAACTGTGTTAAACAGGTTGACGTATCTGCAGAGCAAACGACTTTGGAAAACATTAAAGGGAGGAATTGCTCGAAATGAGCATTTTCTTTTTTTGTCATGATGTTCCAAATATGTTAAATGATTTTGAATGTAATTCATAGAGAATTTTCCAAATTATTGCCTCCATATTTATTTTTGAACTGATCTGCTACAGAGTTGCTTGCATGATGAGATATGAAAATGAATTGACTGAAGTCATATGCAAACACCATATGGTCCACTGTCGAAACGGTACCAGCGTGTATGTGTGCTGGCTGGTTTTCATTGTTTGTTTGTTTGTATCTTGTCCTTCACCACTTTCAATAATGTTTCAGTTATATCATAGAGTTTCCTGGGTAAGTTACCAGTGCTACCTGTCCATTTATCCTGACACGCGCGAGTGAGTCGTAATACTAACCCCACAACCAGGAGCACATAGAGGGGGGAGCCATAACTACTACTGTAAACGTATTTTGTTTGTCCCGATCAGGGATCGAACCCGCGACCACACGCACCCAAGGCGGTATTAATTTACATAGAAGAACCGGGTAATACGAACATACACGAAGGTACATGTGTACACGGTCTATTTTTATTCGAGAACAAGACGTCCTCGGTTGTTTAGTGATAGAAGAACCGGGTAATATGAACATACACGAATGTACATGTGTACACGGTTTACTTTTATTCGAGTACAAGACGGCCTCGGTTGTTTAGTGATAGAAGAAACGGGTAATACGAACATACACGAAGGTACATGTGTACACGGTCTGTTTTTATTCGAGTACATGACGGCCTCGGTTGTTTAGTGATAGAAGAACCGGGTAATATGAAAATACACGAAGGTACATGTGTACACGGTCTGTTTTTATTCGAGTACACGACGGCCTCGGTTGTTTAGTGATAGAATAACCGGGTAATACGAACATACACGAAGGTACATGTGTACACGGTCTGTTTTTATTCGAGTACATGACGGCCTCGGTTGTTTAGTGATAGAATAACCGGGTAATACGAACATACACGAAGGTACATGTGTACACGGTCTGTTTTTATTCGAGTACAATACGGCCTCGGTTGTTTAGTGATAGAAGAACCGGGTAATATGAACATACACGAAGGTACATGTGTACACGGTCTGTTTTTATTCGAGTACACGACGGCCTCGGTTGTTTAGTGATAGAAGAACCGGGTAATATGAACATACACGAAGGTACATGTGTACACGGTCTGTTTTTATTCGAGTACAAGACGGCCTCGGTCGTTTAGTGATAGAAGAACCGGGTAATATGAACATACACGAAGGTACATGTGTACACGGTCTGCTTTTATTCGAGTACATGATGGCCTCGGTTGTTTAGTGATAGAAGAACCGGGTAATACGAACATACACGAAGGTACATGTGTACACGGTCTGTTTTTATTCGAGTACATGATGGCCTCGGTTGTTTAGTGATAGAAGAACCGGGTAATACGAACATACACGAAGGTACATGTGTACACGGTCTGTTTTTATTCGAGTACAAGACGGCCTCGGTTGTTTAGTGATAGAAGAACCGGGTAATATGAACATACACGAAGGTACATGTGTACACGGTCTGTTTTTATTCGAGTACAAGACGTCCTCGGTTGTTTAGTGATAGAAGAACCGGGTAATATGAACATACACGAAGGTACATGTGTACACGGTCTGTTTTTATTCGAGTACATGACGGCCTCGGTTGTTTAGTGATAGAAGAACCGGGTAATACGAACATACACGAAGGTACATGTGCACTCGGTCTACTTTTATTCGAGTACATGACGTCCTCGGTTGTTTAGTGATAGAGCGTCCGCATCGGGTGTGCGAGGTCATGGGTTCGATCCCCGGCCGGGTCATACGAAAGACTTTAAAGCTAGTAGTAATGGCGGTCCTCCTTAGCGCTCAATGTTGTGGGGTTAGCACTACGACTGACTGGCTGGTGTCAATATAAATGGACAAGTAGTACTGGTAACTTACCCAGGAAACGTCGTGATATAACTGCAACAGTGTTGAAAGCGGCGTAAAACACCAAACAATCACTTAGTTTACATAGAAGAACCGGGTACTACGAACATTCATCCTGTTTACATTTATTCCAGTACAGTAGACCGAATGATGTGCTCACCTAAATAAATGTCCACAGTAGTGCAATGTATAAATGCTTCAATCAATGTTAATATAACCCCAAACGGGTTATCAAAACACAACCCACGGAATTTGTTGTTAATTCAGGTAATATGAAAAACAAAACTTCATAGCTCAGAGACAAATATGATCTTTTTGTGGTGAAGGGTAAACGTTTTTTCAGGAGTTTATATTAAACTGGACAAAGCGACTGTATGTAACTCTTTTCAGCATATAGACGCCTCTGCAGCAGATGACGTTTGAAAACAGCGTGGTAACTGGAAATCAAAGCGTTGAAAGCGCTGATGGTATAGGGGCATATGTAAGTTGAAAATATATGGCATAGATACTATAGACAAACATTGTTGAAACAATGACCTTTAAACAAACCAAACCAAAAATGTGCGAAGCACACATATTGCCTGCCTGTACAATACAAATACCTAATTTATCAAAGTTTGACCCTTTTCTTGTATAAACAAAATAAAAAGATTGACAAAAAACTGAGCAGCGACCCTTAATTAAAATATTTCCTGTTCAGAAATCACTAAAGATTCACAATGTATATTGTAATCATGCTGATAAATGAAAGACAATCGAAAGCATGCTAGAGTTATGTTTCTTTTGCACTGCACATCTGTAGCTCTGAGTTTCCTCTACAACAAGTCTAAAATTGATACATTGGACATCTATTGAGACAATAACCGAAGAAATGAAAAATGAGTTTTACACCTAAAAAACCCAGATCAGATTTATGTTCAAAATATTGTATCGATCTCTTAATCCCAATGTATACGTGTGACGACTTTGAAATGGATCCGCGAAACAGAAACAAAGTTTTGACCCATTAATGCAAACCGTAACGGACAGACGGACGGATGGATGAACACAAATACGGACAGACAGTCAGTCGCTCTGGACAAAGTATAAAGCTTGGGAAACACTCATTAACGAAACAAGGGCATTTCACGGAACGCATGTGTCATATAATAAGTGAGAACATGAAAAGACAAAAATATACACACTCCAAACGCAGCATGCTAAAGTTATGGTAATGGTGCACTGCACATGTGTAGGTCATAAGTTACCTACAAACCAAGTTTGAAATGGATACAATGGAAATTAATTGAGACCTAAATAAGGAAAAATGAAGATAACTAAGATAAGCAGACCAGAGTTATGTACCTAGTATTTTGCCGTTCTCCTGATCACACGGTATAAGTGTGACCACTTTCAAATAAATCTGCCATACAGAAACAACGTTTTGACCAATACATGCAAACCATGACGGACGGACGAATGCACATTAAGGCAGACAGCCGGCCGGACACCGGATTATACCTCCAAGCTTTACAGACAGAGACAACTTATAAAGTATTGATTACAGAAGACTGGTTCGATGCGTCAAAACACGTCTGTGCTTAGGAAAGCTTAGATTATGGTATTTGTAAAGTATTTGCAAATTAATTGTATCTCCGAAATGGGACCGTACAAGGTTAATTTACAAAAACCTATTTAGACTATATTTCTAGTTTATTTGTCAACAGATACGTCTAGGACTAGATTACACGTTGACGAACGTTGAATCTTCAATTAGCGCAAATGCATATACATTTTAATTTTTGTTCCAAAATCGGTAGAAGCGCCTCAATTATAAATAAATAATGACCTTGCGGTTATAACTCGTGTGTATGTTGACATTTTCGGCCAACTTTCTTTCCGACGTTTGACAAAATGCGACATGCGTCATTCGTCTTTCACAAATGGGCTAAGTCTATGTGAAAAAGAATCCAGTTGGTTGGGAAGATTGTTGTGTGGAGTACTGGTATGAGAAAACCAGGAAACACATTTGTAGATGAACTGGACGCCGTGATATAACGTAGAAAATGATAAAAACGGCGTTAAACCACAATCAATTAGTGTTGAAATCTTATCTCTAATTTGTCCTAGTTGGGTCGACATACAGCGACACGTGAGAATATTCAACACAACACGCGACCTGTTTTACCAACAATTCTCCAGTAGCGGTGAGACCGTTAGTACCATTCTGTCATGGCATGTATACACAGTAGGACCTCTCTCTTTGGACGGATTATGTAATAACAAGTCCTTACCCTTGACCACGTAGACTAAATATACAGCAAACAACATTTAACTAAGCCGTAAAGTATTATTTTGAATAGTAATTAAAACATTGTGGAAAAAGACAAACTTGCTGATTATCATTTATCTGTTAAGGTTAGTCAAATGTGTCTAAAAGGGGCAAAGGTTAAAATAATAACTGTAGACAAATATTTTCGTTATCTAGGTTATAGAAAAAAATTGATTCATGTTTCAAAGCATTGTTTGGAAAGGAGGAATTGCTCATTGTCAGCAGTTGCTCCGTAGGCAAATATACTTTCAACATTCGTATGTAACTAAGTAGCTATAACGGAAACGGTTCAACCCTTTCCCGTTTAAAGTCGCTTTTTGACGCATGTGCAGCAGACGGCTGCAGAATGGTTATTCGTGACCCATTTCCTCTTTTTCCACAAAGCTACATGTATGTATAAACTATATATTTTTACTCATGATGTAAGGCGAAATTGCTCGTTATCATTAATCTCTAGCATGTTATTCAAAATGTGTCCGGAAAGGAGACAGAGTAAAAGAATGTCCACAGTAAAACGTTTAAATATGAAAAGAATTAATTTGAAACGTGTTTGAAAGCATTGTGTGAAAAGGAGAAATTATTCATGTTTCAAAGCATTGTTTGGAAAGGATGAATTGCTCATTGTCAGCAGTTGCTCCGTAGGCAAATATACTTTCAACATTCGTATATAACTAAGTAGCTATAACGGAAACGGTTCAATCCTTTCCCGTTTAAAGTCGCTTTTTGACGCATGTGCAGCAGACGGCTGCAGAATGGTTATTCGTGACCCATTTCCTCTTTTTCCACAAAGCTATGTATAAACTATATATTTTTCCTCTTGATGTAAGGCGAAATTGCTCGTTTTCATTAATCTCTAGCATGTTATTCAAAATGTGTCCGGAAAGGAGACAGAGTAAAAGAATGTCCACAGTAAAACGTTTAAATATGAAAAGAATTAATTTGAAACGTGTTTGAAAGCATTGTGTGAAAAGGAGAAATTGTTCATTGTCAGCAATAGCTCCAATTTCAACAATATTTCAATATTCGAACTGTTATATTATCACGGAAAGGGTTCTGCTTCCATGGGGAGGATGTAACCATTTCCTGCTTACAGACGCATGTGCAGCAGACGACAATCGGAAACATTGTGACAAAAGGAGAAATTGCTTATCGTAGGCAATTTATACTATTGCCACAATGGTTTCAACTTCTTTCAATAATTTTATTTACAGTGATTTGCACATTTCTCTATGTAAGTCGACTGTTGTAAACTAATGGGGTCACAGCACGGTCGACGTTACCTTACACCACTGACATTAAGGTCAATCATAGTTCAGAGTGTGTTTCACTCGTTTGAACTATTTTGTATTAATTAATGCAAGCGGATGGTTTTTCGTGATTCGGTCGAACCAATGAAATCGTTGAAAAGGCAGATTATAACCAATCAAAACTCGATTTTGGTGTAGGTATACACATGTGGACTGTGGTTGCAGCTTTAATCCGACTTTTCGAAAGCAGCCTGAGTATGGGATAGGCGCGAACGCCCCTATCCCAAAAATTGCACATAATGAGCAATTTTTCCTTTTGCCGATACGTTTTCACCCATTTCTAAATTTAAAACTTTAAGAGTTTTTGCCTATATGTTTTCAAAGTCGTCTGCTGCAGATTCGTTGTATGTAGGAAAGGATTAATAAAACGTATTTTATATAAACAATATAAAAAACTGTATTTAACAACTGTAAATTATTATCACATGCGCTGATAACAGCACGTATCACGCGGCAAGAAATCACTCTTAACATTGTCCTTACTAGAAACGACATTAGAAAACATTCAATAAAAAGGAGGAATTACCCATTGCCTACAATAGTGTTACTCTTTTTGTCGCTCAATGTGTTCAACTGTGCCCCACAATGCAATTCGGTGTCCTGCTAAATCACTCATTTACTGAACGGATTTACAACCAGCCTCATGTCAATTAAGGTTAACCATCTCCCACATATTATATATATATATAGACAGACACCTGTTGACGCAACTGCAGCAGAGCAAAGTGTGACAAAAGGAGATGTTGCTCATAATGAGCAGTTTCCTTTTTGACACAGTATCATCTACATGATACAGTAACTGTACTTTCAATTGTAAAGAGTTTTCATATTTCTGCCCAGATTTTATAAAATTCACCTGCTGTGGGAAAGAGTGAAACAGTTATTCGAATATGTAGGCGTACTTCAGTATTATTGTTCCGGCCGACTCCTGGTAGCTCAGTCGGTCCAGGGTTTGAGTTTAGAGCCAATCTCAATCAATATTATTTCCGTCATTGTGAAAACATAATAATGCTACAAGCGTCATTTGTCTTCCACCGATGGAGTACCAATTTATGTGGAAAAGCAGCCAGTTGCTTGGTAATACTGTTGTGTTGAGTACTGGTGTCAGGAAACACATTGCCGGATTGTGTTGTTGAAAATGGCTTTAAACCCCAACCAATCAAAGATCAAAGTATTATTGATACTTACATTGATATAGTCTTGTGTAAATAATATTATAACGACAGCAGGTAATATAATAAACCCATAACCGCAAATGCATAGTTTACCAACTAAGCTTCAAATCGGGTGGGGAGTATAATGTGTAGTATGGTGCACTTTTGAAACATCTATGCAAGTAACCTGAAACATGTATCTCTCTTAGTTTTAACACCTTCCCACTGTTGACGAATCTGCGTCAGACGAATTTTGTAAATATTGTAGTAAGAAGGGAATTGCTCATAAATAATGAGCAATTACTACATTTTGCCACAATATTTTCAAATCCATTCAATAATTATTCTTTCAGTTATAGAGATTTTGTTATAAATTTGCCTACATCTTTTCAATGTCATCTGCTGCAGATGTGTTGTATGTGGAAAAGGGTTAATTCGTGGAAGGCGTACTTCAGACCAAACGTTACGTATCATTTACTGTCACATTGAATGCTTTCTGGTTAAGTATGACTAGCCTAATGGTGAAGTATGATGTTGTATTAGTGCATAAGAGTTTCACACGTGTAACAATTGTGCTTTGTCATTCACTATCCTTTTTCTTCTTCGTTAAAATAAAACAAAAACGGAAGCGTTTCCTAAAGAACGCTGTCAAGTTCTTTTATTTCATTCCCTTTCAAAACAAAACAAATTATTCTAACACTTTGATGGTCTATCGTTTATAAACTGTCTACGTATATACCTTTCGCCGATCATTCTATTAATCCTTTCCAACGTACAGACCCTTTCTGATGCCTCAGGAGACGACCTTAACCCTTTCCCTCATATAGACGCTTTCTGACGCCTCTGCAGCAGACGGCTTTTTGAAAACATAGTGACTAAAGAAGAAATTGCTCAAAACGAGTAATTTCTCCTTTTCTCACAATGTTTTCCACTTTTAGACATAGGTTATCCATTCAATTATAGAGATTTTCTATTTATTTACAAAATATGTTCAAAGTCGTCTGCTGCAGAATCGTCGCATGTGTGGAAGGGTTAAGAAAACGTTGAAGCAAGATGGGCTGTGTCTCCCTTTGCCACAATGTGTTCAGTTATTATACGTTCATATATAGATGGGCTGTGTCTCCCTTTGCCACAATGTGTTCAGTTATTATACACATTCATATATAGATGGGCTGTGTCTCCCTTTGCCACAATGTGTTCAGTTATTATACGTTCATATATAGAGGACCGCCTCGGTAGTGTAGTGGTAGATCGTTCGCCGCGGATGCAGGAGGTCGTGAGTTCGATCCCCGACAGGGTCATTGCAGGACTCTAAAAAAAGAAGTAATGGTTGCCCCTTCTTGGCACTCAGGTTACAGGGTTAGCATTACGACTGACTGGCTAGTGTCAAATATTACAAATAGTTTACAAATATTACTGATAATTTACCAAGGAAACACCGTGATATTAACTATTGAAAAAAGTGTTGAAAGTGGCATAAAACACAAAATAATCATTTTAAGAGACTTTTCATAATTATGCCTCGACGTGTTCTAAGTTTTCTGCTGGAAAACATGTTGTATGTGGAAAAGGGTTAACCCTTTCCCGCATACGACAATTCTGCAGCAGACGACTTTGAACGTATTTTGTCAAAACATAGAAAATCTCCATAATTGAATGGATAACCTATGACAAAAAGTGGAAAACATTGTGGCAAAAGGAGAAATTGCACGTTTTGTGCAATTTCTTCTTTTGCCGCTATGTTTTCAAAAAGCCGTCAGCTGCAGAGGCGTCAGAAAGCGTCTATATGAGGGAAAGGGTTAAAACAGACAATATATGTTATTGGACGGGGGCTTACGTATTAAAATACATTCTATGGGCGTGGCCTAAGTATTGTAGTAAATATGCATCCGCCATTCACGTTTAAATAATTGTAATTCCAATAAAAAATTTATTGAATCTAAATATGTGTTATATCTTAATAGATTGTAGGTACATTCTAAAAGGAAAATTACGTTACAGGAGCGATAAAAAGGTCGTATTGCTCGACTCATAGCGTGGGAAAATTCATATCGATTGTTCCACACTACTTGTCGTATATTACGAAATAATGTATCGCTCCTGCAACGTAATATTCCGTATTGACTTGGCCAAAAGGGTCAAATATGAAATACAAAATAGTGAGAAAAACATTTTTTTGTGAGGATTCGTAGCATCTTTTATGCAACGCTCAGGATCAGGGTAGTGACAAAGACATAAGTGCTTGAACCTTTTTCCACATCCAACGAATCTGCAGCAGACGACTTTGAAAACTACTAGGTAAAAACACAGTCAAGCTCTATAAATGTAGGTATAACTGAAATGAGTTGGAAAGATTGTGGGAAAATAAGAAATTGCTAAATTTGGGTAGCTTCGACTTTTGTCAGAATGTTTTTAAAATTCGTCTGCTGCAGAGGCGAGAGCAAGCGTCTCTATGTGTGAAAAGGTTAAAATGAGTTGATCACATCGTACGGTTACACTGTTTTTATTGCCTTAATCCGATTATATTGTTTTCTAACCGTCTGTTTGGACATCTCCTTAGGATGTCTGTCCCAATATAAGGGTTAACCCTTTCCCACATTCAACAAATATGCAGCAGACGACATTGAAATCATCTGGACAAACATATATGTAAGTAGTATTATTTAATAGAGTTGAAAACATTGTGAAAACAAGAATAAATGTTTAAATATGAGCATTTTCTACTTTTGCCACAATGTTTTCAAAAGTGGTGAACTGCAGAAGGCGTCAAAAAGCCTTTACATCGGGGAAAACTTTAAACCAAATAGATTACGCACAAGTAGATAAGATAGGATATGTAACTGTTACTTAATATTAGGTATTCGTAGCATTTGCCGTGATAAGTGTTATTGTTAACAAGTCTTTTTAAGGGCTACAACAGTGATTCCATTCATATGCCATTGGTGTAAATCCCACTTTCCCAACAGCTAATCTTTCTCATAGAAATTTAGGTAGGGGTTTGGGGGAGGGGGGGAGGGGGGCGCATTATTTGTTGTTACAATAGAGTTGATAGATAATACAGATGAACAAAACACAGGTATTTTAATTTTATACTTATGGTAAAATTCAATATCAAAATATTCAATCAATGTCAATGTCAGATTAATTTCTATAAACAAATGTCAAACGTAGAATAGATGCTTTTCGGAATACTCGTATACTTAGCCAAATTCATCACTGTATTCTTGTAATTACTTTTTAAAAGTTCAACAAATTTGTAGACACATGGTTTTGTTCTGTAGAAAGGTTTTAAATGTTTAGTTCTGATATAAACCTTTCACACCTGCAGACGCATTTTGACTTGATAAGCCGGACTGATTAAAACAGAATTATACTAAGGAAATACAACATATATGAAAAGCATTCCGCGCAGGCTAACCTGGCCCGACACATTTCGCCTACCATGAAATTTCTGTTTCAGGACTAATCTACACCTATATCCCCTTGAGACGGAATGTGTCGGCCCGGATTAGTCCGGATTAGCATGCAGGGACAGCGCAGATTGATCTGGGTCGATACATTACGCAGAGGCAATAATGATGGTTTTCTCGTGGAACGACTCAAATGTGGGTTGTGAAAAAAGTGTTCACTATAATCTGATGCATTAAGATCTCAAATCATAAGACACAGCTTACAGACACTCTTTCTGCAGCAGACGACTTTTGAAAACTTCGTTTCAAAAGGAGAAATAGCCCATTATGAGCACTTTCCCCTTTTGTAACAATGTTTTGAATTATATTAAGTTTTGCTAGTTCTGCCTAAAACATTTTCAAAGTAGCCTGCTTCAGATGTGTTGTTTGTGGGAAAGAATTTAGTAACGTGTGTACAAATATAACGAATGGCTGCCCTGGGTTGCTCAGGGTTGCGGGGTTATAGCATTACGACTGACAAGCTGGTGTCAGGATTACTGGTAACTTACCCAGGAAACGCCTTGATATAACTGAAAAAAATGTTGAAAGCGGCGAAAACTTCAAACAACACATATAACGAACATAATGGGTGTCTTCCCGATTGTCCCACATTTCGAAAATGCTATTTACATGTACCCTTAATGCGGAGTAAGGAAAAGGTGAGAGTACAGTCCGATTATTTTGCCTATGACAAGTTTACATTATTTACCTATCCCGCTAACAATGGATTCATAACCATTTATTTGCACGTACTTCCAATTATTTAAAAGTAATTTAATCAGTATTTGACTCTTGTTTGTTCTCCATTCAATTTTTGCCCAAACATGAAATCATATATTTATTCTATGTTTTTCCGACCAAAAAAACCCCGCTTATAATTAATAATTAAATAAAATAGGTTAAACAAACATTTTAAATCCTATTTGTTCACTATAATCTGATACATTAAGACCTCAAATCGTAAGACACAGCTTACAGACACTCTTTCTGCAGCAGACGACTTTTGAAAACCTCGTTTCAAAAGGAGAAATAGCCCATTATGAGCACTTTCCCCTTTTGTAACAATGTTTTGAATTATATTAAGTTTTGCTAGTTCTGCCTAAAACATTTAAAAAAATGTTCAAATGTTCAGGAAGATAAAAATAGCGTATCGTTTATTGATGATAAATCCCCAAATATATGATTGACAGGTGTGGTAGGATCTAGTCACGCCCCTTATCTTACGAAATGAGCTACACGATACAAATACGGGAGTTTTCGAAGTAAATTATGATTCTGATCTGTGTGCATTGGTTTAAAGAGTTAGTCAAATTGTGTTAACCCATCTTTTAGAACATTCTATAATAAAGTGCGTTCAGCATATATCATAGAAGCAAGTGCCTCATCACACTGGACACACGCGCGGAAAGTTCGGACTTATCACCTGGTTTAATTTCTTAAATGTCAGTTTCCCAAATGACGTGTTTAAAATAATACTTTCATTGTTCAAGGATATGACAGCCCAGCTAAGTCTGTCTGTACGATTCTAGTCGTTGTTAGTAGAAGTGTTGGATTTGTAGAGATTTGAACATCTAAAGTGTGATTGTAAGTAAACATGTCTAATTAAGGGAATTAGTACACCTATAACGATTTTAACGGTCTAATACCTCGCGGTACGATCTTTTTACTATAATGTTGATGATGATGATGATGATTATTATTTCTTGTGAGTATAACGGTAAATTGGTGGTGGAATTTTTAACTTGTTCTAAACTGATGAATACGACGTTTGACGCCTCTGCAGCAGACGTCTAATGCAAACATTGTAGAAAAACAATGGTGGGCAATTTATCCTGTTTTCCACAAAGTTTTTAACTTTATTCGATAAATCAAGTTTCAAAATGTTCAGTTGTTAGTATAACGTTTCCAATTTTTCTTATGAAGCGTCTCTAATTCAAATTGCTTAATTTGTTAAACCTTTCTCACATCTGATCCGCAGCAGACGACTTTGAAACATAATGGCAAAGCTATGAAATATATCTAAAACATATAGTATAATCATTGAATATACTTGGAAAGGGGAGTACACAAAATAACAAATCTACTACATATATTGGTCTTTTTACCGCACACAAATTCGAATGCACTGCATATAAAGACAGTACCACCACATATAAAAAGAGTTGCACTACATATAACCAATACAGTACAGCATATAAAGAAAAAGGTACCACACATAATGAATTATCTACAGCATATAATAAAAGATCTACTGCATAAAATGAAATATCTACCGTATATAAGCAAACAAGTAATAATAAGACGGTCATGGCGTTCCATACATATGCGTAAACGTCGTCTGCTGCAGATTCATCAAATTTCATTTACGCGAGGGAAAGAGTACAGCTTTCATGTGTATCATATATACTTATAAACCGTATAATAAACATATCATGAATTAAGGGAAACGCACCGGGCGATTTATAACGCAATTTCTCCTTTTGCCACGATGTTAAATAAATAAGAGGTTTTGACTCACGACGACCAAACTACGCTATTGTTGGTTTTCACGCTGCCATGTTTAAAAGTTGTGTAATTTATCCTTGTATTGCCATGTCTTCAAAAGATTTATATAGCAAAAAGGAACACTTTTACAAAGTCTCACAATTGAAAAAAACTTGTTCAGCAAAGTACATGTATATTGCATTCGTTCACAAGAGCTTACGTGCGTTTTAAGACATTTTATATAACAAAAATCGACGTTAAAATTCCTTTATGTATGAATACAGTCTTCTCGTGATTATCGTGTTTATTCAAAATCGAACGAGAATATAGATGGACTTATCGACGTGTAACAGTGAACGACGGACTTAACCCTTTCCCGCATGCACACACACTTTGAGGCGCAGAGAAGTAATCACTTTGATTTTAAAGTATTTGGTATGTCTCCACCGGGGATCGAACAATGGTCTCCCGAGTTCGAGGCGGCCAAGCAGGTTGGTCTTGGTCCGCCCTGTTCGCAATTGTTGCTTCAATTCGCCCTGATACCGTCTCCGCGACAAAGTGGTTAAGCTTACGCTTTGGGAGCGAGAGCTCAGAATTCGATCCAATAAAATGGGTTGAAACGCAATGCCTTCCTTCCGTAGCGTTCGAACCCCAGCTCGGTCAACATGTTTTCCGACGTTTGACAAAAGTCACTGTGACAAGAGTCATTCGTCTTTCAACAATGGGCTAACAGTCTATGTGGAAAGACAGCCAGTTGCTTTGAGAGTATGTTGTGTGGGGTACTGGTGTGAGAAACATATGAGTAATACTGGCCGCCGTGATGTGACTGAATTCTTTTTGAAAACGGTGTTAATCCGCAATCAATCAATCAATCAATCCTTAGCGCCCAGGGTTTGCGGGGATATTATTAGGATTGGTGCTTCGGAGTGAGGATAAATAATACCGGAAGTACTGGTCATTTACCCTTGAAACGTCGTGATAAACGCAGGCTAATCCGGAACGACACATTCCGTCTCAGAGTGATGGAGATATAGAGCTATGATTCCTGAAACAGAAAATCCACAGGAGGCAAAAAGTGTCTGTCCGGGATCGCCTGCGTGGCATGCTTAGGCTGATCCGGGTCGATATTTTACGCAGAGACCACAATGTTGGTTTTCTCGCGGGACGACTCAATTAGTACTGAAATACTGCTGAAAGTTGCGTAACGCCACACCCTCTCCCCCTTCTATATCTATATTAAGTCGCCTAACTCATAACATGATAATTAAAGTGTAATCTGAATGAATATACAAAGTTGTATCCCTTTCTCTGAAACAGACGACATATATAATGCCTTTACAGCAGTTTTTTCGCAATTATTTTCGAATCCGTTTTAAATACAAACCTCCACTTTCCGACCGAAATAAAATCCCTTTTCTACAAATTCTTAAATCATTCGACCCGTAACCTTTAATTTCCAAGAAACCAAAGATCTGTAGCAGACGACTTTGCAAAGATCTTGGATTTCTTTCGAAAATCTCTATAAATAAACAAATGCGTATTGAATCATGCTGAAAAAATCTTCTGGTCAAAAGCGAGGAAATTTCTCAATTCTTTCGTGTGGCACAATGTCTTCAAACGTATTTTTTTTCTGAACAAGCGTCAAGATGCATCTGTATTTAGAAAAGGGTCAATATATTACATCGGTTATGTACTAAATAAGAAGTCCAACAAAAACCATAAATATACCATATTTAGTCGACTATTGCATCCGTAAACTGGTATCCCCTTAACTCTTTCGACTATTTCATCCGTAAACTTGTACAAACTGGTTCAAAAGGTAGGTGGTAATTTGACTCTCTTTTGTATGATCGTTATCAGTGATCTGTTATGATCATAAAACCTGTTTGGTAGAAGTTCCTTCCATAACGTTAACCTAATAAAATAAATAGCATGGAAAAGAGTTGAAAATATTGTGGCAAAAGTTGAAATTGCTCATGATGAGCAATTTCACCTTTTGCCACAATGCTTTCAAAATTCGTCAGCTACAGGGGTATTACATAGGTGAAGAAGATAATGTCCACATGTGAATGGGCTAATGTCCGCCTATGCACTTTTTGATGAAGGGGATAATGTTTCGGAGTAGAAATGAAGCATAAACGATCAATATTTATGTTTATGGTACTAGAAAGGGAAATGATTACTCTGATTTTATCCGCGAATTATGATTCTAATATTTCAAGACACCGTTTGAACAGTTTTACATTTTTGACTGAAATATCTATATTCCGGATTTCAGCCCCTTCACATACACTTCTCTTTATACAATACAGAGCATGTCGGACGTTAGAACAATTCAAGAGATGATATCGCCCTGAGACTGGCATCTTTTGAATGTAGGAAGATTGTAGAACACTTTAAAAACAAACATTAATGAAATACTACATGTACCCCCATTTCGTCTCTCTTTAATAGTCTATGTTATTGTATTATTTTGACTTCATGCTGTACTGTCACTGACGCTTATACACTGTATATGTTAGCATACATACACACAACTGCATGTAATAAATGCGTAGCGGTCATGTTTGACAGACCTAAAGGAATCAGCGGTGACCGAGTGGTTAGCGTCGGGGATTTGGAACTGGGTGTCCCATGTTCGATTCCCATTCGCGACGGTCACGATGGAAAGCCCTTGGGCAAGGCATATTTTTCAAACCTAGGACTGGTTTGTTTACCCAGGGATCATGAGTAAGTGAACTGTCGCCTTTGACGTAACTGAACAAAAGGTTGAACACAATTGACAGACCGAACACTCCGTCTACCGTTGTGGATTCAATACAGTGTATATCGAGGGCTTGGCGTGAAACTGTTGTAACTAAAATTGGCATTTTTTTTACCAAGGTTAATCACCTCGCCATAAAGTCTTTATAAGCGTTAAATCATTTTTCTTCGTAAACAATGGAAATTTAGGCGTCATTGCTCGTACTGAGCAATGGCTCCTAAATTTGCATTGTTTACAAAGGGGTAAAAAATGCCCCTAAACGAGGGATTTCAAAATAAGGTTTTTAGTTACAACCGTTTCACGCCAAGCCCTCGATATATTATCTACATAATTATTTTCCATGTGTTACGACTTCATGTTGTTATACAAGATATATTGCATTTGAAAAGAACAAAGTCAAATTCGGGTCACGTGTTGAGGGCAACAATGCACGATTCATCGTGCTTTACGAACACCGATCATGGGGTAGTTCCACCCGATGAAGATCCACTCGATGTAGATTCGCTCGGTGTATTCTCGATCTGCACATCAGATATTTCAAGTGCATTTCTATCTCTCCTCTGATTGTTGTTCATGGTTGCTGTATATTGAATGGACGCCCTTTTCAACGATATTTAAGTTGTATCACGCCTTCCAGTTTACCAATTTAATCCGGGCTGACACATTCCGTCTCAGGGGGATAGAGGTATAAAGTAATGATACCTGAAACAGAAAATCCACAGGATGAGAAAAGTATCGTTCGAGTTAGCCATCGCGGCATGCTTAGGCTGATCCGGATCGATACTTTACGCAGAGTCAACACTGTTCGTTTTCTCTTGGGACGGCTCATACAAATAGCTTGTTAACAATTCACAAATAACAATATAGTATCGAGTTTCATAGATTTACACGTATTGTTGCAAACTGTGCCTTATTGCATCTCTTTTGAATTTCGCCACAATATAATAGTACAGTCAAACTCATATTAGTGGTAATCTCTGTTAAGCAGCCAACTTGTATAAAACAGATACTTGACAATTAGCAAAACCAACGTTTTTGGTTTTTTTCACTTGTATAAAGCAGCCACCTGTGTTCAGCAGTCGAATCACCTGGGTTGCTGCTAAAGACAGGTTTGAATCTACTTGTTAACAAATCAAGACTTGCTTCATCTTTAAAGTTTGTTTTGTTTTTATGGTATTTTACGCCATTATCAACATTATTCCATTATATCACGCCGATAGTTCACTTATCCATGATCCCTTGAGAAACAAACATATACTGGGCAAGGAAATGTGAAATGTGAATTACTCAAGGGAACTCAACTACAACCCTGCGATTTCTCTCTTCGTAAGAACCTTTTTCCCGTGATATGATTCGTGTTGTTATGTTAATGAAATTGAACTAACCGTCTATGCATCCGGAATGCATCAGTCGGTCCAAAGCACTCAATAATAGGTTGACCATGTACCTTCGTGGATGTTTGTATAAATACAGTCTCTCCTTATTTATCCACCACGAACATATTTGAGCCGAATTACGAGAAAACCAACATTGTAGACTCTGCGTAAAGTATCGACCCGGATCAACCTAAGCATGCCGCGCATGAAAGTGGGAGTGTTTAACTGTCGAGTTGAACTCATTCTTTAACGTAATTTATAATCTTAGTTCGTTCTTGCATTGGTATATCTACATGTTTTAAACAAATCAATTCGTTGAATAATATCAGTCTGTAATGGCTTGCTTATGATCGGGCAGAACGTTACCCGAACCTGGGTAAGGACTTACTCGAACCTTGGCATGAACTGAATTTATTTACTCTCAGCGTGCAGAATTAACTTTTTGGCGAGCATCTCGAACTTTCTACTTTCTTATATGAGCCGTCTCGCGAGAAAACCAACATTATGGCCTCTGCGTAATGTATGGATCCGGATCAGCCTAAGCATGCCACGGAGGCTAATCCGAATAGACACTTTTCGCCTCCTGTGGATTTTCTGTTTCAGGAAACATTTCTCTATACCTCTATGCCCCTGAGACGGAATGTGCCGGCCCGAATCAGTCTGCGCTTCAATTCACATGACCTTTATGTAACCTATTTTGATAACCATACAACCTGTTGTCTTATTAGTGAACTAAATATAATTGTTATAGAAACGTTCTTGTTCTTTCCTTTTCTACCCTGATATTAGACAGGCGATATGTCATAAGAAGTATTTATTTGGACAGCGAAATCGGCGAGTCTGATTGCAGAAAGACAATTAATAAAGAATATCTCATTATGTTTATACTGTATAACATAAAAGAGGTGTCGTCGTGAATTAACTGAAATTATGTTGAAAACAGGCCTCTATATGCCGCCAGTGACAATATGACAATATGATAAATATTTTTTAGAAAGGAATTAGGCCACCGGTCCATAGTACAAAGCATTCTATTTAACAAATAGTCTACAAGACGAATTTTGATGCTAAGCATCAAAGACGCCGCGCATGATTTTAAAGCATGACTTAAAGGGAAGCAGATGCAGTTCAATACATTTAAATAACCTGAGCAAACGGACAGGATGTAACTATTTTGAACAAGAAGGCCAAATGTACCTTTATCTTAAACAAGAAGGCCAAGATGTTCCTTTATTGCTCACCTGGATACCATAGTCTATAATAAAATGTTATCAAGAGCAAAAAGGGTCCATTTTGACGTAGGGATTATACACTTTATATGCTATGATCTATGTGATATTCAGCATGTAAAGTTTTAGTCGTGAAATGACAAGTTAAGTCTTCAAACCATTTGGTTTACCGTTTGCTTAACATTGACTGCAACAATAAAGTGTCATACAAGCTGAAGTTTCTGAATTTTAAATCTGCTCTGGCTAGATCAATTAGATAACCAAAACACATAGATACTGAAATATTAACAGATATTAACTTAAGTGTTATTGCCTCTACTTATAAATTAAGTGTGACACAAGCTTTGGAAGGAGAGAGGGAAGTCTATTCTCATTCCAGTTGAGCAGAAGTATGATAACAAAAAACGAGAGTATATAAATAAAAAATACAAATAATTCTAACAAGTTTAAATATATTTAATAACAAAATTAAGCATTTATGAAATTAAAAGAAAAAGTTCTCATGTATAATCAACATATAGGAAGAATACAATGGTCTGAATGAACAACTGTATGGGGAGGAACGTTTTAAGTTTAGTTATACAACAAAAATAAATAGGATAAAACACTTTCCGAATCTTTTTTCTGAGCTCGTCAGAGCAGTAAACCAAACAATTTAAAAAGCGTAGCCTAGTAAACTCCGTGAACCAAGTCATAAAAAAAGCTTAGCCTAGTTAGTTGGGGAACAGTTATTAAAAACAATTTAAATTTGTCTAAAGTTTTGTAACAACGGTAAAAGATGTACATATTTTGTATCTTGTTGTTTCTTAAATCAGTTAATACAATTTATTCAATCATAAAGGCTGTTTTTTTCAAACATATTACAGAGTTTTTCTTTACAATAATATGTGTTGGTTGCTCTCTTTTCGATTACGTCACCCCATGGTACAAAATTAAAACCTATCCCATACTGAGAATGATGTCCTTATCATGTTTTCATTAACATATATATGAAATATGAAAGGTTTTTTTATTACATCAGGATTGTCGTTTTGAAGCTATGTATAACAATCATCAATGTTGGTGCACAGGCGTCTGAATTTCTATTACAGCAAAAAATGCGAAAGATCACACAATACCTCGGTAAAATACTAAAGAAGTCTCTCTATATTGTCTATACGCATCATAATGATCGTAATGGTAATTTGGGGAATCCCGCACGTGTAAATAAATAGCCCCTCTATACGTCCATATAGTGTAATAATAATGACAAGGTGTGCACCGGCGTTTTACCCCCTTGCTCGATTCGGGCAATAATTTCCGCAGAAAAACGTCTACAACGACCTGGTCCCAGGTAGAGACAGGTTCATAAATTATTTTTCTCATGATCCATCACATCAATATTTGCCTACCGACCAAGACGCCGGCGATTTTAAGCTTAATGTTCATTATATTTGGAAATTTGTAGTTGTCCTGACCGCCATGCGCTGACGTCACGATCAATATTATTGTGACGACCAGTCTCCATGCCAAATTTGTAGTTCGAGCATCGGAATGTAAATGTATAAACTCTTTCCCACATTAAACAGATGTTGACACAGATGCAACAGATAATTGTTAGAAACATTGGGGCAGAAGGAGAAATCTCACTACTGACTATTTTCTCATTTAGCCATTATATTTATTTATAATAAATTATGATACTCTAGATTTTCCATGGTTTTACCTACATCTTTCAAAGTCGTCTGGTGCCAATTTCTTATATGTGGGGAAAAGTTGCTTGTTTTAAAGATGTAATCGACAAATTTCCGTTCAAAAGTTAATTGTACTCGTAGCATTGTCATTACTTAGGAGTATACTGTTAGACGTCTTCACATGAAAACGCCAAAGATTTAATCAATTCAAAGATGTTGAATATACAAAGAAAACATGGATAAGATTATGTGAAGGGTTACGAAAAATGATAAGAGTCAATATCCTGTTAATTTTGTTTCGTTTTCACACTTACCGCATACAAAATAAAAAAGAAACTGTTTATAGTTTGTATAATTGTATATTGAATTTGTTTGGGGTTTAAAGCATACATTCCTATGTGTTTGAGTGCCTGCATAAATGTGGCCTTCAACAGTAGATCAACTGTTTATGTTAACTATCCCTTGAACGTTTACTTTAGTAAAACAGTAGTTATTTCCCTTGTATACTGTAATATGCAATAAAAAACCAAGCGTTATAAACACCACGAACAAAACATGTAACTTATATTCCTTTGTAAAAACCAGCATATTGGATATTTTTCTGCGGGTTATTTATTGTTCAAAGAGTTGAAGCGAAAACAATACTTAACCTCCGATCATTCCGCCAATACTGAACCTGATTACATACATGTGACTCGGTGTCTCCGGCTATCTCACGGAAGTAACCGAATTTCGTTTAACATGCAAAATTATCTACTGAATCAAAACCATGAAAATGTGTGTGTTCAACAGTTACTGCGTTATTACGAAGTTATTTATACATGACACTTGCCTGTTTTGAGTATTCATTAATAATTGGTGAACTATTTTACAGTGCGCAAACTCTTTTTTTTTGGCGACCGTACGGTCAACATATGTTACCACCGTTTCGATTGCAAGAGTCTGGTTAAACTGCTTCGAAATTGAACCCGGCAAAACATGTTTGGTATTCACTCAATGAAAGTATATCTTGATATCACACCCGTCACGGGTGCGGGAGGTCGAAGGTCCGATTCCAGGCCCGGTTCATACCAAAATGCTTTAAATATAGGATCTGACATGAGTTGTCATTTTATATAAAGTTTTATTAAACGAGTTCAAGAAATGTGTTATTAAGCGAGCCTTTGAAGAACACAATTCTTGTACGAGTTTAATAAAACTTTATGAAATGACGAAACACAAAAAGAAAATCGTTTTTTCCGCTGTCAGAAAATAGTCCCAGCATGTAATACTTAAAAGACTGTTAACTAATGACACAACAATATACTTTTGTGACCGATAATGGTCCCGTTGCCTCGTCCATTTATCGTGACGTTTGTGATTACCGGATACACGTTCTCAGCCATTTTGTAAACATTCGCGAATGAATACACAAATAGTGATTCGGTAATGTTATATTACACGTGTCATATATAAAGAAATACGTAATGGGTATATTACATCGGATACACGCATTGTCATGTGATAAAACAAGGTAGTAAATTAAAGGATGTCAAAATAGCATTACGACTGAATCGTCGGTGTCAGGATAAATAGACCAGTAGTGCTGGTAACTTTTTCTTTTAAATCGGATGTAACAATAGTTATAAATCAGTCGGAACGAAGTGGGAAAATAAGAATTCACAGGAGCGTCTAAATTCAACGTTGATTCTACGAATATCTAAAAATAGATTGGTCGTTTTGATTAAGCACCCGTATCAAAATAAAAACAACGGTGCATGATGGGATATCTCGGGTTTTGATAAGACGAACGCAACCTTGTGATATAAGTATTCTATAGGAGCTGTTTTATATGAGTTTTAATTCAATGTGGATGTTTAATTACCATGGATAAATTGCCAAGCATTGGATTTTAAAGGAGATCTTAATATTTTTTAAAAGTATGTTTGATGTACAGTTTTTCATATTGGTATTGTGATTAATAATGTTTTTATTTATCTTTGATTATTACACCGACAAATTCAGATTTCTCTGTAGCAGACGACGATTGTAAACACGGTGATTACGAGCAGTGCTTTCAATTCGTCGGTCGTAAGTTCTCCATAAAGCACAATCATTCCTTTTGTCACAATATTTTCAATTATATATTATAATAATCATACTTATATTTTAACTGTGTTAATTTTCTGATGAGTGGGGACATAATGGTAATTAATGTAACATGATCAAGTCCAAATTTCATATTGAACTTTGTTGTATGTGGGAAAAGGTGAATTAAGTTTTATTACTGTGTGTTGGGACTATAAGTATTGTCATTTGACAAGTACGTATAAACCTATTTCATCTCGGAATACCTCGAGTATGAGTATAAGAATTCAGAGCTCTAGATAAGGAGCGTTATGCTTGTTCTAAGATCCTTTTTTTATTCGCTAACCCTATGTTGTGTGTACTCAAAAGAATCGTCTCAATGAGACGATTCTTTTGAGTACCCACAACATAGGGTTTAGTTGGACAATAAGAGATATATTGTGGGGGAAAGAGCTGTTACCGCCTCCCTATCTGGACCTCTGTAAGATTTTTATAATTAGTCCCTTTTACTGATACTTACCTTATTTCGTACGGATAATCAGCCGAGCCCCGGTAGCTCAGTCGGTAGCGACGCGGGTTGTGAATACAGGGGTTGTGAGTTCGAATCCCGGCTCGGCCAACTTTCTTTCCGACGATTGACAAAAGTCAATGCGACATGCGTCATTCGTCTTCCACCAATGGGCTAAGTCTATGTGGAAAAGCAGCCAGTTGCTTGGGAAGATTGTTGTGTGGAGTACTGGTGTGAGAAAACCAGGAAATGCATGAGTAGGTGAACTGGCCGCCGTGATATAACTGAGAAATTGTTAAAAACGGCGTTAAACCCCAATCAATCAATGAATAGTTGACGAGGATTAATAAATTCAATTCAATTCAATTCAGTTATTGTATTATTAGACGTGAACAACAATCGTTACTCGTCATTTCAAATTGACATGCGTTAAAAACTATAGTTTACAACAAATTCAAACACAAAGGAAAAAAAAGTATACACAAAGAAAAGAGAAAGATAAAACATATGAAACGAATCAGACAACAAATCTATATAGACTATGAGGACGACTATTTATAAAGAGAATATAATAATTGTTCTTTAATATAATTATATTATCGTGATTGAACAAACGAGTTATATAAATTGACCATATAATGTTTAAAACACAGGGTTATTTTTCAAAAACGTTTCCAAAACGTAAAATGTATATCATATTTACAGAGAAATATGAGTCGTCCCGCGAGAAAACTATTATTATGGACTCTGCGTAATATATCGACCCAGATCAGCCTGCGCACTCCGTCTCAAGGAGCTAGAGGTATAGAGTATAATGATTCCTGAAACAGAAAATCCACAGAAGGGGAAAAGTGTGTGTCCGGGTTAGCCCGAGCGGCATGCTTAGGCTGATCCGGGTCGATACTTTACGCAGAGTCCACACTGTTGGTTATTATGTTCGATTTACGTAGATGCACTCATTATAGTTCATATCGAGGGCTTGGCGTGAAACAGTTGTAACTAAAAACCTATTTTGAAAACCCTGATTTAGGGGCAATTTTGACCCCTTTGTAAACAATGCAAATTTAGATGCCATCACTCAGAACGAGCAATGGCACCTAAATTTCCATTGTTTACCAAGAAAAAAGATTTAACGCTTATAAAGACTTTATGGTGGGGTGATTTACATTGGTATAAAAAAAATACCAATTTTAGTTACAACCGTTTCACGCCAAACCCACGATATGTGTTAGAGCAAGAGTTTTCCGCTAGGTCAGAAACCATACGGAGCTTGAATAATAGCTATTAAGTTATTACATCATGAAACATTTACCTAACCCTTTAACACATACATCAAATATGCAGCAGACGACTTTGAAATAATATGGACAAAACTATGGAATAGGTCCTTAAATGAAAGTATAATTATTAAAAACAATTGAAAACCTAGTGGCAAAAGGTGAAATTGCTCGTTTTGAGAAATTTCTCCTTTATTCATAATGCATTCAAATATCGTCTGCTGCAGATGCGTCAGAAAGTGTATTAATGAGGGAAAGGGTTAAAAGTTATACAATCGGTGATAATTTAGTGTCACAGATAGTTCAATTATTCGACTTCTTTATGTCCTAAATTCCTTCTTTTGATAATTTGTGTTCGTGTAAGCGTTTCTGAAAGTAATTGTTAACAAGCTTCCCCCTCTCTCTCTCCTCTCTCTCTCTCTCTCTCTCTCTCTCTCTCTCTTCTCTCTCTCTCCTCTCTCTCTCTCTCCTCTCTCTCCTCTCTCTCTCTCTCTCTCTCTCTCTCTCTCTCTCTCTCTCTCTCTCTCTCCCCCTTCTCTCTCTCTCCTTCTCTCTCGCTCTCTCTCTCTCTCTCGCCTCTCTCTCTCTATCTCTCTTCTCATCTCTCCTCGTCCCATCATTCTCTTCTCTCATCTCTCTCTCGTCTCTCTCTCACTCTCTCTCTCTCTCTCCTCTCTCTTATCTCTCTCTCTATATGTCTGTATGTATGTTTGTCTGTCTGTGTCTCTCGCCAGAGAGTCTGTATATCCGCCTATAAGAGCCTTTACTATTCGTCCACAGGTACTTTATTCCGTGGTGTATCTTTTGAAGAAACAACTAGAACTCTAACCTATCACTTTGACACCAATTGTCCTTTACATGATCCCGTAACGGAGAGTCAATAAGACCTTACTCGCCAGATAGTACACACGAGCAGTGACATGTGATTGGTTACTAACTGACACAGCAGTTTGGCATCATTTAAAGTTACATTGGCGTAAAACAGCTAGGGTATCATTTCTATTCTAGTTATCAGACTATGCATCTAGGTCTATTTAACATAAAAGCGGACAATGATGAATCGGGTGAGAATTCACAGGCTTACCCGAGTCTTCACTCTACGCAAATACAATAATACCACAAATCGCTAACTGCGGCTGAACTGCAAAAGTATCTGGTATTAAGTTTTGCTTTTTAATCAAGTTGTAATCATTTTTAATGAAAAACTACATGGTGAATTCAATGACACATCATTTAATTTAAATAAAATAATACACAAATACCATCATGGTGCAATGTATATCTATATATGTGCACAAAGGTCTGTGTTCTGTTAATATTGTGAAGTAATGAGTATTGCTACATATCTGGTTTGTTTAATAGATTAATAACTCAAAGCTAAGTTCTTGATTCAGATTAGATGCCGCTAATCGAAAGATAAATCCTTTTGCCTGGGATATTTATCATGAATAACATCAAGGACGTATAGCTAAGTTTTTCATTCTGATTAGGTGTCGCTATTTGAAAAAAATAAATCCATTTACCTTAAGTAACTATTTTGTGGACAAAGGGGTTTGGAGAAAGCCACGAAAGACAAGCGAAGAGGCCGGTGTGAATAACATCGAACATACTGTTAAACTCAATCACATTACAAGTAACCCTTAACCCTTTTCCACATACACCAAATCTAAAGAAGATGACGGTGGCACATCTCTGCATAAATGTTGAACATCTAGGCATAAATGTGGAACATCTAGGCGTAAATGTGGAACATCTAGTCATACATGTGGAACATCTAGGCATACATGTAGAACACCTAGGCATAAATGTGGAGCATCTTTATAAATGGGTGTATTATCATCAAACAGATATGAAAACACTATTGCAAACGAAGAAATTAATCGGTAGGAGCGGTGTCTTGAAGAGTCGGCTGAGCTAGATGCGTCAACATGCATCTTCATAATACAATAGAATATATAACTAAGAAATCAACTTAATCATGATTATCTTTTCAGCAGTAAGACGGACCTATGGCCGGTAAAGTACGATTATGACGTCCGATCCGAGTTCGGCAGACATCCACGATCTCAGTGATCTTCGTATTCTAGATGAAGACTCGATTGTGGAATGTATCCGGGACAGATTTTATAGGGATATCATATATGTAAGTAACAGCCTACCTTTTTTTCTTATAATTAACAATTCCTCTAGTGCTAACGACTTTTGAAAAAGAATGGTGACAAAAGGATAAATTAATAATATCAAACGTGTAAAACATCGGAACCACGTCGCCAGGTATAAACCGGGCCTTCACGCACGTGAGATGAATGAACGGTCGTCCCGAATTGACCGTTTTCATTTAAATATCACCTACGCTCATCTATCTCGTATATGTTACGAGTAATCTCCCCTGTTGATACATAACGAATTTAAACGCTACAATTTGATTGGCTGACGCTAAGGTCAATTTGACAAGATCTGTATCAGGCATTCATCAGGTCTAAACGGGCGTTTACTACTACTGCGAAGTGTATGTCTGGTATTAATGCGATTGGCTTCATCGATAAGTAAAATCATGTTAAGTTTAAGTTTGTTTAATTTATTAAATTCTCTTGCATAAGGCCTAACCAATCCATTTGCACAACATGACATCTCACGGAACACCAAAATAGAGAAATATATATGAACTGTTCCATGAGAAAACCAACGTTATTGTCTCTGCGTAATGTATCGACCTAGATCATCCTGCGCAATCCGCGCAGGCTAATATGGGCCGACTCAATCCATCTCAGGGGAATATGGATATAGAGTAAGGATTCCTGAAACAGAAAATCCACAGGATACGAACAGTGTCTGCCAGGTTAGCCTGCGCGGCATGCTAAGGCTGATCCTGGTCGATACTTTACGCAGAGACCACACTGTTGGTTTTCTCGCGGGACGGCTCATAAGTCAACTCTTGACATACTGAAACAGACAGGGTTGTATATTTAAACCTTTCTCTCAAATGCAGACATGTTTTGAGGAATCTGCAGCAGATGCCTTTTGTAAACAGTGTGCCAAAAGTAAAAACTGCTCGTTATTATCAAGTGCGATTATTGCCACAATGTTTTCAACTCAATTCAATAACTATACTGTTATTTTTTTTTACATATTTGCTCGAAATGTTGCATACATATGTTTAGTGTTGTCTGCTTAACAATCATTGTATATGAACAATGGTTAAAACATTATATATGATCATGATTTTAATAAGTAACATGATTGAACAGACTTTTGATTAACATCAATCTGGATGATTCATGCGATCATAATAATGATAACATTACGAAATTAAATTCTTCTACGAAATTGTATATGTCTTATGAAATCATAAAAACTTATCTTTACGCATTTGTCGCTAGATGGTGTGAGAAAGAAACGGAAACTGCTCACAATTATGATTCTCGTTTCTGAAGCAAAAATGCTGTTGCATATCCACAGAGTTTCTTATCTTTTATTTCTTGAAACTCTTTCACACAAACAGTCATCTTAAGCAGACGCATTTGAAATTATCTGGGCGGATATAGGATTGATTGATTGATTATGGTTTAACGCCGTTTTCAACAATTTGTCAGTCGCATCACGGCGGCCAGTTCACCTACTCATGCGTTCCCTGGCTTTCTCACACCAATACTCAACACAACATACTTTCCAAGCAACCGGCTGCTTTTTCACATAGCCTGTTAGCCCATTGGTGAAAGACGAATGACGCATGACATAGTGACTTTTGTCAAACGTTGGAAAGAATGTTGGCCGAGCTGGGGTTCGAACTCATAAGCCGATTGAGCGACAGTCCGCGTCGCTACCGACTGAGCTACCGGGGTTTAGCCGCGGATATATGGAACACCGTTCAAAAATAAAACTATATAGTGAATATATTTGAAAACAAAAGTCGTTTGCCGCAGATGAGCCTAAATGCGTCTGCATTTGTGAACAGTTAAAAATCATAATATTTCTGAGGACAATCAATTTTATATCATATTTATACTTAAGAGAAATCATTGTGGGGAAAACTGGATATTGGTCTTTCCAATAATCTTTTTTCAAAATTGTCTTGTTCACAACTTCAAAACTCGTTTGCAATAGGCAAAGGAATATATCGCTTGGCTGCGAACGGTCATAATGTAGAGAGAAATACATCTCTCTGTTGTTATTACTTACCGTACTCAGGGACGTAGATAAAACTATCTACGTCCCTGCCGTACTGTATCATTAATGAAAAGTGATATGAGGATAGTTTAACCCTTTCCCACATACAACTAACATGTAGCATTGAAAACATCTATAATAAAGCAAGAATATTTAACATATTTCTATAAATGAGTTAAAAACATAATAGGAACAAATGAAAGAGTGCTTATGATATGCAAATTCTTCGTTTTCTACACTGTTATTTTTTGCTTTTTATAAAAGATGCCTGCTGCAGATGTAATAAAATGTATACATACAATGAAGGATCTTGTGAGACTGGGTATATCGAGGGCTTGCCGTGAAACGGTTGTAACTAAAAACCTATTTTGAAAACCTTGTTTTAGGGGCAATCTTTACCCTTTTGTAAACAATGCAAATTTAGGTGCCATTACTCAGAACGAGCAATGGCACCTAAATTTCCATTGTTTACCAAGAAAAATGATTTAACGCTTATAAAGACTTTATGGCGAGGTAATTCACCTTGGTAAAAAAAGTACCAATTTTAGTTACAACCGTTTCACGCCAAGCCCTCGATATGGAGATGCTCACCCGAATGTTAATGTATACATTTGCATCAAGTCGTGCAATTATTTTGATTGTCCTCATATCCCTTTTACCACATGCAGAAACTATAAAACGCTTCTGCAACAGACGACTTTTGAAATCATTCTAGCAAAAAGCAGAAATTGCTCATGATGAGCAATTTCTCCTTTTGCCACAACGTTTTCATTTTTATTCCATAATTGTTATTGTGTTGTCATTTACAGAGATTTTTCATATTTCTGACTCAATGTCTTCAAATTCGTCTGCTTTAGATTCGTGGTTTATTTGAAAGGGTTACGTAATAATAGTAATACAGGTGTTCGGAAAATTACACGTTTTCGTCTTTTGGATTCGTTCTGCACATTCTAAACTGTCAGTACTTTTGTAAACTCTTTCCCTTGTTTTTACACGAGTTTGGAACAAACGTGAAATTATTCCATTCTACGCGACAATGATTAACATATAAACCGAAAATATATAGATGTTATCGTAATAGATTAATATGAAAACATCAGTTCCCACCTATAGACGCATTCTTACGCATTTACAGCAGACTTGTCTTGAAAACATCGTGAAAAAGTTAACATTCATTTATCGCTTTCCCTCATAAAGACGACTTCTGACGCATCTGCAGCAGACGGCTTTTTGAAAACATAGTGACAAAAGAAAAAATTGCTCAAAACGAGCAATTTCTTCTTTTGCCACAAATTTTTACAACTTTCTTCAGTAATTCTACCTACAATTATGGAGATTTTACAAACGTTTGAGTAGACGTTTGCAAAGTCGTCTGCAGCACATTTGCTGTATGTGGGAAAGGGATAAACTTATCCTTACCCTGCATACACACAATATGCAGTAGACGACTTCGAAAGAATATAGACAAAAATATAGAACATCTCCACAAATGAAAGTTTTATTATTAGATAGAGTAGCAAACATCGCGGCAATAGGAGCAATACAAATTATCCTTCTGTGGCAATGGTTTCAAAGGTCGTCTGCTACTCAAGCGTCAAAATGCGTCTGCAAGTGAGGAAGCGTTAAGCTCTCAAGACTCTCTGTGCTTTTTTTGACGCATATGCAGCAGACGACTCTTGAAAACATTGGGATAAAAGGAGAAATTGCTCAAAACCAGCAATTTCTCCTGTTGCCACAATGTTTCCAACTATTTTAAAGTAGTTATACAGTCATTTGTAGAGAGTAATCATATCTTAACCCTTCCCCTCATACGACAATTCTGCAGCAGACGACTTTGAACGTATTTTGTCAAAACATAGAAAATCTCCATAATTGAATAGATAACCTATGACAAAAAGTGGAAAACATTGTGTCAAAAAGAGAAAGTGCACGTTTTGTGCAATTTCTTCTTTTGTCACTATGTTTTCAAAAAGCCGTCTGCTGCAGAGGCGTCATAAAGCGTCTATATGAGGGAAAGGGTTAACTTAACACAGTCGTCTGCTGCAGATTTTCTAAATCTAGAAAGGGGTTAACTAGAGTAAATTCGACCAAAGGCATGTACTAGACTAGAAACAGACCATCTTTTAATAGTAATAAAATATGTTTTATGAGAAAGAAAATATATATCGATACGATATGAATCCAAACTTTACCAAACCAAAAAGATATATATTATGTTATATGATGTGAAAATGGTAAATATATTAAATTAATTAATCATGTTATGGGTTTTGACAACTATGTAATATTTGGACCGTATGGGTTTTGACCATATGGGTTTTGACCACATGGGTTTTGACCACATGGGTTTTGACCACATGGATTTTGAATGTCCCCCCGATTAATATACATATTCTTACATACATCCATCGCAGCAGATAAGCATGAAAATACTTGAACAAAATATAGAAAATGTCCATAACCCTTTCCCTCATACGACAATTATGCAGCAGACGACTTTGAACATATTAAATCAAAAAAAGAAAATCTCTATAATTAAATGGATAACCTATGACTAAAAGTGGAAAACATTGTGTCAAAAGGAGAAATTCCTCGTTGTGAGCAATTTCTTCTTTTGTCACTATGTTTTCAATGAGGGAAAGGGATAAATGAATGTTAATTATTAGTATAGAACTTTGTGGCAAATAGAGAAACTAAGACCAAATCCCTCAAAGACTACGACTCCTGTAACATTTGTAAAATAACTAGCTGACCCGACTTCAACAATGTTTGCTCTTCTATCGTTAGAATGTTATGTGTGGAACCTTAATTTTGGAAGTTTTCATGAATAAAAGTTATATTTTAGAATGGAGTTGATAACACTGTGACAAAAGGAGAACATCCTGATAATTGGCGATTTTAATCTCCAATCATAGATACAAGGGATGGTGTGACCACACCCAATAATTGGTTGATTGAGTTGAGTTAATATAATGGCGGCCAATTTAGCTACCCATGTGTTTCTTTTTTTCTTTACAATAGAACTTCAAAACAGCTGGCTTCTTTTCCCCATATATTGTTATCCTATTTGTGTAAGACGAATGGCGCTTGCCGAATTGCCTTTATATCAAACGTCGGAAAGAATGTTTGCGGAGCTAAGATTCGAACTCACAACCCGTTGATGGACAGCCCGAGTCGCTGCCGACTGAGCTACCGCAGCATGGTACAAATACTCAGTGCTGATATATCTTAATTTTATGATGAACTGATTCCAGTCTAGCCACGGTAGCTCTGTCGGTAGCGATGCGGGCTGACACTCCAGGGGTTGTGAGTTCATTCCCCAGCTCGGCCAACATTCTTTTCGACGTGTATCAAAAGTCACTGTGACAAGCGTGGGCATATGTAGTCTATGTGGAAAAGCATCCAATTGTTTGGAAAGAGTGTGGTGTGGAGTACTGGTGTGGGAAAGCAAGAAAACACATGAGTAGCTAAACTGGCTGCCGTGATATGACTGAAACATTGTTTAAAAGGGCGTTAAATCTCAATCACTCTCCCAATATAGGCATGTACATGCGCATGAAAACCCAATTAAATACCGTAAGACAATAATCCGCATTGTTAATATATCATAAGTGAATTGATAACAATCGTTATTAAATCCGTTACCATGACAATGTTGAAACAGCTCTTATCACTCCAGTATTATTAGATAAACACTTTCCCCTCTGCAATGTGCAGCAGACGACTTCGAAAACATTGTGACGAAAGGAAATATTGCCCACTATGAGCACATTTTCCTTTTATCACAAAGTTTTCGAATCTTTAACTCTATCCAATGACTGAACTTAAACCTTTACCACCTGCTGACGCATTTCAACGCACCTGCAGCAGACGACTTTAGAAACATTGTGGCAAAAGGAGAAATTGCTCATAACGAGCAATTTCACCTTTTACCACAATGTTTTCAACTTTTTTTCAGTAAGTTATATATTCATTTATACAGAATTCCCATGTGTTTGCATGATAAGTTTAACCCTTTCCCTCATATAGACGCTTTCCGACGCCTCTGCAGCAGACGTTTTTTTGAAAACATAGTGACAAAAGAAGAAATTGCTCAAAACGAGCAATTTCTCCTTTTGACACATTGTTTTCCACTTTTCTCCTAGGTTATCCATTCAATTATAGAGATTTTCTATTTTTTGACAAAATATGTTCAAAGTCGTCTGCTGCAGAATTATCGTATGAGGGAAAGGGTTAAAAGTCGTCTGCTGCAGATGTGTTGTATGCGGGTGGGAAAGGGTTAAACTTTAATTAATATATACTTTCTATACGATTAATTATATTTCTTCAAAGTGTTCAACATTTCTCGTGTTACCAAACATGTTTTTTACTCTACCCAATAACAAATACTTTAAACTTTAATTAATACATATTTTTTCACATAACTGATTATATTTTTCAAAGTCATCAAAATGTTCTTTTTCCAAAATGTCGTCTGCTGCAGATGCACAATGTTTTTTTTCCACTTTTAGTCATAGGTTAACCATTCAATTAAAGAGATTTTCTATGTGTTAAAAAAAAATATGTTCAAAGTCGTCTGCTGCAGAATTATCGTATGAGGGAAATGGTTAAAATCGATGCAAGACTCCAATCATCCAGTCATATGCACGGAGTCGCAGACTGAATTCGAGCCGTTCCACGGGAAAACCAACATTTTGGTTTCTGCGTAATGTATCGACCCAGATCAGTCCGCGCAGGTTAAACCGGGACTACATAGTCCGTATTATGGGGATAGAGGTAGAGAGTAATGGTTCATGAAAAGAAAAATCCACAGGAGGCGAAAAGTGTCTGTCAGAGCTAGTCTGTGAGGCATGCTTAGGCTGATCCGGGTCGATACTTTACGCAGAATCCACACTGTTAGTTTTTTCGCGAAACGACTCATTTGGTTTACTTCTTATCGTAAAATTCGGAAGGTCGGTTATCGCACGATATGTCTCGTTTCGTAATCTCATCAGTGCCTTTATTTACAACGGGTGTGGGTCGACCTGAAGGGAATATATATATAGCATATTGTACGTTAATAAACAATATAATATGACATTATCGAGTGGTTTCTTTTGTTTATATTTGTCAATGATACTCTTGAGGGCGTTCAATTTCATTGAAACCAGACCGAATTACTCAGCTGTCTGTCGACACCGCATAACATACATTTTTAAAGGATTCTTTACATTCGGAACACTCAGCAATCACCGCTTCTCAAGCTCGTTTATCTAAACGGCTAATCGACCCAGTTAATACATAACGAATAAATGTATTCGCCAATTTGATTGGCTGACACAAAGGTCAATCTGACACACCTTTTAACCGGCAGTCACCATATCTATACCAGCGTTTGCTACTTCAGCGAAGTTTGTGTCTGGTTTTCATGAGATTGGAGGACGTGCTAAACAATACTGGGTGGACTCAATTGAAAACATGATGCAAGTTATAGGAAAACACCGCTTATGCTTGAAATGGCTGAACACAAAATCAGTAATCATAAAATGTGTATTTCGTTTAATTGCGAAATGATTCTAGCAATCAGACTTGTTATTGTTCACATTGTTGAAAATACTGAACTACCGGTGTTCCAACGTTACCGTATTCAGCACTATTCATTCAGTAATATCGACCTCAGTGTTTACCTTTGTACATATATATACGGTGGTACCTGTGTATAAAGACCACCCATAAGAAGATGAAAATCTGATCTGTGTTCGATGGTGGTCTTTATCTACGGGGTCATATTTGCAGGACATGAATAAAGAAGACTCTGAAAGTGTGGCTGGTTAGTGTAGACCATGAATTGATAGCACAAGAAGGACATTATCACAGGCTCGTCTGTACAGTCATTACAACATACATGTACACATGTATTTCAACATGTTTTCGTTTCAATAATGGCAAAATGCCTTGTGAAATAGATGAGCCCTTCCGTGTGAAAAGGTACACAAGTTGGCATTTCTGAACAGTGTAGGTTCCGATCACCATATATACTCAACATAATCTACACTAGTTGACAGAAGCTTCTAACACGCTTTTGTAAGTGAAATGTCGTCAGTGTATACATTGATCAAACTGTGGGGATGCACAGATTGAACTGGATCTTCACTGTTCACTGTTCACAAGCCAACCTGTACCTTTCTCTGATGAACCAGCAAAAAATGTGAAACAATTTAAATATTTAAAATGATAAAAGATACGCGATTTATTGAACTTGTAATAATACTAATATATAATTTAATCAAATCAATGCTTGGAACCGGTCAGCGTTGATATAATCTTGTCGCTGGCGTACATTATGATAAACATTCAAGTATTTGTAAATAAATAACGAAGCTGAATAAACGAACATGCTTTTAGTATATAACTCTAGTAATCATTCGAACATTTCGATAACTTGACGTAAATCAGGGCTCCCTTACGACTTACAGTTATCGCGAGTCCATTGTGCCTATGTATCTTACCCAAAAAAAAAAAGACTAGGATCAGGTTTAAGGCGTCAAGTGCGACTTGGTCCTTGAAACATAAACACGTTCATTGCCGAATTTCACAAGCTCAACTAAATTGGACCATTTTATTTTTCGACCAACATAACACTTCGTAAAGTTTAATGTCTTAGTGGCAAATATTTCATATTCAGGTGAGACAGCTCGTAACGAGCTGCCTCACCTGAATTTGCATAGTTTGAAAGCAGCGAAGAGTTAACAACATTAACGTTAATAATAGTGCATGGAATTTAAAAAAAAAAATGTTCGTAACGAACGAATGATACTCTTTTGTGCCAGTTGTTCTCTATTCGTCACAATATTATTCGTCGCTTGATCTATATTGTCTATGTTCACCTTCATGCTAACACATTTGCAGCAGACGACAATGAACATATCTAGTCAAAAATGTGAAAAACATTTTTGAATAAAAATATAACTGTATAAAATGAACTGAAAACATTGTGGGAATGTGAACTGTTAATTAGGAGTAATGTATCATTTTTACATTTTTCTTCAAAGGTCGTCTGCTGCAAATGCTTCTAAATGAATATGTATATGAGAAAGGATTTAACAAGTAATGTGATGTACTGTTTTCAGTTCGTCTGCTTAAACAATCATCTGATGAAGACATGCATCATCTGGAAGAGTTGGAAGATTAATTTTGATACAGAATTTAAAATATTAATTAATAATAGGAGTTTTGTACGTTCTAAAATCCTTATTTTACCTCCTAACACTATGTTGTGGGAACTCAAAAGAATCGTCTCATTGAGACGATTCTTTTGAGAACCCACAACATAGGGTTTGGTTGGATGATTTGAAAGATATTGTGGGCAAAAGAGCTTTATACTCCTCCTTATCTTGACATCTGTCAATTACACTGTTTGTATGTATATCATTTTCAGACCTACATTGGAGATGTGCTGATTGCTGTGAACCCATTTAAACCACTTCCTTTATACGACGAAAAGGTTTGTTTTTACCCTAGTTTTCATTGACCAGCCCCGCCCTGCGTTCAGAAGCACCTGAAACAGAAACCATTTTTTTCTAAAACCCAGTATGTTTCGAGGTGTATACCACGAAACCGACTGAGCGAAATGCGATTTCACATTTAACCCTTTCCCACATAAAACAAATAGGAAGCAGATGACTAGGATAAATCACTATTTATGGAAGTGAAATTTTTAGATAGAGTTGAAAACATTTTGTCAAATGGAGAAATTGGTCAGGATGAGCAATTTCTCATTCTGTCAAATCGTGTTTAACTTTATGCAATTATTGTCCTTTAATCTATAGAGTTTTCCATGATCTACTTAACCCTTTCCCTCATACGACAATTCTGCAGCAGACGACTTTGAATGTATTTTGTCAAAACATAGAAAATCTCCATAATTGAATGGATAATATATGACAAAAAGTGGAAAACATCGTGGCAAAAGGAGAAATTGCACGTTTTGTGCAATTTCTTCTTTTGTCACTATGTTTTCAAAACGCCGTCTGCTGCAGAGGCGTCAGAAAGCGTCTATATGAGGGAAAGGGTTAATGTATTTAAAGTCGTCTGCTACAGATTTTTTGTATGTGCGAAAGGATTGAGTTTTATCCTGTACCTCTGTATTGACCTTCATCATGTCATTTGTTTGGACACAGCCGGACGATTATATGTAAACAGTAACTTATCCCGGGCACATCATCAAGTCAATTGGTATCATGTTTAAACAATGATTATGGAAGTCGTCTGCTGCAAATCGAACTGGTTCAACACCAGGATAATCATATAAACTAATACAGATTGGTTGATTGATTCGGTAATACAGTTTTTATCACGAAGACCAACTCACTTAATGGGCGTTTCCCGATGTTGTTGCATCTGTACTTCATACAACATCATTCGTAGGTATTTGTCTATATTTGGTCCACATGGGGGACGACGAAGCTCGCCAGTCACAATGACTTTTGTTAATAATCAGAACAAAATGTGTGGTCAAATCGGGGTTGTTGTTGTTTGTTATTTTTGTTTACCCTCGCACTCGGCACTAATGCCATTTTGGCGAGCAAGTCGGGGTAAGATGACAACAACACCTGGATGGCTGAATTAAGAACCCTTTATTAACATATTGCACATAACTGACATTGTATTTTCTGTTTCAGCACCATAAATTATACACAGATGAAATTGTTCGTAAACAAAATCCTCCTCACGTTTACTGGGCCGCCGGAAATGCATTTCGAAGTCTCATAGAATCTCGTAAAGGACGTTGCATCATTGTTGGTGGCATTTCCGGTGCAGGCAAAACGGAAACCACCAAACATATATTTGAACATATTCTTCATCAAGGAGGGCATCATCACCCAAACCTCGTTGACAATTTGAAAGGGGTAAGTGATACAATAATAAGCAATCTTACACGAAAACATTTTTAAATCTTTGACCCTTTCGCACATTCAACACATATGCAGCAGAAGACTTTGAAATAATATAATAATTAAGTTTAAAACATCTTCTGAGATGCGTCAATATGCGTCCTTTTGTGTGAAATTTTTGAAATTATGACAATTACAACCAAAGAGCGAACTAATTTTGTCTCTTTTTGGCCGTTACCATTTACCATAGACTTGCTAAACTAGACGGTGTCTCTATGATGTACACAAAAGTCGCCAAAAAGGATCTGAGCACAACTGCGCAAAATTTCAATAAAATTCAGCGCCTGAATCAAACCACACAACATATATTGTTTTGTTGTTTTAAACATGTTTTGATTATGCAATTGTAATTTGTTCTTCGCTTAAAATTGTAAGACGCAAAGCCGAAATATGATAGATCTCTTCGCATGCCCTGCAATATGTATACGTTTTTTTTTGTTTCAACAAACGCTTTTAATCCTTTCCGAAATACTGCAGCAGACGACTTCGAAACCATTTAGGAATAAACATAGGAAAACCTCTATAAATGAAGGTATAATTACTGGAAAAAGTTCAAAACATTGTGGCAAAAGGAAAAATTGCTCGTTTTGAGTAATTTTTCATTTTGCCATTTTTTTTTTCCAAAAGTCGTCTGCCGCAGATCCGTACAGGTGGGAAGGGTAAAGTAACAAAAATGCCTTTCTTATTATATAGAGCAGTACTGTTAGATTTCTAACCGTTACCCTTTCCCACTAGTATCAGACGACGTTTGACAACTCGGTAGCAAAAGAAGAAATTCCTCAATATAAGCATTTCTTTTCCTTTTGCCAAAATGGTTGCTAGAGTCGTCTGCTTCATATTTTTTCTTTTTTTGAAAAAGGTTTAAATAGCTTTAACCCTAATTTTGCTTTTATGCTTATTTTAAGTTATATTTATAATGACATTCTACATCGATTTTGAAAAAATTAAACTTTAATTAAAATTAATTTTCAAACATATTGCCAAGTTTTTTTCAAATTCGTCCGCAGATTTATTGTATCTGGGGAAGGGTTAAACTGTTATTAATTCATAAAATTAACCTGATTCTGACGTATATTATTATTGTAACGTAAAGGTAATTTAGTTAGTATACTACTCTCGAAATGATAAGAGTACCAAAAATGTTTGTACGAAACGTACTGATTGGTACCCGTCTTAGAATGTTAATTAGAAACCTTGTGTTTCTTTACTTATCGTTAACACGACAACGACACAATTATCAAGTACAATTATTTTCTCCATTGTTTTATGAAAACAGCATTTGTAAAATAATTGACACAAAGTTTAAACTTGATTTAATTACGTGGTATTTCAGCCCAGGGGTTATGAGTTCGAGACCTCATATCGACCAACATTCTTTCCAAGGTTTGACAAAAGCTAATACGTCAGGCATCATTCGTTTTGTTTTCAACCAATAGGCCATCATTCTATTTGGAAAAGTATACACTTGCTTGGAAAGAATGTTGTGTGAAAAAACTGGTGCGAGAAAGCCAGGCTATACATGGATAGACGAACTGACCGCCGTAATAGTTATTATAGTAGCCCTATTAGCTCAGTCGGTAGCGACGCGGGCTGTCAATCATGGGGTTGTTAGTTCGAATTCCAGCTCGGCCAACATTATTTCCGACGTTTGACAAAAGTAACTGTGACAAGAGTCATTCGTCTTCCACCAATGGGCTAACAGTCTATGTGGGAACTTTGTCAGTTGCTTGGGAAGTATGTTGTGTGGAGTACTGGTGTGAGAAAGCTAGGAAACACATGAATAGGTGGACTGGCCGCCGTGATATGACACATTGTTGAAAAAGGCATTATGCCCTTATCAATCAACTTTAATAAGACAATTTGAAAAGTTGCTCCAAATGGCGTTAACAATCAATGAATAATATTTGATAGCATAAAGTTTATGTCTCATAAAAGTATGCACTTTTGCACAGAAGCCAGGGTCAAGTTTATAATGTTTAGTAAAATTGTAATTCATTAAGAAATCTATTTAAGTTTCAAAGAATTAGAATATTCGTTCAAAGCACGGAATGTATGGTAATTATACATATGACAAGTATTTGCAAAGTAATTAATGTCATACGTTATACACAAAATGCAATTAAAGAACCTAGTATCGTCAAATAAATATCTTGTCAAATTTTAATTAAAAATTTGGTAATCGGACAAAAAGAAACAGTATAATAAGCAATGGGCAAAAAGTAACATTTTTTGCCCGGATAACAGGTAACAGGACAAAAGGCAACAGTTCTGATATTTTCATTTCAGGTTTAATTTTTTTTTTTATTTATTACGTTTGTAACATATAATAGACACATTTCAATAAATGTATTTATAATTTATGTTATGTTTGTGCGAAATTTAAAATTTATTCATCTGAAATTGCAATGATTTTTTCCACTTTCCCCTACAATGTTTCTTTCCACTTTTTCGAATATCTGACAGAAAATATAATTGCGTGCACAGGAGAAATTACTCATTATAAGCAATTCCTCCTTTTCCAATAATGTTTTCTTAAACCCTTTTTTAACATCTGACAGAAGACTAGCAACAGTTCTAATAGGTGTAATAATTGTTGACAGAATATATCATTGCGTGAAAGGGAGAAATTGCTAATTATGAGCAATGTCTCTTCTCCCACAATGTTTTCCTTTCGCTTTTTCAAACATCTTCACACTGATATGCATATTACGTTAAATAACATTACAAAGTGAAACAAATATTAGCACTTTAAATTGAGTTACATATATTATTGTAGATTTGTAAATAGTTTAATCCGACTCAAATTCTTTTGAACAATGCATTAAGGTATAAAACACACACTTTTTTTTTAAAGAAAATCATTACAAAATCAAGAAGAAACATAAGCAAAAAAATGGTACATGTTGGCTCGAGTGAACAGTGTAGAACCAGTTCATACTCTGCATCTCCACACTCCGATCAAGATCCACACTATCGACATAGTATTTACATACGTTAGTTAGAGGTTGTCAATTTGTGTAGATTGTGATATGACGGTGAAGATGTAGGGACTGCAATGAACCAACACTGTCAGAAATGTTTAAAGACATACCTGGTGTTTTCGTTAACCCTTTCCCACTTGCAGACGCGTTTTGACGCAATAGCAGCAGACAACTTTTGGAAACACTCTGGCCAAAAGGTGAAATTGCTCATGATGAGCAATTTCCCCTCGGACACAATGTTTTCAACTTTATTTAACAATTAAGCTATGCTTTATGGAGATTTTTAAAGTTTTTGTCACTATGATTTCAAAGACGTCTGCAGCAGACTTGTTGTTTGTGGAAAAGGGATAACCATTTACCTAAAAGTGTTCAGTGCTCTGTACAGAAAACGCCACAAATCGTGTCTAGAAAAATAGCATGGATTGACCCATGTTATAATTACAGAATTAGCGTAGGCAATTCTATGATGATTATGAATGAATGACACATGGGCGCTGTTAATTTAGGTCAAATCATTAAATTCCTTCTTTATTTCAATGTAATTCAACGTTTTGTGGAAGACAAGGGTGTAGATGTAGAGCGTCGGCCAAAGGTTCCGGGTTCGAGTCCCGTGTTGAGCGGGTTCTGACTTTGGGATTTTTCTACACAAACGGCGCCAGTACGGATTAAGTCTCCATAAAGCAGACATCAAGCGTGATTAATATAAGCTGGAAGCTTGTTTCGCAGTCGGTGTAAAATAAAATAAGTTTCAACTAAACTAAATAAACGAGTTTCAACTCTAAATTGTCACATAATCTTCAATGTTCACGCATAGAACACGTCAAAAAGTACCTTTCATGTTTTAACCCCTCCCCCAAACACACAATAAATAATCAGTGGGGTCATGTATTATATCAGAAAGACGTCACACCGCGAATAAGTCATTTTGCACAAAATCGTGCCGGGCCAAAACAGGTTTTCCATGAACAAATGAAAACGGCTTATAACTCCAATCAAATATTAATCCTATAAGGAAATTTGCCAAAACTGAGCATGGCGGTTAAGACCAACTGTCCCGACTTCCATTCCTGTTCGCGCTGGTTGTGGCGGAGAGCTCTCGAGCAGGGCACGTGCTCAGGCCTCGTACTGATTAGTCACACCCAGCAATCACGGATAGGTGTATAATTGACGTACTATTACTGAGATATTGTTGAAAATCGCGATAACCCAAATTAAACAAAAGAAAAATCTGGTAGACGTAAGTACTAAGTGCATGTACCCGCAAGGAGATATTACGAAATTCCCAGATGCTTATTGGCTTAACATCGCGGGATTTGAATCGCGGACACTTAGATCATGAATCGTGCTCTTTTTCCTCTGAACCCAGTTAGCCATATTTTTTGCAAACGGGTGCAGGTGTCATAGTAAACATGCGCCCCTGGCTTTTTAATTGACCAGATTACCTATTGTGAAAGGTTTTGAGTTAACGTTCGAAAGTTTACCTTAGGCTATTTGGCAAATACAGTAGGTGCAAAATAAACATTTCGAGATTTCTTGTTATTTCAAGATGTTTAACCCTTAAACTGGTAGATAGTGATGCAGTGGTAGGGCCTCGGACTATCGTACCAAAGGTCCCAGTTTCGAATTTCGGGATGGTGTGGTTCAGCCTTTGGGATTTTTCCACGCAAACGGTGCGATTACTGGTTACTTTTCCAAGAAGCAGACATCGAGCGTGATTAATATAAGCTTAAAGCTTGTTTCGCAATCGATGTAAAATAAATAAGTGAAACCACTTAGGTGAACCCTGTGCTACCACTGCCAGTATGTACATGTATATAGCAAGTCGAACCGTCACGTCCGCGCCGTCTAAGCATGATCTATACCACTCTCGAAATGATAAAAGAGTACCAAAAATGTTGGTACGAAACATACTGGTTTAGTTTAAACTTATTTATTTTACATCGATTGCGAAACAAGCCTTTGGCTTAGATTAATCACTCTCGATGTCTGCTTCCTGGAGACTTAACCAGTACTCGCGCCGTTTGTGTGTTAAAATCCCAAGGTCAGGACCCGCTCATCACGGGACTCGAACCAGGGACCTTTGATACGAGAGGCCGACGCTCTACCTCTGCACCACTGTCTTCCACTGGTTAGTACCCGTCTTAGAATGTTAATTAGATGGAAGCTCAACTCAACTCAACGGTTTGATCCTGATATATCCCTAGAGTTGGATATGAACGACAAGTTCCTTTTAACATTGAAAGGGTTAAATAAGCTGAATCCCAGTAAATTCAACCTTTGGATTTCCATTTGAAAATTAAAGATAAAGATAAATGTTCATATCAATGTTGTCTGACCCTAAAAACAGTGTATGTCAGATGCTTCTTGAATGCGTTTGGACTGATTGCGAAAAGTGCAGGTCCAGAACCCAATGCAGAGGTGCGCACGTTGACCTTGATCTACAGTGTTAGCAAATGTGTGCAGGTTGGTGCAATTCTGTAGCGTCCTTCGAATAATGAATTTATACAGCATGTAATGCCACAGATCTCTGGATAAGGGGTATTTGTTTTGATACTCACACATTAAGGCGATTCTTTTGAGTACACACAACAAAGGGTTTGGTTGACTAATGAGAGGGTATTAAGAAAAAGACTAGTTTACTTCTCCGTATCTAGTCCTCTGTTTCCAGGATTATACGAAAAAACCCATAAATGGTTTTTTCGCTTATAGGTAACAGGTGTGAGATTTTTTTTTTTTTTTTTTTTCAATAACCCATGAAGCTTTCTGAAATGAAACTGGAAAAAAATCCCTGGGGGCCGCCATTTCGGATATGTATAAAAAGCAGACGTAAAACACAGATTGAAAATTATTCTCGGCTTTTTAATCATTTTATTTTAAATCGGTATTTTGGGTATGTATAAAATGAGCAGAAAAACACGGATTGAAATTATTGTCGTCTTTTTAATCATTTTTTTAAAATCGATATTTAAGATCATAAACTTCAACAATTTAGTGTTGAATTATGTGGGAATTAACATTTGTACGAAAAGTTAAAAATAAATGGAAATCTGTAAGAAATATGTTTTCCCGTTCGTCAAAAAAATGACAGCATTAGCATTCTACGCCCGAAACTAAATTTTGACTGTATCGTAGCCAAAGAAGGGCGTGACGTCATTTCCGTTACACTTCATCTTGGCGTAATGTCAATGGAGCGACGTCGTTTCCCGCAAAAAAGTGGTATCAACATGAAAGACCCCAAATTCCTATACATGAGCTATTGACTCACTCATTCAAATTATAATTATTTATCAAACATTGTGGCAAAAGGATAACTTTCTCATAAGGAGCAATTGTTCTTGTGGCTACAATCTTTTCCTCAATCGTCTGTTGCATAGGCCTCAGAAACCGTCTCTAATAGGGAAAGGGTTTAGCAGAAATGTGACCCCTTACATAATTTGTTCCAGTCATATTGACTGGTTGAAAAAGGCAGTCGCCAGGTGGCATCAGAAAAGGGCTGATCTATTTGCTTCTTTACCATAATGCAGGTGATCGATTAAGGATCATCTTGACCCTCATGTTTTAACCTCGTTCATTATAAATGTATTCCTTGATTTTCTGAAAGTCTTTACTTTATTATTTTCTGTTCAAATAATAGACAACAGCAATACGAATTCCAAATATGTTTTGATAATGCAAGAAATATGATATTAACATTATTATTGTCTAGTCAATTACTTATAAATCCTTTTGTATGGCCAAAGTATGCTCCCTAATTTTTGTTTATAATTATCTTGCGGTTTTTTCGTAAATAGGTAGCACCTATAGATATATTAACTTTACAAATACAATGTACTGTGTAACCTCAACAGAGCAACATCTGACGTAGGCAAAACACGGCCGTTCTAGAGAGGTGTTACTATTAAGAGGTTAAAACTTTCTCCTGATATAAACGGATTTTTTTATGCATCCAGATGTTTGTTGTTATACCAGACGAAGTCAGTTGAAAGCGACAGTAAGCTTCATAAACCGAGTCACGTGACATCTGACGTGCTCATTTAGTATGATCTACTTCAGGTACAATTCAACTATAAAACATATCGAGGGCTTGGCGTGAAACGGTTGTAACTAAAATCGGTCATTTTTTACCAAGGTTAATCACCTCGCCATGAAGTCTTTATAAGCATTAAATAATTTTTCTTGGTAAACAATGGAAATTTAGGTGCCATTGCTCGTTCTGAGCAATGGCACCTAAATTTGCATCGTTTACAAAGTGGACAAAATGTCCCCTAAACCAGGGTTTTCAAAATAGGTTTTTAGTTACAACCGTTTCACGCCAAGCCCTCGATATGGCGATCGTTTGCATAAGCACCGTCTTGCCAAACCGTCCATCGTTCGCCCACGTGTATTATATAACAATTTTTGTATGTAACACTTGACAAGAAACTAGACGTGTAGCCAATTTTCTTTTCTTCAGATCAACCCATTGCTAGAGCTGTTTGGTAACTCTGTGACTCGACTGAACGATAACTCCAGTAGATTTGGTAAACTGATCGGTCTCAGATATGACGAACAAGGCAAACTTGATGAAGGTAAGTTTAGCACATTTTGAAAAAAAGCCGCCGTTGCATTTGCAAACAGTGAAGACTCTGACGAGCCGGACTGCGCGAATGCCAACCAAAGACACTTTGGCTGAGAGTTTTTGCGAGAAACCTTTCATGGTTTCGGCAATTTCCGTTCAAAGTCGTTGGAGATCGGAATTATACGTGGACTTGCCGGTCATTTCAACTGAAAATTAACTACAGGTCCACGAGGGGTATGATTTGTTTACGACTTCGGACGGAATGTGCCGATCTTATATACAATTAAAGAATACGGACCTCGTACGGAAATTACCGAGTTCATTATTGGTAGTCTCCGTTTAACTCTTTCAGCGCCGAATTGTTTAAAGTTGACTCTTCCATGTTCAAAATCGGGCGTCTCCATTTATTATGTAATAAAAGTTTTTGATAACTAAAAGGCAAACAATGCTGATTTCAGGCGAGACAGCTCGTTACGAGCTGACTCACCTGAATATGTATTGTTCGCAAAGACCTCAGTATTGCCTATGGCGCTGAAAGTGTTAAAAATGTAATATAGTCATATGTATGATTGGCATGAGATACGATCAAACTGTGTAAATATGAGTATGCGTAATACCTTTTCATCTTAAGATTCGACATTGACGTTGTACTTAATAAGTAGCGAGGTATGATCGAACTATGTAACTATACAGGCAATACTTTTAGATCAGCTATCGAAAAAGAATCTGGCGCCAGAAAGTCACGAATAACTGATATAAATAGTATTGAAGTAGTAGACATTGAAACCCTGTAACTGTACTTATTTTTCTTTTAATTTGCTTCCAATTTCGGATTACTAGGTTTCAAGACCTGCTATTCAAACCTTCATCTTAAGGTACGACATTGAAGGTAGTCTTAAATAAATCTCTCATTTAATATTTGTCATAGCATTAAAGCATTGCCCTTTGTACACACGCACCCCAATCAGAAACACAAACACTTGATAGAAACGAAATCACATTGCACTGCACAATCATTCAATTTAAATCTTTACAGATTCCCATGCCGCGTTCAGTGACATTTTAAAGGTGCTGAACTCTAGATTAAAGATAGTAAAGTCAAAGTTTTAAAACTGTTCAACAATTATCTTGAAATATTAGAATAATAATTTTGAGATAAAGTTAGAGTAATAATTTCACTTTCCAGTACATTAATCATCTAAATATTGACCGTTTATCCTTGATTTTTACAGGGTAGACATACCCAGTAAGCCAAATTTTGTACATTTTCATTGACTCCAATTGACTGATTTTTCAACATTTATTGCCAAAATAGTTCTGAACTATTTATTACTTACTTTGTTGTCACTATTAGCAATATTTGCAGAAGTTTCAACATCTCAAAATTTTGATCTACATCTGGAGTTCAGCATATTTAAAAAAGTTTTCCTTGGGCATCTAGCATGTTATAATTATGACGGTTTAAAGTATACTTTAAACCGGAAGACACCGGTTCGATCCACTGTCGAAGCGGTCATGGTGGAGTGTCCTTTGTCAAGAAACGTATCCTAGCAAGTACTGGTGTGTTTACCCAGGGATCATAAATAAATGATATAATTGATTATGGATACTTATGTTGAAAACGGTTATAAATACAATTCCATATGGAAAGCCTTGGAAATTGTATGTGTATTACATCAATGCGCATTTAAAAATTCACATTAACTAACAAATCTCTATATAATACTAATAACATATTAATTGTAAGGTATGAGAGAAGATGGCCAAGACCTACCCATACCAATGCACGTACATGTAGCTCATAAAGTTACATATTGAAGAAAGAAAAAAATATAATTATGACGGAGAAGATAGCGGTAATTTTCACCACGTCGATATACAGAGATTGTATCAGGAAGATATTTAGAATATGATATGAGAATTGTTTAACCCTTTCCCACCTGCAGACGTATTTTGACGCAATAGAAGCAGACGACTTTTGAAAAAATTGTGGCCAAAGGTGAAATTGCTCATGATGTTTTCAACTTTACTTAACAATTTAGCTATCTGTTATGGAGATTTTTAAGGTTTTTGTCACTATGTTTTCAAAGTTGTCTGCTGCGGATTTGTTGTAAAGGGGGGAAATGGTGGGGGGGGGGGGGGGGGGGGGGGGGGGGGGGGGGGGGGGGGGGGTTAAACTGTTGAAATATGATACAAGGCTTGAGAGTAAAGCAAACATGTATGACCTAATCATATTGGTAATGTTAACTAATTACAGGTAAATCCCTACTTTTAAATTAACGCAAATATGTAGTTTGAATGTTACAAGAAGTGCTCCTATACATCCTGTTACAGGTGTTCTTGCCATTCATATTCTTATATATCGGAGCATTTGGTTTAACTCTTTCAGCGCCACAGGCAATATTGAAGTTTTTGCAAACAATGCAGATTCAGGTGAGTCAGCTCGTAACGAGCTGTCTCACCTGAAATCAGCATTGTTTGCCGTTTAGTTACCAAAATAGTCCAAAACTTTCATAAATTGAGAAATGGACACACCCGATTTTGAACATGGAAGAGTCTACTTTAAACAATTCGGCGCTGAAAGGGTTAATCAACCGATTCTAATAACGGTTAACCCTTTCCCACATCAATCCCCACCCCCACGCGGATGCAATTTCGCGCAGCTGCAGCAGGCGTTTTTTTTTAAAACATTGCGGGAAAATGCGAATTTGCTTCTATTGAGTAATGTCTCCATTTGTCACAATGATTTAAATCTTATTCACACATTATACGTTCTATTTTATGTTTGAAATAGTTAGTGCAACCAGGGACGTATATAGAAGTCTTATCTAGGTCCCTGGTGCAACCAAACCAACCGTTGTCACTAATTGACCTATAATATGCAATTACTCCATTTTCAAATGCACAAGGATTTTAAATTTGTTTTGTTTAAACATACTTTCATTTATAGGGATGTTCATTATTTTAAACGAAATATTTTCAAAGTCGTCTGCTGCTAGATTTGTTTTTTTGTTGTTGTTGTGGGAAAGTGTTAAATGAAGGTCATCCATTCAATTCATGCTATCCGATACATAAACACAATGGCTGCCAGGAGTTCAGTGAATCCTCTTGTGAAACATGTGCTTACAGTGCAGATTCAGATTAGAGTGTGAGGATTAAGGATGGTATTCCCGGAGCAACGTTAAAATAAGATAACCTTTAACCCTTTCCCACATGCAACACATCTGCAGCAGACGAGTTTGAAAACAAACACGAAACAAATTGGAAACTTCCTTTAAATGAAAGTTCAATAATTCAATAGAGTTGAAAAACATGTTGACAAAAGGAGAAATTGCTCGTTTTGAGCAATTGTTTCTTTTGTCACAATGTTTTCAAAAATCCGTCTTCTGCAGAGGCGTCAGAAAGCGTCTATATGAGGGAAAGTGTTAAAGTATTTATACCAGTCTGGACACGGATAATTCGGACTTCGGACAGTATCGACCAGGGTTTAACCTGACCAGCTCGCACAATACTACAGAATTATCAGTGTACGCATTCTCTGCTAAAAGTTTCTTGCATAGCCCCTTGATCCTTTCAAGACGCTTTATAGCGCCTCTCCAGTAGACGCTTTTTGAAAACATCGGTTGCAAAATGATGCACAGTTAACATTTAAGAATCCCAATTTCTATTAACAGTTTTAGTGTATCGGTTATTTCCCTATTTCTGATGGTACGACATATCGTACGCCTATGCATCCATGAGTAATTCGTCTGTTCGTCAACATAACAAAAACTGTTATTCTTCGCTTACAATATTACATTCGTCGGAATAAGAGAAAATAATAAGTGCCCGGCGTCACCAAATCTCCGTATATGGGTATCGTATATAGATAGCGACAATTCATCCTTTCCCTCCAGCAAACATCCGTGTATGACTTTGCAGCAGACGACTTTTGAAATCATTTGAAGACATTGAGAATTGAGTAATTTCTCCATATTTCATAATGTTTTATTCTCTTTCTTGAGATTTGACTTTTATTTGTAAATATTCTTTTAATGTATTCCTGCAGATGTTTTTAAAGTAGAACAGATGAGTGTTTACCTGAATTTTGTTAATAACTTATTACGACGTAAAAGATGTTGCATCCGGTACATCAGGAATTTAGTACATTTTATCTTGACATTAAATTGACAATATAGCAATGCTAGGCGAAGGTACATTTATCAGTACGACCAACTAAATGTATATTCCTCGGGCAATTTACAAGTGATTTAAAAAAAGCAATTACGAAACATTTTAAAATGAAATGTGTTTATGTATTTCTTTCATTAATTTTCGAATTTGCGATAATATAAGAAATTATGTTCTCTTCTTGGAGCTAGCGAATCATTTAACATCCTAAGAGTATGTCGCTCCACCGCGCTTCCTTTTGTGCTGAGCCGGGCCCCGGTAGCTAAGTATGTAGCAACGCGGGCTTTCAATCCATGGGTCGTGAGCTCGAACCCCAGCTCGGCCAAAATTCTTTCAGACGTTTGACAAAAGTCACTGTGAAAAGCGTCATTCGTCTTCCACCAATAGGCTTACAGTCTATGTGGAAACGCAGCCAGATGTTTGGGAAGTATATTGTTTGGAGTACTGGTGTGAGAATACTGTTAAACACATGAGTAGGTGAACTAATATGACTCGAAAGATTGTTGATAACGGAATTAAACCCAAATCAATCAATCCTTTGTGCTGAATTATGCAGCAATACTTCTACTTGTAACGAAAAGGAGTCTAAAACAATCATTACAAATAAAAATAATTTCTCAATTTCCTGCAATTTCTGATATCATTATTAAACCCTTCCAACTTTTAGACGCATTTTGACGCATCTGTAGTATAACACTATTGAAAACAATGTTGCAAAGGAAAAAATGCTCATTATTAACAATTTCTTCATATAGCATAATGTTTCAACTTTATATATTCAATACATTTTCATTAAGAGAGATAGTTTTAAACTTGCGATTTAGTGATTTTTAAGTCGTCTGCTGCAAACGTTTTGTATTTGGGGAAAGGGTAAAGAGTCATCCACAACAGAGTTTTAAATGTACGTTTCTAACAGGGAATAGACCAAGAAAATATTCAAAAACTTTGAAAACAGTGCAAAACGAGATCAGCTTGCTATCTCGAAAATGATGAGTTCAACTGAATAGGGTATTTGTTATTTGAATCTTATCCAAATATTATATACAATAGACAACTTGAAATTAAGCTTACAATTACTAAATTTTAATAAAAATATTATTTTTAAATAAGTTTAATTTTTCCTTATTCCTATATGTTATATAAAAGAGGACCAAACAGAGTTTCTGATAAAAAAAACAAAGAAAAGTTGAGAGAATTCGTAACATACTGTTTCATAAAGAAAAATTACCTATATTGTGAATTTTTAAATGAACCGAACTGTAATGATGTCTTCGCCCCGGGCAGGGATTAGCCGGCACCTTACCTGTACTTGTTCCTGATTGTCCTACATGGGAGATAAGCTATAGGTCATGGCTGAGTTATAAAAGAAATGAAATATTTTCCGAATTAAACCAATTACATAAGATCTATGCTGACCGAAATGAACTTGTATATCATAATATTTATGTTTTTATATCAATCTTATCGGAAAACAAGATGTTTTTTTCCTATGTGATAAATGGTTCATTAGAACCGAATACTAAATTAATCCAGCTATAGATACTATTATTTAATAGATTTTAAATCAGCGACCAGTTCACCCAGAATGTGTGTTTTCTTGTGTGTTTTTTTGCACTTGTATTTTAAAGATATTTCAAAAATAACTGGCCACCATTCCCCACATAGATTATTAGCCCAATTCTGGAAAACGATCACACCGTAGGGAATAAATGAGTTCACGCCTGGATGTACGACTTAGCTATCTCGGCTCGACCCATAAATAATATACATGTATACATAGACCCACTCCCACACACAATACATCTGCAGCAGACGATTTGAAAGCATTTTGGCAAAAATATGTAAAATCTCTTATGATACATCTCTATAGATTGAGGAATAATTACTTAAAACAAAATGAAAACATTGTTGCAAATGGAGAAATTGCTCGTTTTGAGCAATTTCTCCTTTTGTCACAATGTTTTCTAATAATTGTCTGCTGCACAGGTGCCTGTCCCGTTTAAAGTATAAAATAGCATTTGACTATATATTGTCCTGTGGTCTGCTGCAGGGGCGTCAGAAAGCTTCTGCAAGTAGAGAAAAGGTTAACCCTTTCCCTCATACGACAATTCTGAAGCAGACGACATTGAACACATTTTGTCAAAAAATAGAAAATCTCTACAATTGAATGGATAACCTTAAATGACTTAAAGTGGAAAACATTGTGGCAAAAGGAGAAATTGCTCGTTTTGAGCAATTTCTTATTTTGTCACTTTGTTTTCAAAAAGCCGTCTGCTGCAGAGGCGTCAGAAAGCGTCTATATGAGGGAATATTTTATTTTTTTTTGTGTTCATCACTGTTGCTTGTCTGTGATTGGCTGAAATATTTTGTTCATAACCTCATGAATAAAAAAAAATAACATTGGCGACGTGCTGTATTATGGAAAATAAAGTTGTAAAATACTATTATGTTTTATTACTCACTGAAATAGCCATATTAATGCTAAAATATAAGGAATGGAGCGGTTTTTTTTTCGTTTTCATGGGGGTATGAACAAAAAAACCTGATCACACATTCTATGAAACCGCTTCGCGATTTCATAGAGAGTGAACAGGTTTTTTTGTTCATACCCCCATGAAAACGAAAAAAAACTCTCCATTCCTTAAAAGGGTTAAGCATGCAATATGGTTGTTTTTGTCACAATTACATTCAGCTAGACCCAGAAGGCACTGCTTCATTAATCTTCTTAGAAAACAAATAAACGAAAACATTTTTACATGATGATTCCATACAATGGTTGGTTATGAATGGAAAGTAATTAGTATTCAGATCTATAGAAATAATAAACATTTAGAATATGTATCATGATGAGCAATTCCCCTTTTGCCACAATCTTTTCAATTCTATCCAATAATTTTTTTTTTAGAGATTTTTTATGATTCTGCCAAATTGTTCTCCAAGTCGTCTGCTGCAGTCGAGGCTCATCTATATATGGGCAATCATGAACGTTTGTATTGAACACAGTACCATACCATACGTACACTTCGTAAAACTATATTTTCAGCAAACATTTCCTGTTACATGTTGGAAAAATCACGGGTCATCCACCAGCACGACAGCGAGAGAAATTTCCACATATTCTATGCATTTACACAAGGCATATCAGATGACAGACTCAAAGGCTTCGATTTGACTCGGCGAACCCTTTTTGACTCAAGGTACATCAGAATTGATATTATATTTTGTATATTTGGAGTGTACTCTATCAATGTCTTTGTGATATACGCCTATGTGTGTTAGAGCTGCACCCGGTAAAACTGTGTCTTTTGTCAACCTAATTCATGCAAGTCTTTAACCCTTTCCCTCATATAGACGCTTTTTGACGCCTCTGCAGCAGACGGCTTTTTGAAAACATAGTGACACAAGAAGAAATTGCTCAAAACGAGCAATTTCTCCTTTTGCCACAATGTTTTCCACTTTTAGTCATAGGTTATCCATTCAATTATAGAGATTTTCCATTTTTTGACAAAATATGTTCAAAGTCGTCTGCTGCAGACTTGTTATATGAGGGAAAAGGGTTAAAGCAGATTGGAGGTAAATTAGTTGCATTCATTTATGATCAAAAGTTACATATTATAATACATGTATATTTATTGTGATCAATCTGATTGATTGATTGATTGATTGATTGGTTGATTGATGGATTGGTGGATTGGTTAGTTGGTTGATTGATTGATTGATTGATTGATTGATTGATTGATTGATTAAATGTTTGATCGATTTATTTATTGATTGATTGATTGATTGATTAAACGATTGCTTGATTGATCTATTGATTGATTGATTGATTACTTGATTGATTGATTGATTGATTGCTTGATTGATTGATTGATTGATTTGGGGTTTAACGCCGTTTTCAACATTTTAAGTCATATCAGGGAGAACATATCACATTTCCTTGTGTTAACACCAGGACTCCACACAAAAGCATTTCCATGCGAATGCGTAGGCTCGCCACAGACTTCTCTGTTTGCTTGATACAATATAACTTTTAAAGGGTAAACTTTTAGTGTAAGTTACCTGTCTTGCTCTCAAAATAAAGGTAATTTACATGTTTGTGAAGAGAAAATTTAGCAGTGGAAATTAACCCTTTCCCTCATACAACAATTCTGAAGCAGACGACTTTGAACATATTTTGTCAAAAAATAGAAAATCTCTATAATTGAATGTATAACCTATGACTTAAAGTGGAAAACATTGTGGCAAATGAAGAAATTGCTCGTTTTGAGCAATTTCTTCTTTTGTCACTATGTTTTCAAAAAGTCATCTGCTGCAGATGCGTCAGAAAAGCGTCTATATGAGGGAAAGGGTTAAGGTTATGTAACGGTTACCAATCCAACAATCCAATCACCAACCTTTAACGTAAGGCCCGGCATATTCTTGAAAAACACAAACTGCCACTATAATGATAACCATACAGCAAGAATCGAAAATATCTATAACAGTACACGATCATCTGTGGTCAAAGCGTTCACAAATGTTCGGAAAAAAAATGACAAAAAAAATGACCGAAAAATAAATTCACAAAAAAGTAAATCAATATTATTATAATTGCAGAATCATACGAGGGCACATAAAAAAGGAAGGGGATGAGACGGCACTGGAAAAAGCACGTCGAATAATGCAAAAAGTTGGTTTTACGGATCAGGTAAATCTACATTTTGATAACCCTTTCCCTCATAGAGACGCTTTCTGACGCCTCTGCAGTTTTCAAAGATTATAGGATACAGTATATCTCATCTATTTTATTGGTAAAGTTAAGAAGTGTTACTTCCGTGTCCAAATATACACTATTTGATTAACTCTTTCCCTTATATAGACGCTCTCTGACGCCTCTGCTGCAGACGGCTTTTTGAAAACATAGTAACAAAAGAAGAAATTGCTCAAAACGAGCAATTTCTCCTTTTTCCACAATGTTTTCCACTTTTAGTCATAGGGTATCCATTCAATTATAGAGATTTTCTATTTGTTGACAAAATATGTTCAAAGTCGTCTGCTGCAGAATTGTCGTATGAGGGAAAGGGTTTAAACCCGGTGTCTAGCGATCTACGTAGCACGAGTTGTTTACTTGTTACTGATATGATATATATATATAATAAATAATAATCCGTCTTCACGTCGAGATGTATCGTCTTTTAACCCTTTCCCTCATACAACAATTCTGCAGCAGACGACTTTGAACGTATTTTGTCAAAACATAGAAAATCTCTATAATTGAATGAATAACCTATGACTGAAAGTTGAAAACATTGTGCAATTTCTTCTTTTGTCACTATGTTTTCAAAAAGCTGTCTGCTGCAGAGGCGTCAGAAAGCGTCTATATGAGGGAAAGGGTTAATGTATTTCGTCGCTATTCTACTATTTCTCCCCAATAAATTAGATAGATAGATAAATAAATAGATATCCTGTTTTGTTGTAACGTAAACTTTAAATAGTTTCTGGTTACATACAAAACATGCGTGAATGAGATATAATTGGTTCCAATGAATAAGAGACCACCGAGTAAACATCCTCTTAAGCATATGTCATTGTATACGTTTCAATGAAAGATATCACTAATTAGAATCTCAAAAGATAGTATGACCACATAAAGAAATCTTAAAATTGTCATAACAAATTAGCGATTCTTGATTACGATCTTTCCTGTTCCCTAATAAATCACGCAAACCGCCTAATAGCTCTCGGAGAATGTATATAGAATCCGCAAAATATCTTAGAGGTCAAATTACGCCAAATACAGCCGCTGACATAAAATAGTCCCTAAAATAACATTTCTTTGCGTATTAATGAGTCTATACCATCACCAGAATGCATTGAATATATGACATTAAGATTAAAATCTGTGTAAATGTGTATAGTATGCACTGAAAATGATTGATTTGATCACTTTTGTTATTTAGACCTTGTTTGAAAGTCAAAGTAGAGAATTATATACACCGGTTTTGTCCGGGCCCGATTTGGTTTAAAATAACGGTAACCATTTTCGCCTGTCGAATTATTTCTTGCATAATGCATGAATCAGTTTTCAAATAAAGATGAAAGACAGAAATGTCGGCCAAATAAAAAGTTTTCAAAGATTATAGGATACAGTATATCTCATCTATTGTATTGGTAAAGTTAAGAAGTGTTACTTCCTTGTCCAAATATATACTATTTAATTAACTCTTTCCCTTATATAGACGCTCTCTGACGCCTCTGCAGCAGACGCCTTTTTGAAAACATAGAGACATAAGAAGAAATTGCTCAAAAAGAGCAATTTCTCCTTTTGCAATAATGTTTTCCACTTTTAGTCATAAGTTATCCAGGCAATTTTAGAGATTCTCTATTTTGTGACAAAATATGTTCAAAGTCGTCTGGTGCAGAATTTTCGTATTAGAGAAAGGGTTAAAATGAGCACGTGCATGGGAATGCTACAAGTTGGCATCCGCACAGTCTGATCAAGATCTACACTGTCCACCTACTTCTTACACAACATTGTTAGACTTTTCTGTCAACGTGTGTAGGGCCAACTTGAATCTTTTATCGTGAACTGGCTCAAATGATATCCAAATCCGGTATCTAAATGCATCTGTTTAATAGGGAGTCAAGATGTAACGATGATACTGTATACCCACACGGTGGTATACGTGTATAGTAGTATCATATTTGTTATAATTCCTAAAAAAAGCTTCTGAACAGTTTAACACTTTCTCAAATTCAGATGCAATTTGACCCACCTGCATTTTCCCGCTAATTGAAACTCATCATTTGAATATTAGTCTCGCGAGATTTGAAATAACGATTACAGTACGTTATATAAGTGTCATTTGGTAACAATGAAAACCAAGATAAGCCAGCGCATTCTGCCAGTCTGATCTAGCCGTACAGTGTTCGCCCTTAAGTCATTATAGATTTGAAAACAGAAAAAAAAATCTGTAAAGCAGTATTCATTTGGATGATCATTAGCGCGAATGCGCAGACAGTTCTTTTTGCACACGTGTTTAGTCACTGTAGGTTTGAAACAAAAAAAATCTGTAAATCAGTTTCCATTTGGATGATTCTTAGCGCGAATGCGCAGACAGTTCTTCAGTATAATCACGTAAACCATTTCTCACATAAAATGTAAAATCATGCTGAGCCCCGCCACATGATAACCGATCTTTCGAATGGTTTTTGAAATAAATGAGTATTAACCGTTTCCCACATACAATACATTATGAGGCAGACCAGTTTGAAATGTAGTCAACGACATCAGAAATCTGTATTAACGAAAATTTGATTATTGAATAGAATTAAAATCAATGTGACAAAATGAGATATAGTTCAATGCTGAGCATTTTTGCTAGAGCTAAGCTACATACGGGCAAGGGTTAAATATCAGCATGCTTGCTTGGACAATTATACCGAGGGCTTGGCGTGAAACAGTTGTAACTAAAAACCTATTTTGCAAACCCTGGTTTAGGGGCAATTTTGACCCCTTTGTAAACAATGCAAATTTAGGTGCCATTGCTCAGAACGAGTAATGGCACCTAAATTTCCATTGTTTACCAAGAAAAATGATTTAACGCTTATGAAGACTTTATGGTGAGGTGATTAACCTTCGTAAACAAATACCAATTTTAGTTACATCCGTTTCACGCCAAGCTCTCGATATGGTCTTGTGATGCGAACAACTCCTCTGAAAATGCTTCAATTATTTGATGACGCCAGTGCAAGGTCTTGCTGAGATTGCAAGGGAGACAGACAGTTCATGTTCACAGCCCTATAACCCTTTTTATAACCCAACAGTTGAGAGCATGGTGACAAAAGGAGAAATTGCTCGTTTTGATCAATTTCTATTTTTTGTCGCCATGTTTTAAAAAAGTCGTCTACTGCAGAGGCGTCAGAAAGCGTCTATGTGAGGGAAAGGGTTAACTCGGGTGCATATTACAAAATTCCAGATTCTTTATTTGAAACTCAAACACTACATTGTGGGTACCCATAGTTAAGGAACTATATTGTTAGGAAAAAGTCCGGTTTACACCCCCTCCCTATCTCCTTATCTGTCCTCTGTTTTTTTATTTGCATTTTCTGGTAGAATAATTTTAAGGATGATTATTTGTTTATTACCGTATCATGTTTATGGTGGTTTTTGCAAAAGGTGTCAAAAATGATACTCCTATTTCAGAAATTATCATATTTCTTTTTTATTCGCAATTGTTGAAATTGTTTCGAAGAAGAAAACTATTTTTGCTTTGTAATATGAATAATTATTTCTTCGATGAATAATGGAAGGAAGGCTGTTACATTGAAGAGAGAAAAATACAAGTCACTTATTATAATAACGTTATCTCTCCCCTCATCGATTCATGCGTGTAATTAAACGTTAAACGTACGCGTATACTTTAATGAATGACAGTGGTACAGTGGCAGAGCGGTGGTTCCCGCCTGTCAGAGGTCCCGGGCTCGACTATTGGTTGTGTCTCCAGCATCTAGCGTGATTAGAATAAGCTTAAAGCTTGTTTCGAAATAGATAAAACATAGATAAATTGAACTAATTAAAAGCACCAATTCTAGACTGCTTGCGATCTCTAGCCATAGTGTGTGGATTTGGAGACTGCTTGCGATCTCTAGCCATAGTGTGTGAGTTTGGAGACTGCATGCGATCTCTGGCCATAGTGTATTAATAATATATAAGCTGGACCATTTTTCACAATCAATTTAAAATTAATAAGTTTACCTCTTTCTCACTGTGGAGAAGCAGCCTGCTGCTTGGAAAGTATGTTGTGTGGTGTACTGGTGTGGGAAAAACCAGGAAACGCATGAGTAGGTGAACTGGTCGCCGTGATATGGCTGAACATTTGTTAAACCCCAATCAATCAATCAATCAATCAATCTCTTTCTCAGATACAGCAAATCACCAGCAGACGACTTAAAAAACATTCAGGTACAATTATCGAAACTGTCTACCAGGGAAAGTTTCATTATTGAAAAGAGTTAAAAACATTGTGGCAAAATAGGAGAAATTGCTCATTATGAGCTATTTCGTCTCATGAACCAATGATTTCAAAAGTTGTACGCTGCAGAGGCGTCAACACGCGTTACCATGTTAATCTAACCCGATCCCAGTTCATCTGACACGGTTTCTGATGTGTTACTTTCAGCACATCGACGACATGTACCGTATACTGGCAGCCATTCTCGTCATAGCCAACGTTAAGTTCAAGGAAGAAGACTCGACCGGACTGACCGTACTTAGAGAAGACTCAGAAAGGGAGACGGTCCCATTAGGTAAATACATTATTTGCATAGGAGCCGTCACGCGAAAAAACCAACATTGTGGACTCTGCGTAAAGTATCGATCCGGATCAGCCTAAGCATGTCAAGCAGGCTTACCCGGATAGACACTTTTCTTCTCCTGTGAATTTTCTGTTTCAGGAATCATTTCTCTATACCCTTTTCCCCCTGAGACGGAATGTGTCGGACCGGATCAGTCTGCGCGGACTGCGCAGGCTGATCTGGGTCGATACATTACGCAGAGGCCATACTGTTGGTTGTTCTCGCGGGACGGCTCATAGCGTTTAATGCAGCTTTCAACACTTTTTCAGTTTTATCACGGCTTTTCCTGGGTTCCTAGTTCCTAGTATAATGTATGTTCCATTTATCCTGACACCAGCAAGTACGTCGCAATGCTTACCCTACATTCCGAAGCGCAAACGGAAGGACACAATCACTACGAATCCAATCTATCCTTTTAAAGTCTTTTCAATGACCCGGCCGGTGATCGAACCCGCGACATCTCGCACCGATTCAGTGTTTCATTAGGTTAATAATGATATAGTTTGATTAGGGTTAAGCCCTTTCTCCTAAAACGAAAAATCTGCAGCAGACGACTTTTGAAACATCTCTGCTATATACGGAAACTTCTCTATTAATCATAGAGTTGCTATTGAAATGAGTTGAAATCATTGTGGCAATAGGAGGTATTGTTGATTGTGAGCATTTGCTTCTTTTGTCACAACGATTTCAAAAGTCTCCTGTCCATTGTAGTATACGATTTACGACATTTCTGGTATGTTGAGCATATTTCGTTATTTGACCGACAATCGTGAAGCGATCGATTTAAAAATAACCACGATTCATTTTACTTTCAGTGTGTAGCTTACTCCACATTGTCGAAGGGAAACTGATTCCGGCTCTTATCTCGAACTCCAGCTATACTCAGAAAGGCGGTATGTTATTTACCTAGTATACGATGTATATACAGAGCTCTAGATCAGGGGCGTTTTCCATGTTCTAAAATTCTTATTTTACATTCAAACCCTATGTTGTGGGTACTCAAAAGAATCGTTTCAGTGAGACGATTCTTTTGAGTACTCACAACATAGGATTTGGTTGAGTAATAAGAGAAATATTGTGGGGAAAAGGGCTATTCATTCCCTCTTATCCAGTCCTCTGTATATCCATATACACACACACTCGATGTGTATAAAGACCACCAAATCGAAAACAGCAATAAGGCCTCTGTTCACCTGTGGCATTTATCTGCAGGGGCATTTATGCGGAAAGTAAATGCCAAACTAAAATGATGCTTGCTATAGACAGGAAATTGCTACTCCAGTGTGGTCTGAAGGGAAGGTTCGACTGTGTGTGAATGTATATAAGTCGTTTCCAGCGATTCAGCAATTGGGTTTAACTTCGTCTGCATGTAGGAAAGGGGGTCAATTTCAACGGTTTTCCTGTTTGCCTTATCTTCATATCTCGTTACATCTCATGTATATACCTAACGATTTTGCCGACATCATTTGACCTTGTCTTAAATCATCTTTCTTAATACATATCGAAGTTATAGGTTTGTCCGCGTCCATTGATTGGTATGCGAGGTACAGAGAAGTTATCGTGAAAAACTATCTAACCTTAGATTGATTCCGTTTTAAGATTCAGTGTTTTCAATTGATTGATTTGGGTTTAACGCCGTTTTTAAGAATTTCTCAGTCATATCATGGCGGCCAGTTCACCTACTTAAGTGTTTCCTGGATTTCTCACTCAACACAACAATCTTCCCAAGCAACTGGGTGTATGAGGAGTGTATGATGTAACACGCGTAAGCAACGTACAGCAGGATAAAGGATAACGCTTTCTCTGATGTGGCGACGTTGGTGCAGTCAACTTTTGATATTAGTAGTGGAAATAACTCAAAACCAGCTTGTTATTTCCCACCCACATGGTTTATTTAACCCTTTCCCACATATAGACCCTTTTATGAAGCCGCTGAAGGAGACGACTTTTAAAAACATTTTAGCAAAAGGAGAAATTGCTCAATACGAGCAATTTCTTAATTTGCCACAATGTTTTCAATTTTTTGCAGTAACTATACCTATTAATAATAGAGCTTTTCAGTGTTTTTGCGTAGATGTTTTTAAAGTCGTCTGCTGCAGGTTTGCTGTTCGTAGGAAAGGGATAAATATATGTACCAATACCATACTTCAAATGACGCAGGTGTTTTATTGTTGCATCGGATGTTGGTCCTGTCCATCTAATCGAAACTCCAAGGAATTTAAGGGATGAGCGTCTGCAATATCAAATGTCTTGCAGTTCGCAATAAAGTTGCAACTATCCCCCTTTTTTTTGCAATATATGATATACAATTATTCTGCAATGCAGAGAGTGAAATATAAGGTTTCTAATTTGTCATACCATTAGTTGGTATAAAGCAGTAATTATTTTCCATTTCATTGTGATCTGTCTGTATGAAACGCACACGGCAATTTAAATTTAAATAATGGGACTTTTTCAACCCTTTCACACGTTAATCAATTCTGCAGCAGCCGACTTTTAAAACGTCTAGGACGAACCAGAGATATATAAATACATACATCTGGAAAAACACAGGCAATTAATACCGTATAATTACTGATAATTAGAGTTGAAACATTGTGAGAATAGGACGACATTGCTGGTTTTCGCCTTTTGTCACAACGTTTTCAAAAGTCGTCTGCAGCAGAGGCGACATAAACCGTCTTTGTCTCGGAAAAGGTTTAACCCTTTCCCTCATATAGACGCTTTCTGACGCCTCTACAGCAGACGGTTTAACCCTTTCCCTCATATAGACGCTTTCTGACGCCTCTACAGCAGACGGTTTAAGGGATGGACTTTGTTATTCATTTAATTCATACATACAGACGACTGTTGATACTTCTGCAAGAAAAAAAAAAATGATAACATTTTTAAAAAGAACTGATTGCTTATAACGAGCACTTACTAATTTTCCAACTAATTACCAAACTTGTAATTCACTCACTATTCTACGTGCCTATCTTAAGATATTTCAGACGACTCTAGTATGATACACCATTTAACCCTTTCCCCTCATATAGACGCTTTCTGACGCCTCTACAGCAGACGGCTTTTTGAAAACATAGTGACAAAAGAAGAAATTGCACAAAACGTGCAATTTCTCCTTTTGCCACAATGTTTTCCACTTTTAGTCGTAGGTTATCCATTCAATTAAAGAGATTTTCTATGTTTTGACAAAATATGTTCAAAGTCGTCTGCTGCAGAATTGTCCTATGAGGGAAAGGTTTAAAGTGTCAACACGTTGGAACGCAGTTAAAACCTTATATAATTTCCTTTCATCCAAGTTATCAAAACACGATCAACAAAGTAATTATTATTTTAAAAGGGTTTATGGAAAGAAAGGCTAATAGTTTATAAAAAGATCACGTCATCCAAAAGTAACCATTATTTTGATACATCGTTGAACTTTTAAAGCTTATAAGCGACGCCTAATGGAACCAAACGTTTAACGCGTCGAGATCAATGAATAACCAGATCAACTTTCGCATCCGCGCAGCTTGATCGTGCTCTACACTGTTCGTCAATTATCTCACAGAACGGTTCAAAAAGCTTCTGATATCTATAATTTGACGAAAAGAAAAGTTTGTTTTATATGGTGTCTTACACCGCTTTCAAACAATGTTTCAGTTATATCACTGCGTTTCTTGAGTTTAGTTGCCAGTACTACTGGTCCACTTATCCTGACACCAGCGAGTGGGTCGCAATGCTAACCCCACCATCCTAATCGCCAGGTAGGGGAAGCCATTTGTTTCACTCTCCCGGCTCGGCCAACTTACTTTCCGAGGATTGACAAAAGTCAATGCGACATGCGTCATTCCTCTTCCACCAATGGGCTAAGTATATGTGGAAAAGCAGCCAGTTGCTTGGGAAGATTGTTGTGTGGAGTACTGGTGTGAGAAAACCAGGAAATGCATGAGTAGGTGACCTGGCCGCCGTGATATAACTGAGAAATTGTTAAAAACGGCGTTAAGCCCCAATCAATCAATTGTTTCACTCTACCTCCGGCAGCCTAGTAGGTGGCTCTTCCACTACACCACCGAGGCGGTTACGAAAACAATAGGGTTTTGCACACACAAAAACCCGGCCAATAACAATACCAATTTAGCTTGAAGCAACACAAAGGTTTTGCACTCATCTCTACGGGCTGGGTCTTATTTACTGGAGAGTGTTTGTTTGTACGGTTGTTTTACGCCGCTAGATATCTCTTTCCAGCATACAGCAAATCTGCAGAAGACGACTAGGAAAATGTCTAATCAAAACTAGGGAAAATCTCTATAATTTTAGGTATCATTTCTGAAAAAAAAGTTGAAAAACATTGTGGCAAAAGGTGACATTGCTCGTTTCGAGCAATTTATCATTTTGTCACGTTGTTTTCAAAAGTCGTCTGCTGCAGATGCGTCAAAATGCGTCTATAGGTGGGAAAGAGTTGAACAAGGATAGCTGTGCATAAAATACATTCTTTGTTTATGTTCAGAAAGTTTATATATACTTCATTTAGATTAGATTTTTTTTCTCCGACAATTTCTTTAATTATAAATTAAGATTTTAACCTAAAAAATTAAAATATCAAACGAAAGTTAGATTAAAAAAAAACCATCAAAGCTGGAAAAAATGTAATAACCTAGCATAAGAATCGAAGCGTTAACTCAGTTCGTTTAAATGAGTGCCCTTACCAACTGCGCTATTAAGGCATCGATGTTCAAGTCTCCTGCAGTAACGTATTTTTTTTGGTTCAATTACAATCTACATAACGAACATAGTGCCGAATGGCAAACGGAGACAGTCTTAGACTAGTGAGATCAACCCGTTGGTGTAGAGGTTGAGTGTGCGCCTCGAGTGCGGGAGGTTGAGTGTGCGCCTCGAGTGCATGAGGTTGAGTGTGCGCCTCGAGTGCGGGAGGTTGAGTGTGCGCCTCGAGTGCAGGAGGTTGAGGGTTCGACCACCGGCCAAGTCGACATACCAAATACTCTTAAAATGGTAATAATGGCTGCCAACCTTGGCGCTCAGGGTGGGTGGGTTTAGCATTACGACAGACTGGCTGATGTCCGAATAAATGGACCAGTAGAAATAGTAGCTTACCCAGGAAACGCCGTGATGGAACTGAAAAAGTGTTGAAAGCTGGATTAAACCCCATACAATTATTTGTATTATTAAGAAATGTGTCCAATCTTATTATTGAAACCTTGTTTGTGAAGTGATGCATGTAATTAAATATTATTGCGTAAATCTTTGTCAAAACAGAACCCCTCACAAACTTATTTTCTCTACGTCAAGGCATGCAAGTTTATCGAACTACCTTGAATATACATGAGTATATACGTATATCTGTTTAATTACATTTACAAATGTTTCTTACATATTGATTAACTTAAAGAAGGTACATTTGCACTTAAGATTTGACATGGTTTGAATTACAGAAAGCATTTACATGATCGTTGCAAACAGTGGTGATCAATTTCTCCTATTCCCACAGTGATTTAAAAGCTCTTCAGTAAATACACTTTCATTTGTTTTGTTTGTTTTATTGGGGTTTTACGCCGCCTTCAACATTATTTCAGTTATATCACGACGACAGTTCACTTATTCATTATCCCTGGGTAAACAAACCAGTACTAGGCTAGAAAATGTGCCTTGCCCACCATGACCGTTGGGCCGCGACTGGGACTTTCATTTGTAAAGTCATTTCCATATTGATGCCCAGATGTTTTCAAAGGTGATTGTTGCAGCTAAGCTGTATGTCGGAAAGGATTAACCCTTTCCCTGATACGACAATTCTGCAGCAGACGACATTGAACGTATTTTGTCAAAACATAGAAAATCTCTATAATTGAATGGATAACCTATGACTTAAAGTGGAAACACATTGTGGCAAAAGGAGAAATTGCACGTTCTGTGCAATTTCTTCTTTTGTCACTATGTTTTCAAAAAGCCGTCTGCTGCAGAGGCGTCAGAAAGCGTCTATATGAGGGAAAGGGTTAAGACAAACACGACTATAATTATGAGCCGCTCCGAGAGAAAACCAACATTGTGATCTCTGCGTAAAGTATCGACCCGGATCAGCCTAAGCATAACGCGCAGGCGAACCCGGATAGACACATTTCGCCTCCTGCGGATTTTCTGTTTCAGGAATCACTACTCTTACCTCTATCCCCTTGAGACGGAATGTGTCGGCCCGGATCAGTCTGCGCGGACTGTGCAGGCTGATCCGGGTCGATACATTACGCAGAGGCCATACTGTTGGTTTTCTCGCGGGACGGCTCATATCATTATTATGTTTCACGTCGTTTGACGTAAAAAGAAGGAACAAATATAGCATCATAAAATATTGAAAACTAACGTGTATGATTACAATCATCCTCGGTACCCAGGCTTTTCATAAACTATATGATACCCTGGGCAAATTGGCTAGCGAAATTTCGTAAAGCATGCACCACGATTTCCTCCGTAACAACACTGTTATTTTAATATCGCAAAATGTTTGTGTCATGCGGCCAATCAAAAGGCTGCATTTCACCTGATAAATTATTCATGAGTACGAGAATTTTACAGCCAATTTGCCCAGAGTATTATATATTTTATAAATAGCCTGGGTACCGAGGATGGATTACAATGTGAATAAAACAAGTATTTGCTCGTTTTTAGCAATATTTCTCTTTTCCTCAATACTTTCAAAATTCGTGGTTTGGTATGAATGGTACAAGGGGTGAAGTAGCTGTAATTTGATTGTCGGATTGGCAATCGTTAGTTATAATACTCACCGAAACAATATTGTTTAGTCATATCAAAGAATCTTAAAGATCACAATACTATTGACTCAATTGCTTAACCGTATCAGTATCGAATCAGACGCTCCAGGGTAATTTCGTGGACGTAACACATATTTATCTAAATAATTAGTAAAATAACTCTTGTAAGTACATCGTTCTAACATTACACGTAAACAAATTATAAATAATTTCAATGAAATAAGAAAATGTTTATCCTTCTTGGACAGACTTTTCACACATCTCCACAACTTCAAACTATGATACATTGATCGACAAATCATCCTAATGTAATACATAATTTCTGAAAAGATCACAGACAATATACCGTTTTTCTTTTTTGTCTTTTATACTAAAGAATTAAATTAAATTTGAGGCAGTTTTCTTCTTAAAATGTCCACTGTCAACAACTTCAACAACTTTTTTCTGTTTTCGCATTTTCCGGTTACATGCCCCTTGTCAGAAGATATGAAAATAAATTAACCCTTTCCCTCATACGAAAATTCTGCAGCAGACGACTTTGAACATATTTTGTCAAATAATGGAAAATCTCTATAATTGAATGGATAACCTATGACTAAAAGTGGAAAACATTGTGACAAATGGAGAAATTGCACGTTTTGTGCAATTTCTTCTTTTGTTACTATGTTTTCAAAAAGCCGTCTGCTGTAGAGGCGTCAGAAAGCGTCTATATGAGGGAAAGGGTTAAAGGTAGATAAGGGTTATATGTTCATCAGTATTTTATGGAGACAATAATATACTGTCAACTTCGTAATTAATCTATGATTATCCACATGCAACAAATTTGCAGCAGACGACTCCGAAATTATCTGGCGAAAGATATGGAAAATCTTCTCATATACATATTTAGTTTTACGATATAGTTGAAAACATTGTGACAAGAGGAGAAATTGCTCAGTATGAGCAATTTCTCCCTTTGCCACAGTGTTTTCAAAAGTCGTCTGCTGCAAAGGCGTCAGAAAGCGTCTACATTTGGGAAAGGGTAAACGTGTATTATGAAACGCACGTCAGTGATACAATCCTATGAAGAAATTAAAATGGCGCAGCAGCTGTTTTGATTGTTCATATGAACAACCATTACTGATGATACATTATCTCCCAAAGAAATTAATATTTGTTATCAACACAATGAAGCAAACTTTGAAGTTTGAAAACTTTGGTATCAACAATTTCACAATGAAGCAAACTTTTTTGAAGTTTTAAAACTTCGGTATCAATACAATTGGTTGTCTCTATAGCGTGTGTGGCTTGCTCCACTATGTCCGAAGGGTATCGACATCCTTTTTGTATGCATTACAGGGTATTGTAATAGTAGGGATAGGTCATTCCAGAGTAACTGTCAATTTCAGTTACTGGTTTACTCCATTACTACGTGCGGAGAACATATTAAATGTGTATTTACAAATAAATTTTAAGAAAATAAAAACAATATAGAGTTCTAAAATAAATCAGTCTGACAATATTATTACTATACAGCCTAGGGAAGTAGATCTTATCTACACTCATGTACAGTCGATGTTTTATAATAAATACATAGCGCCGTTTGTTGTTTATGCGTTGTTTATTGACGTTACGTGCAAATATTTTAGTTTTTTTTGTGTTCATCACTTTTGCTTGTCTGTGATTGGCTGAAATATTTTGTTCATAACCTCATGAATAAAAAAAATTAACATTGGCGACGTGCTGTATTATGGAAAATAAAGTTGTGAAATACTATTATGTTTTATTACTCCCTAAAATAGCCATATTAATGCTAAAATATAAGGGATGTAGCGGTTTCTTTCGTTTTTATGGGGGTATGAACAAAAAAACCTGATCACACATTCTATGAAACCGCTTCGCGATTTCATAGAGAGTGATCAGGTTTTTGTGTTCATACCCCCATGAAAACGAATAAAAAGCTCTCCATTCCTTAAATATGCGTCCTTGCCATGTACACCGTCATAGGAAAGAACAGAATAGCATGATTATGATACTTTTGGGCATATAAATGCAAAACAAACGTATGAACAATTATTGGATAACTACATGTGATACCTTTTATGCTCTCTCGCTCACTCATACGCACGCATAAAGAACATAATGAAGTTCTTTATCCCTTTCAGCGTCGAATTGTTTAAAGTAGACTCTTCCATGTTAAAAATCGGGTGTGTCCATTGCTTAATTTATGAAAGTGTTGGACTAGTGTGGTAACTTAAAGGCAAACAATGCTGATTTCAGGTGAGACAGCTCGTTACGAGCTGACTCACCTGAATCAGCATTGTTTGAAAAAGCCTCAATATTGCCTGTGGCGCTGAATGAGTTAACTAAGACTTTTCTCTGGCGTCGCTTCGTATTACTAAGCATCATGTTTGAATGGTTAGGTAAACTTAAAAAGTTATATTGACGTTAAAACTAATGAAGCTACACTTTTATTGCCAGAGTCAAGTCTTTAATAACACTAAAGACTGAAGAAGTAGAAGCTATGCGGATATAATTGACCTTCCGGGATTTACTTTGTACGCAGTTACACATCACCCAACTGTGATAGACGCTTTTCATTTACATAATCTCTCTTCTTTCAAGGAATAACAATGACATTGGCGCTCTCACTCTCACACTCCCATTATGATTTTACCATCCCAAATTATTACAGTAATAAAACATGGATTTCGCCCCAAAAGATCCATTCATTGTGGTTATGTTTGCTTATAATAACGTCACACTTATTGTATAGGTATTTCGTATTTATTAGACATCTTTGACCTGAACATTGCTAACTTCATGAATCTCATCCTGTTTAACATGCACAGAGTCAGGCAGGCATGCGCTTTCTTTATAAGAGCCGTTCCACGAGAAAACCAACAAGGAAGCATAACTCTATACCTCTTCTCCCATTAGCCGGAATGTGTTGGTCCGGATAAGCATGTGCGGACTGCGCAAGCTGATCTGGGTCGATACATTACGCAGAGTCCATAATGTAGGTTTGCTCGTGGGACGAATCATTTAACAAATTACTAGTTCAAAAAAGAAAGTATTGATAAATGTATGCAGATATATTTGGGAAGATTGACTTAAACTAAGCAGGTTGCTGTTCCATTACCTGTTCGTTTTATTGCGTACCTTTTTTCATTTGATATACCAAATACTTTTAGTTAATTATTTATCTGACATACTGTATAGATATATGTATTGATAAACTTTTTTCTAAGCTATAATTAATCTCCCACTTTGTAAATAGCCTTAGACAAATTGTGTCGATATTTGCCAATAAAGGAGTGATTGATTGATGGGGCGGGGGAGGGGAGTCCTCACAGTAATTTTCTGCTGCAGAGGGATCCAAGGTCATGTGCTTTACTGTGCTTTACTTAAGACAATTCTCTTTAACTATCGTTCTTTCCAATCCTGTATAACCCCCGGGTATTTTTTTTCTGTCACAGAACTGATCACCTCGAGTAAAAGCGTTCAGAAGGCAAAGGATGGTCGTGATGCCTTCGCCAAGTACCTGTACAGCTGTCTGTTTGACGCATTGGTCAAGCAAATCAACATGTTCCTCAAACACATGTCGGGATCGCACAGAAGGTAAGGATTATAAACCATTCAGTTGTATTTGATAGTTCTGTCTCACTTTTTTATCTCATTGAAATTGAAATCAGACCAATATGAAATCGCTGTGCGTACATTGGATATGACGACGACACCGGCATACACAAGTCGTATTGAATTGACACTAGAGTGGTGGGCCTCTACATTTAAATATTGCTAACACTCTTAACACTCGGCAATCACCGCTTCTAGAGTGGGCCTATACATTTAAATCTCCGCTTCTCTATCTCGATTATTTATATAGTCTCATCCGCTGTTGATATCTAACGATTTTGTAGGCGACACTATGTGATTGGCTTGCCGCAAAGGTCAATCTGAGACGACCTTTAATAGACAGTCATCAGATCTGTAGCGAAGATAAATTTTAATCAGATTGGTCTAGTTTAACCTGATTGACATGTTGTCTGGCACGGTATAAGTAACATGCTGGTAAAGCTAATATTTTATAACGAGACTCAAGGCGGTCGAGTCTCAAGAGCTGTCAGTAACGACAGTGACTTTTGAACCCCAATTTGGTGGCTTATATCTCTTATTAGGTTGACCTTTCTGTACCATGTCGAGAGATGTGTCCGCATTATCAAACAAAATAATATTTTTTTAATTCCTGGCATTGTCACTCTTTTTTAAATCCTGTCATTGACACTTTCAAGGTTTATTATTTCTAACGATTGAGCCTCTCAACGAGAACACCAACATTGTTGACTCTGCGTTAAGTATCCACCTGAATCAGCCTAAGTGACACTTTCCGCCTCCTGGAGATTTGTAAACCGTTATATCGAATCAAAATATTATAATGATTTCACCAATTTGTTTTCAAAGAAGATTAACGAAGCGGTGCCATTGGCGTTAAGCCAAATGCAGTCGTGACAAAAACAGCTATATCTCACTTAACCTCTAGGTATATCATTTCTGGGTCGTGCCACGACAGCTAAGTCGGTAACCACAATTGAAATCACTCCATGGGTTGTGAGTTCGATCCCCCGCGGGGCTATTCATTTATTCCGATGATTCTACAAGACGCATTATGACAATCGTCATTCATCTTCCATCAATTGGCAATCTGACGCAGATACGATTGTTGACGTCTTTCCGACCAGGCGTTCTGTGTTCCATTCCCGCTTGCGTCGATTGTGATGGAGTGTCCTTGAAATGGAGGCATACGTCCCATGTTAGTACCTGGTTCGTCACAGAGGGATCGTTAATAGTTGTTATGTCAGCATGATACAAACTGCAATATTGTTGAAAACGGCGATACCACTAGATGAATCAAATCAGTTGAGCTTCTATATGTTTCCTAGAATGCTTTTCGAAAATAAAACGGTCGGCCACAACCGCGTTGCACTATGTGTATTTCTCTTTTAAGAGACAGTCAGTTTACCTATGAGCTTGGTATATTGGATATCGCCGGTTTTGAAAACTTCACCAATCCTGGAGAAAGAAATAGTTACGAGCAACTTCTAATCAACATTACCAACGAGCACATGCACCAATTCTTCTTGAAGAAGGTGTTGAAAGCCGAACTCGAGGCATACGAACGGGAAGGCGTGCAGTGCGATAATTTACCGGATACTGGGAACACTGACAACACAAATGCAATCGAATTGCTTACAAAGGTGAGTAAACCCTTTTCCACATGCATACGCATCTCGACGCAAATACAGCAGATACATGTACTGTAAAGTTATTCATGTTATATGGGTATCCACTCTGCAGTTACATATGTTATATAATCATTTTATAAATACATGTAAATGGTTATTATTTTATATGACCATACACCCTATGGTACTTTATTTTAAATGATCATATATAATGCATGGTTATATTGTTCATATGATCATTCACTCGATTGTCATATATTTTATATGATCATTCATTCCATGGTTATATAGTTCATAGCAGCATACACTCTATTGTAATATATTTGACAGGATCATACAATCTATAGTCAGATATATATATTTTAAATGATCGTACACGCTATGGGTATATTTTTAATTTAGTCACTATAGTTACATATTTCATATGATCATACACTCCAAGGTTATATGCTTATTAAATAAATGGTTATATATTGTATTTGATCATACACTCTATAGTTATATGCTTTTTAAGATGACACACTCTATAGTTATATATTGTACAAGTTCATAAATTCAATTGTTATGTATTTTATATGATCCTCCAATCTTTCATTATATAGTTTATATGCTCATTCACGTCTTTCTATCATTTTAGTCCAAGTTATGTTTATTGGGTTTATTAGAAGACTCGACTGCCCAGCCCAATTCATCGGACACAGAGTTTGTACGTCAATTGAACAGATTTCATGGAAAAAACCCAAACTTTCGCCTTAATAACAGAGATTCATGCGCTTTCCGGGTACAACATTTCGCAGGAGAGGTAACTGTTAATTTGTTTTTTATGAGCCCTCCCGAGAAAAAACCAACATTGTAGTATCTACGTAAAGAATCGACCCGGACCAGCCTAAGCATGCCGCGCAGGATAACCAGGACAGTTGTCTGTCGCCTCCTGTGAATTTTCTGTTTCAGGAATCATTACTCTATACCCCTATTCCCCTGAGATGGAATGTGTTGGCCCGAATCAGTTTGTCCAGACTGCGCAAGCTGATCTAGGTCGATACATTACACAGATGCCATAATGTTGGTATTCTCGCGGGCTCGTTCAAAGTTATGTGTATTGACGCTCAACTAGTAATGGAACACGTCCAGTCTTGTAATAAGATGACATTGGGTCTATATAGCAAATGGGCGGTCTGTTGATGCTCCGTCGTGACTGTGCCTATAAACAGACTCACCGGATTGATTGATTGATTGTTTGATGTTTTTCAGTTATATTACGGCATTTACTGTTACCAGTACTACTGGTCCGTTTGACACCAGCCAGTCAGCCGGAATGCTTACATATGGTAGAGGAGGAATTGTTCAGGATGAGAAATGTTTAATTTTCCCCAAATATTTTCAATTTTCCAGAAGTAATTTTATCATGTCCGAAGATTGATTTATTGATTCGTTAATATTAACGCCGATTTCAGCAGTGTTTTAGTTATATAACGGCAGCCCGTTCAATTCACAGCGTCTCTCACCCTACTCACACCAGTACAACATTCCTCCTCGGAAACCATGTCAGGTGAACGGATAAGCTAAATGATATATGTAAGGGTAATAACCTTCACCGAACATGATCGCGCAGGAGTTATTTACCTTTGTTATGAACACGACGAATTGGCAATTTCGGACACCGGCCGTTTATTTTTGGGAAAATGATTCATGTAAGGGAAATAACCTTCACCGAGATTGATCGTGCAAGAGTTATTTACCTTTGTTATGACCGGCCGTTTATTTTTAGTTAAATTATATATATGTAAGGGAAATAACCTTCATCGAGATTGATCTTGCATGAGTTATTTACCTTTGTTATGAACACGAAGAATTGGCAATGTTTAATTTTAGTTCAGTGACGAGATAAACAAAATAAAGTTGATACAATTGATTGAAAAAGTCGTTAGCTCAGCTGCAGAACTTACTAGTTTAATTGTCTTTTGTTTTGATTTACCATTGCCATGTTGAAATAACCTTTTGGCGAGCTGTATCACCTCCGACTCGCCAGATACATTCATGCGCCTCGCCAGATAACTTTCTCGGCATGCACATACATAAAGTTTATTGACTAATGGAATATGATATGATATTTCTTGACAGAAAATCGTATTTACTTTCAATTTAAAGTATTTCACAGGTTTCTAGCTACATTGATCAATTTTATTAGTACGCCGGGATTTCTATTTTCGTCACTCTACAAAGACGTGTTCGTAAATGAAAATATCAGTATGTTATACAATAACAAGCATGGTCATACTGATCGATCTAACCAGGCATGTTGAAAGAGATACGTCTATGATGCCAATGACAAGTCTTTAATGAAGAGTACTTACGTCACCGGCCAATAATACATAACATGATATAAATACATTTATTACACTTTGATTAATATAACCTATGACATATATATTTATTATGTATATGTTCATGCTTATAAAAACCTATATGCATTGCTATGGTATATGTAATATTATTAAATTGTCTTGCATAACAGGTTGAATATGACGCTAGCGGGTTCGTAGACAAAAACAGAGATACTATGACGGAAGACTTAAAGGGATGCCTACATAAATCGGATAACTTTTTTCTTCCAAGGTAATCTTTTCGGTTTTTTTTGTATATCAAATAATTGAAAAGCTCACCTGTTGAGTTTATCCCGTGCAAAAGCCTTATAATCCCTAAATATATACGAGTGCGCTCTGTGAAAACCGACCGTAAGGCATTTGCGACCAGTGTAAACATCAGATCAAAGGTTTCAAGACATTTCTGCAAAGAAAACACTATTTCGGATCCATAGCATGAATACGCAGGCAGATCATGTATCCCACGCGTATAATGATTACGTTTACCCCTTCCCTGTTTATACACATCTGCAGCAGGTGACTTTTAAACACTTTCCCTCATATAGACGGATTATGACGCCTCTGCAGCAGAAGTTTTTTCTGAAAACATAGTGACAAAAGAAGAAATTGCTCAAAACGAGCAATTTCTCCTTTTGCCACAATGTTTTCCACTTTTAGTCATAGGTTATCCATTCAATTACAGAGATTTTCTATTTTTTTAACAAAATATGTTCAAAGTCGTCTGCTGCAGAATTTTCGTATGAGGGAAAGGGTTAAGGTTTGTTCTCCTGCAGTCCCACTCATCTTCCAAATACTACAACAACTTCCTTCCTTCTTCTTCTTTTACTTTTTTTTCTTCTTCTTCTTCTTCTCCTTCACAAAGTCGATCATTCAATCTTAAAAATTGAACCCTTCCATTTTCTGTCCAATATGGAACTTGGGACAATTCAATGTTTAAGTGGCAAACAATGCAGCTTTCAGGAGAGACAGCTGT